>CM060915.1:123577900-124002900 GCA_030737875.1 Allium sativum
TTACCGGATGTGAGGCTAGAAGCTACGCTTATCTTTTCACATATCATATCTTCATTCACTTAGAATGTCACATCGTCATACCTTTTAAGTCACAAATTGATTTCCTCAAAAATACCACGGGTATAAGCTAAGAGAAACGAATTCCTCCGCCACCAACGTAAATACGTTTGAAACGATCAACTTACGCGATCTATCAGATATACTCTGTCAGACCTTCGTCCATACAAGTTGTCCTGGGACTGGACAAACCGAAGGCAATATTCAGTACATCCATCTTAGGCAATGTTATCTAAGATTTATACAATAGCCCTTGCATTTTACTCCGTCTTCAATTATCTTTGGCATATATGGTTCACAACGCTTATGCCAATACAGAGTGGTTCTTCGGATAATAATCCAACCGGTCTCTCCATATTAACAACGTAAAATGGTCAAAACTTCGATAGTCTGTGAGTTAACTATCAAAGAAAAACAAGTGTGCAAACAAACGATATTATTTCCAGATGGAATTTATATTGATCAATCATCAAACAACTTTTATCCTTTAAATTAATTTATCATTAATTTATCTTATTTGTCATTTCCTGTTTCCCTATATTCAACATTTTTCTTCTTTTCTAAGTTTAGAAAATATATGTTATTAACACTGGGAAACATTTCCATCCCTTGTTTTTTTTTCTATATTAGAAAACTATTCTGATTCTTGTTTGGAAAACATTTCCAAAGCTCTTACGTTTGGATTAAACAGATGTTCAGATAAAATATCGCAATGCCAACTCAACCATTTCCTTTAATTTCTAAATTCACTTTACTATCCTTTAATGTCGAACCTTAACCATTCCTCAGTTAAAAACGAAGCCAATCTAGTTGGGGTAGAATTTATCTCTCAGACCTTAACTGAACAACACTTCTAACCTTGAAATAGGCAAAGTTCACTTTATATTCCTCTAACTAACTTCCTTACTTACCCTTTCTTTTGAATCTATATTCGATTAACTCTTTTCACTTAACTCTATTGATTAACTCCTTTGGATTAACTCTATTTGCTTTACTCTATTTGATTTACTCTATTCACTTAACTCCTATCAAATAAACTATATTCGATAACTCCTCTAACTCTATTCGAATAAACTATATTCGATTAACTTCTTTAACTCTATTTGATAACTCTACTTCGAATAAGCGATATTCGATAACTCTACTTCGAATAAGCGATATTCGATAACTCTACTTCGAATAAGCGATATTCGATAACTCCTTTGGAATAACTCCTTCGAATAACTAGACTCGACAACTCCTTTGAATAACCAATATTCAATAACTCTTCTCTCGAATACACTATATTCGATAACTCTACTTCGAATAAGTAATATTCGATAACTCTACTCGAATAACTCCATTTGAATAACTTTAACTGGTTAACTCTGACTGGTTAACTCTAACTGTTTAACTCTAACTGTTTTACTTGACTTACTTAACCCAACTGATTAACTTGACTTACCTAACCCACTGGTTAACTTGACTTACCTAACCCAACTGGTTAACTTGACTTACCTAACCCAACTGGTTAACTTGACTTACCTAACCCAACTGGTTAACTTGACTTACCTAACCCAACTGGTTAACTTGACTTACCTAACCCAACTAGTTAACCCTGTCGAATAACTAGTATTCGATTTAACTCCATTCGCTTGACTCTAGATCGCAGCGATCACAATGGTTACGCCTGATTCCCTCAGGAAACATCCGACCACCGTAGGCTATCTGCAGCCCTGCGAATTACGCTAGCAGTTGTGCTAAATGGCGACTCATTCTAAAAAGACTATGTCTATTTTAACTCTAATCGATTAACTCCATTTGATTAACTCGAATCGATTAGCTCTAACTGATCAACTCTAGCTGGTTAATCTCGACTTACTGAACTAATCACTTTGATTAACTTAACCGATTCACTTAGTTTAACTTAACTAATTCACTTTAATTAACTTAACTAATCCACTTGGTTTAACTTAACAAATCCGTTTAGTTTAACTTAACTAATCCACTTTGATTAACTTAACTAATCCACTTTGATTTAGTTCTATTTATTTACCAAATAAATATTCCTTTTGATTCTATTTCTTCTAATAAATAAATATCTCCCTTTTTATCTATTTGTAAATGTTCTACAAATATTTCTCTTACTATTTGATTTGTAAATGATTTACAAACCTTTCTCTTTCTATTTGATTTTTATTCTTAAAAATATTCTAACTCCTTAAATTTTCGGGAAAATTCACCATAACCTCCTTTGTATTGGGAGCATCGGGAAAATCCCCAAACTCGCCACACAGGCCTTTCCATTCAAAAAGATTTTTTTTGAATTTATTTCCTTTTTAAAATATCTCCTATTTATAAATATCCCAATTTATAAATATTCCTTATTTATAAATATTTAAATTTATAAATATTCTCTTATTTATAAATATTCCAATTTATAAATATTCTGTTTTCAATATCACTTTGAAAATCTTCTTATCAACATTCCGGTATGTTATGATATTCCACATATCAAATCACGATGATCACTATCGTCCAAACACATATAATCGACAACAGATTATATCACATCATATAACACAATATATGAAAAACAATAAAATAACTGTTGAGGAATCCGGTCGGATTCCTCCAACCTATTCTCCTGCATGCACAGATGTTACACAATAGAATTAACATCACTTGCAGTTCCTATATGATATAATCTGATAAACAGAATCAATATGGAAATTCACCTAACTGACTAGCAGTTCAATCAAACGGCCAACACACAGTCAATCAGTCAATATCTAACAGTTCTAAAAATACAACATGAAAATATAAACTGTTCAGAGTTGGTGAGTTTTACTCACATTTGGACGATCATCATCAATGACGATAACCATCGCTTGATTCAGACAATTTATTTTGCTATAAATTGTGATGGGCTCCAATCGACTCGCGGTCAGTTCCATTGTGGAGTGCTCGTCCATACGATCCCAACGCAACTTACGGTTCGTCAATCTGACACAGTACGACGAAGTTACAGCTTATACAAGTTTGTACAAATATTCAGATTAAATTAAAACTAAAACTTTTATTTATTTTGTTGGGCTCACCCTCTTTCTAAAAGCCCATACCCATGAAATATAACCCGTCCGTTCCCACGGGCTTCTTCCCAAATTCACTTCTAATCTTCCAGTATTCGATCCAAGTATTTCCCCCCCCCCCCCGTTGACCTTCACGTTGACCACCTACACTTCCTCCTCCGTTCATCTATTTCGGGCGCCACCTCCTCCATCCAAATCACCATCGAAAACCGCACCTATCCACACCCTCCTCTTCCTGTTCGACGCCCTACTCATTGCGCCTCCCACCACTTCGTGCGACGCCCACCGCCACCGAAGACCACCAGACCCTGCCGACAACCCTCTCTTCCCTCCACGAACCCGAATGTCATCACCAAAGTGAGCATCGATGCATGTATCCGTCGAGATGGTGAACCCTAGCTGTTCGGTGGGTACAGAACTTCGAAAAAAAATGGTGATCGAACGCTCCCGTCTTCACACAGCATAAAGAGAAACACCTCAAGAGTTCGAATATACTTGCTTTGGGATTTTAGGATTTTATTTCTATTTTTCATTGATTTTAGAAGAGTTGGGAATGTTTGCTGTGTTATTCCTTTTGGTGGAGGCGCACATCTGAATTAGGTTTAGAAGAGGGAGTAAAATTTGATTTTATAGTGGGAGGGGACTAGATATTTATTTTAGATATTTTTATTTTTATATTCATATATATTGGTCTGCTGCTTGTATTACTCTTCTAAAAATTCCTGTAATAACATACGATACCTAAAAATCATCAAACTGGACATGCAGCTACAGCTCGACATTACGGTCCCAACGAAACTGGTTTCGTCGAATTCCGACCTTGTATGCTCACACAACGTATTTTTAACTGTCCAATTATCGACTGTTTTTCACTCTAAAAATCCGTACGGTCACATACGGACTCTAAAAATCACGAAAACTGGAACCTAGCAATAATTTGACATTACGGATCCAACAAAACTAGTTTTGTCGAATTCCGACTTCGTTTGCAAAAGTGGCTATTTTTAAAGCTCTGAATGACCCATTTAAATATATAAATATATTTAAATAAATTAAATTAAATATAAATAAATTTATATTATCGTATATATTCACTGTGGAATACCATACATCTCCAGGAAAATTATATACTCTCTATTATGTGTCCAGATTGAATCGATATTCAATTTATATTGAAAAATCCTTTTATAACGTATATAAAGCGTTACGAATTATAAAGGAATTCCATAGCGACTTTTTCTGAAATTTGATTTGGACGTAAATCAAAATCTACACGACGAAATCCCGATTTTTCTCTTCCACTAGAAAGATATACTCCACTAGCTCCACACGTTTCTTAGAAATCCGATTTAAAACGAATCCTGTATACTCAGTTGAAGTTCAAATTGCCAAATAGCGAACTGTCGCGTCGTTACGCGCTCGAATTTAATTATATTATAATTCTACGTTTCAAACTGACGTCGATTGAATATATTCGTCAGAATAATTCAACTCTAAGCTGAATTACATCTTAGGGATGACCCCGTTCACAGAATATTGTGATTTCCAATATTTTTGATTATTTCGACATTATAATATATTTTATTATATTATAATTATTAATTAAATATTCAATATTATTTAATTCACGTTCTCGATATCGATAAATCGATATTTAATAATTAAATAAATAAAGTATTCAATAGCTAAAAATGCGGGTCACTATAGGAACGACCAGCCATGCTATTCTCCCTTTTGTTGACATGTCCTGCTCGTTCCAAGGCTTCTAAGCTGTTCAACCGACCCCGCTATCCTTTGCTCGACCAACCATAGCTGAAGCTCTAGACCGACCAGGTGGTTCGAGATCGACCAGGTGGAAGTTCGACCGGACCTCGCTCGCCCCAAGCTCTACCAGGAGGAGGCTGCTGTCGCGACCGACCAGGTGATGCTGGACCTCTTGCTGACGAGCTGCTACTCGACTCTTCGGTGTTCAACCAACCAGAAAATGAGCATTGTACACCAGCACGATGTACGACCAGTTCTTCAGGTATGTCAAGGGTTGAATGTCATGCACTTGTTATGTTTGTTAAAATGTTTGAACAAGTTGTTCAACTAGTTAACATTTGCCCCTCGAAGGTTGTATTTTTCACTTGTGAGAAATGCGGGCTTTGAAATGAACGTTGTCGTTGATATCTTCTGCATTGAGATCCAGTCATAGTTTTTTGTCCGCTACAGCAATTCTTGTTCTGAATTCAAGTGCTTCATGTCACCTGTTTCGCAATTAAAACAAGCACTTGCACAATTTTGGACTTATACTTCACTATCGGTCATCTATATCGACAGCGGGTTGGTTAGTTATAAAAAAACGATTTGTAGCAAGCTTTCATTCCGAATTGAATAGAATATTTGTGCTGAACTTAGTTTAGAATCCATTGGAAACCATTTGCACAAACATTATATTCTAATTCGAATTCGCTTTTAGTAATTAAAATGAACTAATGGACTAAAATCGAAAGTGGATCTCAAATGCTATTTCAAGATTTTGTTATTACTCACCGTATTTCACATGTGGAGAATACGTATCTGTGATTTTTTTTAGAGAAGTTTTTGCCATTGATTCCCCTGCTTAAGAGGTGATTATTGAACTTTTCCTTTAGAAGGAATTTTTTGGTACTCAATGTCTGCCTGACATGTTAATCAGTGCAAATATTGGAAATTTCATTGAATACCTTGACTTTGGAGGGGCAGTTTTCTCACATTGACTGAATCGTCATAAAAGAGTTCACTGAGCATCTTTGATCTTTGCTTTAGAGAGATAACCTTTTCTACGAAAAGAATTTGTAGATTGTCGCATTATTTTGTATTGCGAATTTTTTCGAAATTTGAGTGAGGGTTGCATTGCTCTGCGCTACAAACTCCCACACTTCGTCTCGCCATAGCAAGCTCCCGTGCTTCGTTTTGCGCGTACGGATTCCCGCAAACCATTGGGTGAAGGTTATATTGGTTCACGGAGCGGGCATCAGTCATCGGCTGTAGTCACTTATCGTCATAAGTGCTCGCATCCTGACCGAAGGAGCCTGGACCTTCATGAACATTTGAAGGTTGGGGTTTTTATTTTGCCTCTGCTATGGGAGGTCTTTGACCCTTGCTATGGAGGTACTTGTCTCTCTATGGTAGACAAGATTTTAACTTTACTCACTATGGGAGGAAGTTGCCTCTCTATGGTGGACAAGATTTTAACTTCACTCACCATGGGAGGAATTTGCCTCTCTATGGTAGGACTTTGTTTTGCCTCACTATGGGAGGACTTTGTTTTGCCTCACTATGGGAGGACTTTATTTTGCCTCACTATGTGAGGACTTTGTTTTGCCTCACTATGGGAGGACTTTGTTTGTTTTGCTTGTTGAACTCTCCACCGTCTGACTTTAGGCAACTCCCTTTCCTCATCTTCCCAAGTGTGTTTCTTATCGTTGTATCGATATTTTTGCACTTTTGATGTTTATGTTGGAGTTATTGGGGGTCTCCATATTGCATCGGGTTTCGATAAATCAAGCGTTCATTGGATAGCCTGTAATAAGATATCATCTCTTAGAAAATTTTGAATTATTTATAACATTGTAAGCTAAGAATTCAGTCAAACATATATGCTTTTGATTACAGGACTATAGTTCAGTGCTTTACTTAGCAATTATTACAAACTGTTTGCATGAAATTTGAAATGAAACAGAAAGTAAAATGTAAAGTATAGAATGCAGTAAAGCAGTAAGTAAAAGAAGAGAGATGATGATCGCTTATTCTGATCCATTGAAGCCAGAATGACAATGGTAGTCAATTAATTATTGGCCTTGAATCATTTCGAGCAGCTCCTTGCCCCTGGGGAGTTACAGAGTGATTTGCGGCCTAGGGATCTTTTATGTATTGTTGTAGATGACCTTTCTTGAGCAGCTCTTCCAACTACAACTTCAATTGTTTACAATCGTTAGTGTCGTGGCCAGGCTGTTTGTGAAAAATACAATACTTCCCAGATTTGAACAAATAGTCATTCATCCTTATCGGACGAGGTCCTGGATAATCTTTGGTATCCTTCGTGGCCAAGTAGATGTTTGCAATAGAGTCATTCAAAGGGGTTTGTTCTGAAAGGTCAGGAAGACGATATTTCTTGTTAGCTTTGTTCCCATTCCCATCATTGAACCTTTTTTGCCCTTGAGTTTTCTGGGCATTATCACTTCTCTTATCCTCGGTGGTGTTGCTCGGGCCACTTGATGGATCCTTGTCCACTCTTATGTACTCTTCTGCCTTCTTGTAGAACTTGTGTAGCGTGCTTGGCTCTTTCATTTTAATCCATTTACCAAATTCACTATTTTCATCTATCGCGCCGAGAAGAGACATGAGGATTATACGAGGCTCCGGATTCCTTACTTCAGAAAGAGCAACATTGAATCGACTAAGGTATGCTTTAACCGTTTCACCTGGATTTTGCATCATCGATGAAAGCGTTATGGCATCCTTAGCCTTAACAGCATATAAGCGGAACTAATCTTTAAACTTCTTGGTTAGATCGGAAAACTGGTCAATGGATTTGGGTGGCAGCTTTGTGAACCATAACGATGCGCCACCTTCCAAATAGAGGGGAAAGTAAGTGCATCTCATCTCGTTAGTAGCTTTGGCTGCGGTCATACCCCATTCATATTTGAATAAGAAGTAGTTGGGATTTGTAAGACCATTGTACGAAGGTTGAGTGGGAGGAGTGAACTTCTTTGGGCACTCTGCTTGAAGGACCCTTTCGGTGAATGGAGTTCGACTTGGAGAGAAATCCCAGTCCTTTTCGTCATCCTTGCAAGCTTGATTCTTTTTCATAATCTGCTCAATCATTCCTGCAAGATACTCTTCAGTGTTGCGTTGTCCCATAGCACCAACGTCGATCCCTTTACCGGACCTTTGTCTCAGCAAGTCAACATGGTTCAAGGATGCAGGAAGTGCCCCTATGGGACTAACAACATTTCGAGTATATTGGGCAGAATGATTGTTAGCATGTAGCTTGGCGTCCACAACTTTGCCTCCATTTTCGTCATGTTCTCGACCTTCAACATCCTCCATATCATTGTTAGGATTTTGGTCGGAAGCGGAAGAACCTTCCTTCTCATCGAGATTGACTTGAGCCCTTAGAAGAGTAGGATTAGGGCAAACACCAAGGATGGCATCTAATTTCTCCATCATAGCTTTGGTAGCGGCATCAACTCGTTGGTTTATGTTGGCAACCACAATATCTAACTCGTCTTTTGAGACACCGGCTCCACTTATGGAATTTTGGCCAAGCTCTAGAAGGTTAGTTTGAGGTGTAGCTTCGTTGTTGGCGATATCTTCGGCTCCTCCAATGGATTTGTTATTTGCCTTTTTGGATTTTGCCATCACTTCGATTATGGATTTGAACCTCAAGGAAAACCTCTCTAGTGATCCCAACTCCGGATGGGCGATTGAAATTAAAAATGCGATCACGGCCCCACGGTGGGCGCCAAAATTTTATAATAAAAAATGATCAAACACCAAATACGATGCCTTAAGAGCGCGTCACCTGTTTAGAGGTAAGGTACTAAGAAAGAACGTCACCAAATTATGGGCAAGACACTATGAAAGCATGTATGAAGAAACGTGAAGCCGTAATCACGGAAAATAAGGCAACAAAAGAGAGCACACAATTTTAGAGTGGTTCAGTCAAACGTGACCTACGTCCACTATGTAAACATTTTCCATTATCACTTTCATGATGCCAAATACAATGCCATACAAATCTTCCCCAATTTACAATATCTCTCTCATTTTTTCCTTTTTTGATTTGAATTGCACTTGAATCCGTCAATGGAACGGTTGGATCTCCTCAAATATTGATTGAAATGGAAGTGATCTATTAATGGATGGAGATGAGTAGAGCTTTGGAAGCCATGGATGAAGCTTGAAAGTAGCTTGGAGAAGTGATTTTAGTAGTCCTTCGGGGTCGTCGAATCCTCCCCTAAAAGTGTGGAGGAAGGAGCTATTTATAGTTGTAGTTTGAGGGTAGTGGCAGTCTCGTGAATACACGGCGTATAGTTAGCGCTTGGTTGGCGGTGAGCTGGTGCTAGGTTGGCACGTCTGTGACCGACCAGGAAGGAAAACGTGGACCGGCCACTCAGGTACTAAACCACGGACCGACCAGGATTGCAGTATTATGGACCAACCAGGAAAGATGCAAGGCAGACACTATTCTCAGATATTACAACTTTACCATCCATCTTTTTATATTTAGATTAATAGTGTTGCTCCAGACATATTCTTCAGGATCGACCACATAGGAATTCAAGCACCGACCCGATCATATAAACAGGCCCGACCAGGTATGCTTGCTCCGGGAATGACCAGCCATGTTGTTCTCCCTTTTGCTGATGTGTCCTGCTCGTTCCAAGGCTTCTAAGATGTTCAACTGATCCCGATATCCTTTGCTCGACCAGCCATAGCTGAAGCTCTACACCGACCAGGTGGTTCGAGATCAACCAGGTGGAAGTTCGAACGGACCTCGCTCACCCCAAGCTCGACCAGGAGGAGGTTGCTGTCGCGACCGACCAGGTGATGCTGGACCTCTTTCTGACGAGCTGCTACTCGACTCTCTGGTCTTCAACCAACCAGAAAATGAGCATTGTACGACCAGCACGATGTACGACCAGTTCTTCAGGTATGTCAAGGGTTGAATGTCATGCACTTGTTATGTTTGTTAAAATGTTTGAACGAGCTGTTCAGCTAGTTAACAGAGAAACCAGTTGGATTATTATTCGAAGAACCACTCCGTATTGGCATAAGCGCTGCGAATCATATATGCCGAAGATAATTGAAGACGGAGTAAAGTGCAAGGGCTATTGTATAAATCTTAGATAACAATTTCCTAAGATGGATGTACTGAATAGTGCCTTCGGTTTGTCCAGTCCCAGGGCAACTTGTATGGACGAAGGTCTGACAGAGTATATCTGATAGATTGCGTAAGTTGATCTCTTCAAACGTATTCACGTTTGGAAGCAGAGGAATTCGTTTCTCTTAGCTGTATACCCGTGTTATTTTTGGATAAATCAATTTGTGATTAAAAGGTATGACAATGTGACATTCTAAGTGAATGAAGATGCGGCATGTAAAAGATAAGCGTACCTTCTAGCCTCACATCCAGTAAATGACAGAAATCAGGCAGGCAGCATGGCTATGTAGGTCGCACCTATTAGGGTGTATAATCACCTGATCTAGAGTTCCATTTACTTCTAAAAATCTATTGTCGATGCTGGCCATTCGGGAAACGGTTGCTGATCCCAACCGTTGGTGATATACATTCGATACGCTCAAGCGAAATGAGTGGTCGGTCATGTGTGGTCAGGTTGCAAGATGTTCTTGTTGAACCCAGTGTATTCCTCTCTAGAGGTGTAGCGAAAGGTGGCTCCATACCTTGTCATAGTTGGAAATCCATTACCCAATACGTGCTTGCGGTTTTGATTGTATACTATATATGTAGAACGTGAGATGAAAGCGTTTCTGCTAGATGATTATTATAGTTGTGTTTGATAGACATTGTTATAATATCAAAAAAAAATTGATGTAAAGAGATTTTGGATTCTCATAAGGGAAAAACTCATTCCGTTATACGGCGTGGTTTTATGAGATATCGTTTACTTGTTCAAACTATTTTAAACCGTTTCACTCACACCAGTCTGTAAAAACCCGTGACTTCCCAGTGACGGAAGCGCGGATAGTTCGAGGACAAGCCGCAACAGAATGCAGACGGAAGAACATTTCATTGTATATTACAACAGTACCATCAAAATACAAGAATATACAGAGTATAAATGAATATTACACATCAGAAAATATCAGAGATTATAATAAATTACATAGCAGCGGAAAATAATACAATACACAACTGAAGGAGATATACAGATACAAAGCTTTTCGGATATCATTCCAGCTGTAAACCAGGATCCTGTGAATATAAATCTGCAAAACCAAAACTACTAGCTGTCCGTGTCAAAATAAGGGCACCCAGAGTTTAGGTCAAAACAATAAACTCCACGTCAGTCATGGGACTGGTGTGAGAACTAAAGCAGTTATTAATCTTTATTTTAAAGTTAGGTAAATCAATGGACCATGCCGTATGACACGGAATGGGTTTCCTCCCAAGAATACCAGTGCATATAACAACAGCGTAATGCTAAATAAAGAAAAATGAAGCTATTATAAGACCCAGGTCCTATCACACAAATGCAACGCAAGCCAGGGGATAGGGTTTCCCCTTATAATAGCCAAACATGCTTAGTATGTTTAAACAAATCATTTGATACTATTATAAGTGCATAGTGTATAAAACAACTTCAAATCATAAGTATCAATCATAAACGGCATGGGTACCATATATCATGTCGCCATGCTAGTTCTACAATTAAAACTGCAAAATCACGTATTTGGAAATTGGATTTCCATCTATGAACCGAGGCAAAAGATAGTCCTCAACCGATTCGAGACGCTCTAGCCCGCCCCTCAGGACCCAGACTCAGGTGGGCCCTTGGATCATCAGGGTTGGTCCACCGATGTGGATTAAAATGCCTGAACAATGCATTTCCCCGCCCTTTGGGGCGTAGGTGAGCCAACTAAATGACTCCATCGGTTCGAGAACGACCGATATATACGAGGTGCCTCGTAACGGCAACAACCACATAAGTCAAACTCGTCAGGGCGTGTAAAACCACTGACGCCACTTCTAACTAGAAAGAAACGCATGTCCTCCCTGAGGTCCGTCTCCCGTTTTTGGTTCATACCGGGTGTGAAACTCGCGAAGTAAACGTTACACAAAGCTACACCACAAAGGCCGTGCTTCGATCATCAACCACAATACTTTGCTTTTTCAACAGAAGCCTTGATCATTTGCCACTTAGGCATGCCACACAGGCAATTCACTCTATGCGTTTGATATCCATCAGTATATAACCCCTGAGCTCGTACGTCTCAAAGAAGGGCGTTAAGCAAGAGAATAAATTCTCCGCTGCCAAAGAGATATATATTTAATAGAAATCAATCACACAGACTAAAATCCAATGTCAGACACACAGTCCATTTATAAGTCCGTTCTGGGTCTGAACGAAACCGGAGGCACCTAGTACCCCGCATATCCATAGATCTCCAAGTATGTATGGACGATCACCAACTGTTTTCATCTTCTTGGGTGTACATCCCAATCAAGATCATCAGTAATCACCCAAACGACGTGAAGACCTCCGGTCTTCAACCACCGTCTTCATCTTCGACTTATCGTCGTATCAGTTATTCAGAATGGGATAAACCCGGTCTTTCCGAATAACTCGCGTATATTATAAACAAGTGTTACACAAACACAACATACGCCTCATTCCAATTCATCTGTCACTAACCGTAAATTAATCAAGAGAATAATCCCCCAAATATTAACCCCAAAGGCCGAAACCAACATCAGATCAATATCCAGAAAACCTTTCTGCTTAGCTAACCGACAGTTAGTTTCTAAATTTCACATTCATAGGGAAAGGTTCCCATTAATTTTATCAAAGATAAATTCCTTTAAATTTATTCTTTAATCTTCTTTTGAATATCAATTCAAACTAGTCGGGATTAACGAACCTTACTGAAGTAATCATTTGTTTTAATTTCCCAACCCCAACCTATTCATCCCATGAAGTAAAACTGGTAATACTTCATATCTAACACCACGGTGTTATCGGTAAATTTAATTACCATTTCATGTTCAAATCTAATTAAAGATTTAACTATCGCCTGGAGCAAAACTGGTGATACTCCATTCTCGATCTTTTCAATCTAATTAAAGATTAATTAAAACTCCACTTAGTTTTAATCTGTGACTGGGTTAAAGAATCAGTGTCATTTAAAACAGGTTCACGATAAACCCCAAAATCACATCACATTTCAATCAGTCCCTAACCGTAAATTAGCAACTGAGCAATTCCCTAAATAATAACCCCGAAGGCCGAAACCAACATCAGATCAATACCTCAGAAACCATTCAACTTAACTAATCTCCAGTTAGTTTCTGATTTTCTTAACTCCTTTGGGTCTAAGAACAGTATTATTGAAGATACCGTTCACGACAACCCAAAATCACATTCTATTAATTATCGGGTTAAAGAACAAGTGTTATTTTAAAAACACTGTTCAAGATAAAACCAAAAATCAATATCAATTCAATTCCAATTAAATATTATTTAATTGGTACACTTGATTAAATCTAAATAAAAAGATTTAATCTTTTCTCAACTGGGTTCAAGAACAGTGTTAATAAAGACACCATTCATGACAAACACAAATCACATTTGATATTAAATACAAGGCTCTGAATAGAAAATATAACGGCTTATATTCAATATCAAATTCTACGACCAACAAATATCGTATTGGAAATAACTATATATATATATATATATATCTTTCAAATTCCCATAAAAATATCTGTATCATCACGAAATCCAACATCGAAATATTCCGAAGACAATTTCGATTCAAATCCATTCCAATATAATTATTGGAAATTCTGGTTATTTTCAAAACCATTTCAAATCCAATTTATTTATTTAAAAATAAATAGAATTATAATTCTAGTTCAAAACTAGTTCATTTCGATAAAAATCTATTTTTATCTTTTCAAATAGGGATTTTTTCCATCCCAAATCATTTATTATGTTTTTACACAAATTATTACTATTTTTAATAATTTTATCAAGGCACGTACATTCGATATCCATCAATGGCCGTCGAACTGCACTTACAGTGATCTTTTCCAAATTTGATTTGGACATAACTCCCAATCCAACCGTTAGATTTCAAATTTCTAATATTCGTTAGAAAGCTCATTTCGATACGAACCCAACGGTTTCGGTTTTAGGAGAATCCGGCGGCCGGATCTCCCGTAATATCCATTCGAAGTCAATGGTCGAAATTCGCGAACTGCCGCGGCGCGGCGCGTTCTATTCAGGCCATTATATTAAATATATAATATATATAATATATACTTCATTGATTTGCATTCAAAACGTGCTTTATAAATCATTTTAAATTCATTTTCAAAACGGTTTCAACTTTATATTCAATTTCAAATCAAAATTGAATATTCCAATATAAATTCATTTCAAATCGATTTCAATTCGAATTCATTTACATTCAATTTCCATTCGAAATCATTTATATTCAATTTCAATTCGAATTCATTTATATTCAATTTCAATTCGAATTCATTTCTATTCAATTTCAATTCGAATTCATTTCTATTCAATTTCAATTCGAATTCGTTTCTATTCAATTTCAATTCGAATTCGTTTATATTCAATTTCAATTCGAATTCGTTTATATTCAATTTCAATTCGAATTCGTTTATATTCAATTTCAATTAGAATTCATTTATATTCAATTTCAATTCGAATTTCAATTCTTTTCGAAAAATCAGATTTTGAAATCACTTTTGATATTCATTATAAAATGAATAAAATCGATATAAATATCGTTCACGTCAAAATGGCATCAATCTAATCAATACGGCTTCATATATTCCTATTTTCAAATATTCTATTTCAAATATTTCTTTTTCAAATATTTCTATTTTAAAACTAGATTGAGGCCCAATCAATTACCATATAATGTTAATTATATGGATTTTCTACAACACATGTATACAATAACAACGATGAATAATCAACCATCATCCAAAGTGCATTCTACACTGTATAAGCATAAAATATAAATATTTAACGCTCATAACAGTCTGTCAATCAATCGATCGACATACAACTAATTATTGGGATTAGTGTATGTCATATATCATCCCAATACCCGTATGGGGTTTCAAACAATCAAACACATATTTTATTTGTGCAGTTGGGCGATGTGTAAAATTTATCGTCCCAATCAATATCAGTCAAATGTGTGTATATAAACAAATCGTCCGATTCGTTTATATTTAATCATTTTATATACACGTTAAAAATTATATTTTTAACTATATAAACTATTTTTAACTGTATAAATATTTTATTTCATTTCACAACACACATTCAATTTTTCACATCCAAATCATACAAACAAGCATACAAGTCGTCCATGGTCTGCGGACGACGGGTGTCGGGTGCTACTAAACACCGTCTTCATCCTAGTATATATTTCAAACTAGAAATAAATTAAAGGTGAGGAGTTCTCACAGAGGGTTCCACTCCACCGTGCTTTGCTGTTGAACTGCTGAATCGCCTGAATCCATTTGTAATTCCAATGCAGTCTTTGTCCCGCTGTTCAAATAAAAATTATATTTTTACTCTTCATTCTAATAAATAAAAATCATATTTTTATTTCTACTTCATATATTTTTACAATGCTTCATTCTATATAAAAATTATATTTTTATATTTCCATTTCATATATAAAGATTGAATTTTTATTTCACCGCTATAATAATCACATTTTTACTTCACTATATATATAATAAAAATCAGATTTTATTTCGCTACATATATAAAAATAACATTTTTATATTCTCTATTATATAAAAATCATATTTTTATTATCTCCACTATATATATTAAAATCTCTCCCTTCTGTGGTTAAAAATCCGACCATTCTATGATTAAAAATCCGACCTTTCTATAATTAAAAATCCGACCTTTCTATAGTTAAAAATCATATTTCTATCATATTCAAAATTAGATCCTTTTACGTTAAAAAAATCAATTCCTTTGTATGTTAAAAATAAACACTTAAAAAAAAGAAATAATAAAAAAAAACTTCTGGTTGCTTTTTCAGTGAATGAGGTGGGGAACAGTGGCTATGGCGACTCAAGAAGGGGCGCCGGAGGTCTGCAGTGCGGCGGGGGTCCGGTCAGGGAGGCGGTGGCCAAATCGAGGTGGTGGCGCCGGTTTTAGGTTGTGGAGGGTTCTGGGCGCGACTTTCTCGAACGGAAAGGAAGGGGGAGGAAGAGAAAGGAGGTGTGGAGGCGAGGGGGGTTCTTTTTATCCCTGCTATGAAATTCCATAGCGACTATTCTGAAATTTCAACTGGACATATCTTTTTATCCCCGCTATGAAATTTTGATTTTTCGGATCCGTTGGAAAGATATTCACCAATAGATTCAAATATTTTTGGTTCTACTAAAATCCGGTTTATTTTGAATCTTGTACATCCATTTGAAGTTTGAAATCTAATTATCGAACTACCGCGCCATTTTAAATTCCTTTTATAAATATAAATAAATATTTATATTCTATCGTCGATTCAAACGAATATATAAGTTCGAATTATATTCAAAATAAATTTCTCGTCGTTATTATTTAAAATAGTTCATTTTAAATAATCAAAATTCGCTAAAATTGCCAAAATAAAAAAAAATTAAATTGCCCCAGATTTATGGGTTATTACACAGTCCAATGACTGACCCAGAGGTTATTTTGTTTTGTTTTCCCTAAAATCTTGGGTGCCCAATTTTATACGGGCAGTCAAGTAGTTAGAATTTTACAGATATACTTGGAGAGATTGGAGCAAGAGGCTTTAGGATTTTATAGGTATAGCAATTTCCGCTGTGTTGTAAGTGTTGTACTCTGATAATGTTACTGTATACATATATTGATTTTATTTCAAGGATATGTTATCTATTATATGTTGTTCCTTCCGCTTTGATATTCGTGTTACTCTGATGTTGTGTCTACTTCTTCTTCTATTCTAAGTTTCTATCTTATCTATCCCCACCCTCTAATTTCTTTCTATTAACTTCCCGGTTATTTTCGATCCTTGGATGTTCGATATGTGTTGTATATTGGATAACCAAGATCGCCTTTTTTCCGGGTCATTACAGTTGGTATCAGAGCTTAAGTTAAGTGAATTACCTTGGCTCTACGGCGTGACTCAGAAGAGATAGGGTTAGTAATACCCGAGATTGAGTTTGATTGTATATATACGAGTGAACGTATTTGTTATTTGATATGAAAATTGTTTTATATTCTGGAGATTCATTGGTTGAGTTGTTTATGGGTTCTGGTCGATCAGTTTGATCCACTGCATCGGTAGGAGTTTCTAAACACTCGAATATGATGGGTAGACACGATATGTTTTGAAAAGAGGGTAAATGAAATAATTTTACCCAAAGTATATTTGTTATTATAATCGAGTAAGATTATAAAAAGTGAAATGGTTATGTAAATAACCAATCAAAATTCATGTAAGTGTTACAAAATGAATTAAAACTGAAATTGAACCAGAATTTGAAAAAAAAAACTTAGAATTTTGAATAGGTATTTGCAAATGGATTTGCATTAAATATATGGGAATTTTAAGATCCTAGGAGATTTTAAATTGTTTACAAACATTGGAATGATATTTTGAAGTGATTTAAAAATGGAAATGGTTTAAGAAATAGTTTTGAAAAGTGATATAGTATTGAACTTACTTTGATCGCTGGGAAATAAATTCCGATGGTGCATCATTGATGTTCATTTTCGAGTTTCAAAGTGACGGATTACTATCAAAATTTTAGTTTTGAATTGTTTTGAGAAAAACAAGCTGTTTGATTCCGAAAGGGAATATTTGATTTATGAAAAACAAAGTTATTTAAAACTCCCAGGAAAAGATTGCTCGAATTAAAACAAATTTAAATTGAAATTTGTGGAAGTAAGCCGGAATTTAATTAAAATCAGTTAAGTTGAAATAGAATTGGTTTGGTAAAATCAAGATTTGGAATCCAGAATTGAACTTGAGTTGAAATGGGATTTGATTTGGATATAAGCGAATAGACGTGTTGAGGATAAATTGATCAGAATTTGATTGGGATAACATTGGTATATGCTGAGTTGATAGCATATGGAAGTGATACAGTTGATATACCTGACAAAAAGGTACAAGTTTATATTCATATGAGTTTGATGAGTTATGAGCCGATTTGGCAAGCCGCTTGGCTGTTTGATTTTCTTTTGGGTTGGAGATGGCCCAGAGAGGTGAGTTGAAGTTTGACCTATTGACCAATACAAAGGAGGTGCTGGCAAAAAAATTCGAAAAGTTAAGGTGTTAGAAAATTTTCAGGATTTTTTGAAAATTTTCGTGATAAGGATTAATTAAAATTAAATTGTTTCAGTTGAGATTGAAGTTAAGAAGTGAACAAGTAAGTTCTTAACAGTTAATAGGGTTTGTTTTCTACCTTAGCAATTTCGAGGACGAAATTATTTTAAGTGGGGAAGAATGTAATGACCCGCATTTTTCGACGATATAATAATTAATTAATTTAATTATTTAAATAGAGTTTAGAGGATTTAATGGTCGTTGAATTAAATAAGAGTGAATATTTAATTAATATTATAATTAAATAATATATTAAATTCTGAAATAATCAGAACTGGCTGAAATGGCGATATGGGGTGAATTGGGAAATTCGAAATATATAATTCAGTTTAGAATTGAATTACGATAAGGAATATATTTATATAATGAAGCTTGAACGTATAATTATATTATAATTATAATCGAGCTTGAAATGGCGTGGCAGTTCGTTATTTGGTGATTTGAACTTCAACTGAAGGTACAGGGTTCGTTTTAAGCCGGATTTTTGTGAAACAAGAAACGTTCGAAGCTGGTGAAGTATATTTTTCTAGTGGAAGATAAAAATCGAGATTTCGTCATGTTGATTTTGATTTATGTCCAAATCAAATTTTAGAAAAGTCGATGTGGAATTCCTTTATAATTTATAATGATTTATTTATATTTTAAAAAGGAATTTCATTATAAATCGAATATCGATTTATTTCGGGGTTTGAAATATCGAGTTAGAAATTCATATAGGAATATTCTAGAGTTGTATGATATTCTGTTGTGAATATATACAATAATATTTAATTTAATTGTTTCTAAATATATTTAATATTTAAAAGGGTTATTTAGACTTTAAAAATAGCCAATTTTTCAAATGACCTCAGAATTCGAGGAAACTAATTTTCTTGGGTGTCAAATTATTGTTAGATTTCAATTTCCATGAACTTTAGAGTCAGTATGTGGTCGTACGGGATTTTAATGTGAAAAACAGTCGATAAATTGTCCTTTAAAAATACGCTGTGTGGGCAAACGAAGTCGGAATTCGACGAAACCAGTTTCGTTGGGTCCGTGATGTCAAACTCTAGCTGCATGTCCAGTTTCGTATTTTTGGATATTGTATGTGATTTTAGAAATTTTTATTCAACATTACAAATAGCGTTAGCTTAAAATAAAATTAAATAATCAAATTTAAAAATATTAAAAACTTCCTATAAGTACCCTTCCACCTTCCTAAACCCTAATCCACTTCTTCCTCTGGTCAAACACATTTCCGCCGCTGTATTTTCCTCCCTACAGTAAACTATCGATCTTCAAAAATTTCCAGGAAACCAAAACAAATACTATAAATTATAAAAATTATATACTTTGGTTCCATGAGGGATTCTCTTCAGTTTGGTACTGCTTTTGGGTGGTGCAATGCATGCTTGAAGAAGTCGGAAATTTACAGCGTGCGTTTCTTGGATCCTAGGGTTCGAGAAATCGAAGGAAGTAAGCATTTGCACTCGTATTGGTTATTAGTTTTGGATTGAGAATGTAAAACCGAGTTTTGTGGGTGTAGTTTGAGGATCTTCTGAAACAAAAAGTGTCGACCAACTGAGGGGTTGGGTATGGTTTTCTGGTGAACGGATGTTGAAATGGTGAGTGCGAGTTTGAGGGGGAAGGGCTTAGTAAATGGAGAAGATGAAGACGAGTTTAGTGGTGTGACTGGTTTCGAAAATCATGAAGGGAAAAGGGGGGCGAGCGGTTTAAAGGATTCAAAATGATGGGGGAAATACTGGAAGGAGGTCACGGCAAATTGGTATTTGGGGAAGAAAGGGAGAGCGGGCGTGGTTTTTGTAAGGTGAGTGGGCCGGATTTGAACGGGTTAGGCCCAGTACAAAATTATATGGTTTAAATTTTAATTAAATAATGTCTAGCACTTGAAATCGTGATATCTTGAATATACTTTACCAGAATTGAGTGTCGTTGGATTCGTTGGGATTGTAGGGACGAGGGCTACCCAATGGAACTGACTGGGAGTGGATTAGAGCTCGTCTGAATTTATGGCGAAATAAATTGTTTGATTCAAATCAAACAACAGTTTATCGTTCTTTGACGATGAACTGCCAATGTGAGTAAAACTCACCAACTCTGAACAGTTATATTTTTATAACGTATTTTTAGAATTGTTAATCATCTGTTGATTTCTTTGTGTTAACTGTTTGTTTGAATTGCTTATGCATTGGTTGAAAATATAGATAACGATATATATATATATATATAAATCGTTATTCAAATATTGATTCTGTTTAACGGAATATTTCATATTGAAATGAAGTCGATGTTAATAATATTGTTTAACATCAGTGATGCAGGGAAACAGGTTGGAGGGACCTAACTGGGTTCCTCAATATATAAAATATTGTTTTGTTTCATATATTGTGATGTATGATGTGATATATAATCTGTTGTGGATTATGTATGTTTGAATGATTTCGATCACTGTTAATTGTATTTTAAATACCATGGAAAATACTAGGATTAAAAAGGAGATTTTCATAGTATATTTTGAAAATAAATTAGTTATATAAAATCAATGGATTTTATATAGAAAAGGAAAAAAAGGATTTTATAGAAGAAAATAATTATAAAATCAAAAAGGTTTTGAAAAGGAAATATTTATTGAAAATAAATATGATAAAGATAAAAAGAAATTTATTTATAAAATCAAAGAATTTTATAAAAAGTATATTTGCTTATGAAATGAATTAGAAAAGATAAAAGGGAATTATTTATAAAATCAAAGGATTTCATAAAGAGGAATATTTATTGGGATAATAAATAGAAATATAAAGGATTTATTTATTTAGAGAATAAATAGAAGTGTAAAAGAAATATTTAATTAGAAAATAAATAAAGTTATAAAAGGACTATTTATTTGGAAAATAAATAGAATTAAATCAACGGAATGTTTTGAAGATAAATCGAAGATGGAAATCTGTTTTTAACAGATAAACGGAAAAGATTTAATTAATGTGGAATTAAACAGAAATCTGTTTTAACAGATAAATTGGAAAGATTAGTTTATAAATAATATTTTATGAATTAAGTAAAATATTTATCATTGGATAAATGGAACATATAAGTCAGGACTTATATAGAGAAGTAAGAATCGATTTCAACATCGATATTTTGAAACTGAATATGGAAGTAGAGTTAGCCAAATGAGTTAATCAAAATGAGTTAAAGAAGTCAATCGAATTAGAATAAATCGATTAGAGTTAGAATTAATCGATTAGAGTTAGGACTAAACGATTGGAGTTAGAATAACTCGATTAATGTTAGAGTTAATTGATTAGGGTAAATCAATTAGGGTTGACCGGTTAGAGTTTACCAGTTAGAGTTAAGCAGTTAGAGTTAATCAGTTAGAGTTAATTAGTTAGAGTTAATCAATTAGAGTTGATCAGTTAGAGTTAACCAGTTAGAGTTAATCAATTAGGGTTGACCAGTTAGAGTTGATCAGTTAGAGTTAACCAGTTAGAGTTAATCAGTTAGAGTTAATCAGTTAGAGTTAATCAGTTAGAGTTAACCAGTTAGAGTTAGAGTTAACCAATAGAGTAATTAAATAGAGTTTATCAAATTAGAATAAATCGATTAGAGTTAGTCGAATTAGGAGTTATCGAATATTATTTATTCGAAACAAGTTAAAAGGAGTTTATCGAATTTGGTTATTCGAAAGTTATCGATTAGTTTAATCAAAAGGAGTTATCGAATTTTGTTATTCGAAAGAGGTTATCGAATAGTTTAATCGAAAGGAGTTAATCGAATTTAGTTATTCGAAAGGAGTTATCGACTAGTTTAATCGATAGGAGTTAATCGAATTTAGTTATTCGAAAAGGAGTAATCGAATATAGTATTCGAAAAGGAGTAATCGAATATAGTATTTGAAAAGAGAGATTATCGAATATCGTTTATTCGAAAGAAACAGTAATCGAATATTAGTTATTCGAAGTAAGTTAATCGAATATTAGTTATTCGAAGGGAGTTAATCATCGAATTCGATTTTATCCAATTCGGGAAAGTACTTATACTTTCCGATGTTTAAATCAAGATTTATTTACTTACAAATTAAGTGTTTATTTATTTATTCACATTAAAGAATAAAACTTATGATTGAAGTTAGATATTTCGAAAGTAGGGATTATAACGTATCATTATAACCAAATGTTTTCAATAAAGAAGTGGATTTGTAAGTTGAATTCGAGAGAGACGTAAGGAAGTTGTTAAAGGTTTAAAAGATAAACTTTGACTATTTAAATGTTTAAAACGTTGTTCAGTTAAGGTCAGAGAGGTAATTATACCCCAACTTGATTGACTTCCTTCTTAACTAAGGAATGGTCAGGTTTGATCGTAAAGGAGTTTGGGAATATTTTCCAAATAAGAATCAGAAATGTTTTCTGATAGTAGAAGATAAGAATTCAAATATATGGAAACATGAGATAAGAAAATTAATGAACTAAAGAGATAAATGTTGAATGATGATTGATCGATATAATTTCCATATGGAAATAATATCGTTTTTTGAACACCTATTTTTATTTGATGGTTAAATCACAGACGATCGAAGTTTTGACCATTTTAACATTGTTAATATGGAGAGACCGATTGGATTATTGTCCGAAGAACCACTCTATTTTGGCATAAGCGTTGCGAATCATACATGCCAATGATAATTGAAGATGGAGTAAAGTGCAAGGGCTATTGTATAAATCTTAGATAACAATTGCCTAAGATGGATGTACTTAATAGTGCCTTCGGTTTGTCCAGTCCCAGGACAACTTGTATGGACAAAGGTCTGACAGAGTATATCTGATAGATTGCGTAAGTTGATCTCTTCAAACGTATTCACGTTTGGTAGCGGAGGAATTCGTTTCTCTTAGCTGTATACCCGTGTTATTTTTGGATAAATCAATTTGTGATTTAAAGGGTATGACAATGTGACATTATAAGTGAATGAAGATGTGGCATGTAAAAGATAAGCGTAGCTTCTATCCTCACATCCGATAAATGACAGAAATCGGGCAGGCAGCATGGCTACGTAGGTCGCACCTATTAGGGGGTATAATCACGTGATCTAGAGCTTCATTTACTTCTAAAAATGTATTGTCGATGCTTTCCCATTCAGGAAATGGTTGCTGATCCCAACCGTTGGTGATATACATTCGATACACTCAAGGAAAATGAGTGGTCGGTCATGTGTGGCCGGGTTGCAAGATGATCTTGTTGAACCCAGTGTATTCCTATCTAGAGGTACACTAGTGAAAGGTGGTTCCATACCTTGTCATAGTTGGAAATCCATTACCCGATACGTGCTTGCGGTTTTGATTGTATACTATATATGTAGAATGTGAGATGAAAGCGTTTCTGCTAGATGATTATTATAGTTGTGGTTGATAGACACTATTATAATATCAAAAGGTTTTTTTTATATAAAGAGATTTTGGATTCTCATAAGGGAAAAACCCGTTCCGTTATATGGCGTGGTCTTATGAGATATCGTTTACTTGTTCAAACTGTTTTAAACTATTTTAGTCACACCAGTCCCATGACTGACCCAGAGTTTATTTTTTTTTGTTTTCACTAAACTCTTGGGTGCCCAATTTTATACGGGCAGTCAAGCAGTCAGGATTTTAAAAATATAGCTATAGTTATTTCCGACGTGTTGTAAGTGTTGTACTATGATAATGTTACTGTATACATATACTGATTTTATTTCAAGGATATGTTATCTATTATATGTTGTTTGTTCCGCTGTGAGATTCATGTTACTCTGATGTTGTATCTTCTTCTTCTATTCTAAGTTTCTATCTTTTTAATCCTCACCCTCTAATTTCATTCTATTAACTCTTCGGTTATTTTCGATCATTGAATGTTCGATATGTTTTGTATATCGGATAACCAAGATCGCCTTTTTTCTAGGTCGTTACATTTTGAATATTTTTCCGTTGTTAATATGTAGAGATCGGTTGGATTCTTATCCAAAGAACCACTCCGTATTGGCATAAGGATTGCGAATCATTTATGCCAAAGAAAATTGAAGACGGAGTAGAGTGCAAGGGCTGTTGTATAAGTCCTAGGTAGAGATTGCCTGGGATGGATGTACGGAATAGTGCCTTCGGTTTCGTTCAGTCCCAGAACGAACGTATATGGACAAATGTCTGACAGAATATTTCCAACGATCGCATATGTTGGACTGTACAAATAAATATGGTGGCAACAGATTTATTCCCTTAGCATAATATTCATAATATTTGTGTAAATACAATTAATGATTAACGGATCTGATAATGTGGCACTCAAAGTAATTGTGTTATCAATAAGAGAAGTAATTGTAGCCTCAGGCCTCAACAACCGGGAAATGACAAAAATCGGGCAGGCAACATGACTATGTGGTTAGCTCCCATTAGGATGTATTATCACCTATCTAGAGATTCATTTAATTCCTTATTCTATACGATGTTGTCCCATTCGGGAAACGGTTGCTGATCCCAACTGTTGGTGAAATACATTCGATACACTCAAGCGAAATGAGTGGTCGGTCATGTGTGGCCGGGTTGCAAGATGTTCTTTTTGAGCCCAGTGTATTCTCCTCTAGAGATACACTATCGGAAGATGGTTCCATACCTTATCATAGTTGGAAATCAAATCCCCAATAAGTGCTTGCGGTTTGATTGTATATTATGTATGTGGAATGTGAGATGCAAGCGTTCCACTAAGATTCTATTTATTTGATTTAGACACTATTATAATGTCAAAGAGTTTTGATATAAAGACCTTTCGGATTCTCATAAGGGAAAAACCCATTCCGTGGGCGTGGTCTTATGAGATATCGTTTATTTCCTCAAGCTATTTTAAACTGTTTACTCATACCAATCCCATGACTGACCCGGAGTTTATTTTGTTTTGTTTTACCTAAACTCTTGGGTGCCCAAATTTGTATGGGCAGTCAAGTAGTTCAGGTGTTTACAGATATTTGGAGGAGCTTGGAGCAGGAGGCTTCAACGTTAGCTATCTAGTGTTATTTCCGTTGTATTGTAAGTGTTGTACTCTGATGATAATGTTATGTATATACAGTCAAATTTTGTATTTCAAAAGCTGTTACATATTATATTTTATTCCGCTGCGATGTGAGATTCTGTTTTGTGTTTCTGTTCTTCTTCTTCCATTCTAAGTTTCTTTCTTTCTATTGCTCATCCTCTAACTTCTTTCAATAATGATTCATATTTCTATGCAATTTGGGTTGAACGTGTGTTGTATCTAGTCAACTCAGATAGTACGGATTTGCGGGACGTTACACTTGGTATCAGAGCTTAGGTTGAGCGAATACCTAGGCTTTGGTGGGATTGTGCTCATTAGAGATAGGGTCAGTAGTACCCAAGAATGAGTTGAGTGTGTATATATATATATATATATATACGAGAGAGCGTATTTGTTAATTGATATAGAAATTTTATTTATATTATGTTGGCTTGTATGTTGAGAGGTTTATGAATTCTGATCGAATTGTGGGATGCCACGAAGTCGATAGGAATTTATAAACACTTGAACAGAGAATTCAACACGATATTGTTTTAAAGTGGGTAAATGAAATAATTTTATCCGAAATTATATTTTGATAGGAAAGGAATAGTTTTCTGAAATTATTATCGAATATGGATGTGTTGAATGTTAATATTATAATCAAATTAGATTATAAAATTGGAATGGTTGTGTATAACCAAATAAAAATTGTATATAAAAGAAATATACAAGTGAATTAAATTAAAATTTGATTCATAACTAGAATTTGGAATTCAATCCTGGGAAGTTGGAAAATATTTTATGAAGTAAATATATTGATTGTTCAAATAAAAAGAATGTAAACCAAAAGTTTTGGTAGAACTAAAATTTGTTAAATTATGAAATATCGAATTTCAACATAAGTGGATTTTGAAAAGTTAATGGGTTTGTAGCACTCTTTCTACCTTAGTAATTTCAAGGATGAAATTCTTTTAAGAGGGGAAGAATGTAACGACGCGGATTTTTGGTCGATTAATTTTGCATATTTAATATTTATTTTAAATATTGATTTGAGAATACAAATGAATTTTTATATTTAGTTATCAATTTAAAAATCGAAATATGATTTATTTCAAATATATATAATTATCGTAATATGAAGTTAATTCAATTCGAAGTTAAAACTAAACTGAAAACAGTTCAGATGATCAGTACAAAATTCAGTTTGAGTTAGAATAATAATATTAATTTATTTTTGAAGAATTTATTGGTTTTGAATTTAATTTATATCAGTTTAAATTAATATCTCCTCTATATGATCGAGTTGGGCTTTGAAACCTATCTCAGTTTGCTCAACATAGGGGTATAACCCTAGAAATACCTGTTGTTGCGTTTAAATTGGAGTTCGACAACATGCGAGATTTTAAAAGGGGTTAAAATTACCTCAGTTCAAAAATAAAATGGTGCCGATTCAACATAAACTAAAACAAACTGTGGCTCTTTTTCTTCCACAAAACTAAAACAAACCGTGGCTCCTTTTCTTCCTCAAAGAAAATAAACCGTGGATCCCCTTTTTACCATCAATTCAAATCGAAGCCAACGTTTTTTGTTCGGTTAAAACACATACACGAAGACTGGTAGCATCCTCTCGTTTCCATCCTTATAGACCACACCCTCCTTTACTCTGTCTAGCGAAAATCAAACCTCCCCTTTCCTTCAAAATAAAATGGTGACTTGAAATCACAGAGGGATTCGAGCTCGAGCGATGGCATTGATCTGGTCAGGAGTTGGAGTGCTCGCGTAGGGTTTGAAGGAAGGGAGCGCGATGAGTTCAATGGAAAGCGCCTGGTGCTTCTCGAGATAGGAGAGCGCGGATATAAGGAGTCCGATGAGTTGTTGTTCGAGTTTTAGTCGTGAGGTTCAGGGTCTGTGTAGAGGATGAAGTCAAAATGCTTAAAGGAGATTTTGGAGGAATTGGGGATGAATTCGACTGTCACTTGACAGTTAGGATTGGAAGTGGATTTGTCAATGGCGATGTCCTCGCATCAGGCTTCCGAACATTGCTGGGGAAGGCATTTGAACTGGCGTAGGAGGATTCATTGAAAACAAAAATGGGTTAGTATGGAGGAAGATGGATTAATGTGGGATAAGGAGGGATTAAACAAGTTAATCTCAGTTAAGGTAACCGTTCGGTATAATTTTGTCAGTAAATTGAGTTTAAATTATTTAAGTTCAACTACAATAGTATAATGTCTGCAATTACTTCATACATTATCAGGTTAAAGATAAATAGGAAGTGGTGGGACATAAAGTTGTGCTAATTGATAGAAAAAATGAAACAGGAGGTTGTTTTGGAAGCACTGCAGTAAATGTTTAGGGGGTTCAAGACTGTGTTAATCAAGTTTGAAATGGAACAAGGTACTAATAGATTTATCCGCAATGGATGAGGATTTGAGGGCGACATTTGTTCTTGGGTTTCGGCAGTAAGTGATAGGGAAGTCGGACTGTGATTTTTGGGGATTGGCAAACCAAGCGGGAATGTAGTTCTTTCTAGATTGATAGAGTATGGTGGCACTTGGTTATGATGAGGACAGTAAAATTCATAAGGGGTTAAGTAAGGTATTGTTATTTATTTGTTTATTTAAAACACATAAAATAAATTGTCTATTTATTTTAATTTATTGTTTAAATTATAAGTAGCTTAATCGTTAAAAAAAAATGAACCATCGTAGGTGTAAGGCATATTGATTTGAGTTGATTCAAAAATGCGAAGATGCCATTTAATCGGATATGTGACAAATGAAATTACTGTGAGTAAATCTCACTCGCATTTTTATTTAGAATTATTTTTATTAGTTAAAAATAATTGTTTGATTTGATTGCTTGGAAATATTTTTATTGCTATTATAAAAATATGTTAGTTATTTAGGCTTGGATATTATATATATATGTATATTGGTTTGGTAGTTGGATTGTTCCTGCAGTCTCATTAGCGGATGCCCGCGGTACCATAGCGGATGATTTCCTTATGCACTCCACATATATATATATATATATATTAGTGGATGACCTTCTATACTGCGATATCCTGCCTTGAAGCAGGATGGTATTATTTGTGTGCTAACGTCTGTGGATGCAGGAAAATAGGTTGGAGGGATCCAACTGGATTCCTCAAAAATATATATTATCTGTTTGTTTATTTGTTTGCATATATACTGTCATATATGATGTGTTAGAAAACCTGTAATAAATAATAGGTTGTTTGTGTGTTTAAATACCACTGGGCCTAAGTGTCTATTTATTAAAATATCGTGAAAAGGATATTTGAGTTTTAAAAGAAAAATTCTGTTTTTCTAAAACAGAATTTGAAATCTGAATGGAGTAAAAATATTGACTTTTTTTGAATAAATAAAACAAGTACTGAAATTTATAAATGATGTTTATAAATAAAATAATACAGGAAACTGAAGTATTGAAATTTATAAAACAATGTTTATAAACTGAATAATACAGGAAATGGAAGTGAATTTATAAATGATATCTATAAATGAAATAGGAAGAATTATCATTTGGATAATATGAATATTTAAATTCAAATGTGAATTTAAAATGAGAACGTAGAATCGTTTTAAAAATAAACGATTAACTTTATTCCGGTATTTTGAATATAAATGAAGTTGAATAAATCCTTAGGATTTATGTTGAATTCGACTATGTTGGATTTATAAAAATAAATTATTCCCAAATAGAATTAACCGAGTTAAAGGATAAATAGATAATCGAGTTTGGAATCGAGTTGAATTTGAATAAGTAAATTAAACTTGTGAATTCATATTCGTATCGAATATGAAACCTGAGTTGGAAAATAGAATTTGATTAGTTTATAAGTAAGTTAAAATATATTTGAACAAGTTATATTCAAATATGAAAGTGAAATAGGCAAAAGAGTTGATTAACGAATTAATTAACGAGTTGAGTTAAAACAAGTGTATTAGGTTGAAATGAATTAGAAATGTATGGACATACATGAGACAGGTTTGGAATGAAGTGTTAGAAGAAATATAAATAAAATGCTCAATAAAAAGGTATGTATTTCAATTTAATATGAGATTTTATGCACCGTATCGGCAAGCCGCTTGGTTGTTTCTTTTTCTTTTTGATTGGAGAGGGTCTGTGTGGGAAGCTTTGAATTTTTCCGGTAACCTCGTACAAAGGAGGTTATGGCGAATTTTTCTGGAAATTTAAGGAGTTAGAATATTTTTAAGAAGATTTGATAAACTTGAAATCGATATATCGATATACATAGAATTTGATAATGAAACGAATTTAAAATAGAATATTATAAACGTAAAGGAATTTTATAAATAAAATCCTGGGAGATATACGTTTTAAAGTGAAAGATGATTTAAAAGCAAAATGATTTGCAGATTTAAAATGATCGTGTTGATAAGAAGTTAATCAAATGGAGTTAAAGAAATAGAGTTAAGCAAAATTAGAAACTAACTGGAGTTGAGTTGAACGACTTTTTGATTATCGATCTGATGTCCGTTTCGGCCTTCGGGGTTTATACTTAGGAAGTTTGTAACACCCCGTATTTTCTGTGAACGTATAAGTAACAAATAAGAGAATAATTAAATTATAAAATAAGAATCATGGGAAACGGGTTGCTCCATTGCGTTCGTCTCGAAATTCTGCTTGGATACGAGTCCGAGTTTTCAAGAAACGGAGTCCGTATGAGGGAGATATGGCTCTCCGAAGTTTCAGAGAATTTCAGAATCGAAAACATCTCGAAAATTCGGATTCAAATTTGAATTCAAAACTCCAGAACAGGTTGGGCAGGAAAATTCCCGCCCATGGACCAGGTCGACCTGGGGGTCGACTATAGTGTCGACCTCCCAGGGCCAGGTCGACCATAGTGTCGACCTGGGGGGGGACCAGGTCGACCATATAGTCGTCCTGGAGGTCGACCTGCTCCCAAAACCCAGTTTTTTTAACCTGGTTCATTCTGATGTATCCGGTCTCGTTTCTGTCTAGGTTCATCTACCTAATCCTATATAAACTCAACCCTAGCCTCATTCTCTCCACACAATTTCATTCTGTCTATATTCTGCCTCGGTTCTAATTAAAAATAAAAATGGCGTCGCTAACCTGCTGGAATCAAAACTTGGACTGATGAATCTTCTTCCAACCTGAATAGAATTAAAAGCTAAATCAAATCTCAAATCCAAGTTTAGAGCTATTAAAGAGGAATAATTCAGCATTTCTGCATCAACAACAGTTTATTATCCTTTCTTAAAACCACGAAAGGCAAGTACAGTTATTTTCCGCTATAAACGTTAATTATGATTGTGACATGAACTGTAAATCTGAATTTGAGGTTATGTCTGTTCTGTTCTGTTTAGATTTATCTTATTCTGTATCTCTTTCTTCTTTCTGTTCTACAGCCAGGCTACTACGAGCCTGAGCCAAATCTCATAAGTGATTAACGCGCGAACGCTAAAATGTTTGGGACAAATAATGAATGATGCATAATTGGACATGACTGATTCGAGGACATGACATTAAACCTGTGGCATATAATTGGACATGTGGCATATTTAACATATGACTTGAGATTGAGGCATAAAATATATTGGACTTATGACTTGGGATTCGGGCGTGGATTTAACCATAAAAATGAAACTAATTTAGATACATAGTACATGTTGTAATCTAGATCTGTAGTAAATTTGAGAAATAAACATATGTTAGATCTAGATCTGTTCATACTAGGTATGATAATCTGTGATTTAGGAGAAGGGGAATTATAGGACAACTTGAAACTTGGGGGCATAATGCATGTTTTAAATCAAGGTCTGATGTTAGAGTTTAAAGATAATTTACAACATGTTATGCATGAATGGTAATGCATGTTGAGAAAATACTACATGTTATAGTTTAAAAATCTAGATTTTTGGACATATTCTTTTATGTAAAAACTCATGACTTGAAAAAGGAATATGTGACTTAGGCGTAGAGACCTACACAAAAATAGGATAACTATTAGTGTGAATGCGCCTAAATAAGGATTTTTGGATATCTGGCATCATAGGCTATAATTTGGCATAATTCATATTATTTATCGTAATTTATGGAGAATATTCCGTACTGTGTAATGTTTAACTAAAAATTAGGAGCAAGATGTGGTATTATGAATTATGACCATGAATTGGCAAGTGAGTTTAGGCTAAATTGATGATTAGGCAAGATATGATATATATATAATCTGCTAAATCTGTTATCCGCTAAATCTGTTATATTGCCTAATCTGCTAGTTCTGTTATATTGCCTAAACTGCTAATTAGATTGAATTGCCTAATCTGCTAATTATGTTAAATTGCCTTATCTGCTAAATCTGCTAAATAGCCTAATCTGCAAGATCTGTTATCTGTTTAATCTGTTGAATGACGAATTCTATTGGAACCGAAATGCTGAAAATTTGAAGATGTGAATCTGTAGGCTCGACCTAAAATTGAGCAAAACTTGTTAATAGAACATCGAATAATCTGCTGTAACTTGTACAGAAGTTTAATCTATTAAATAAACAGAGTTAGTCTGATATCTGAAAAATCTGTATTGAAATGAATTGGCTATGACACGAGGTTAGACTCTGTTTGCGGTAGAAGTCTGCCCGTAACCAACTGGCTTAACCAGCGACCGCAAATTGTCAGTCTAATGGGAGAGGTTGTAGGCATAACTAAAATATGCTTAGACACGAGGTTAGGTCTGGCTTGTGGCAGAAGTCTGCCCGGAACCGCCCGGCATATCCAACGGCCACAAGCTACCGACCTAATGTGAGAGGTCTGTGCATTAATATTAATGCAAATCTGGGAAAAATATGATGTTTAAAACGTGTTGGGTGGATAGGGTTAAACCAATTGGACTAATGAATTTAACAAACCCGTTCGTGAATCTGTAGGCCCAATTACAAAGTTAGACAAATCTGTAAATCTGTTAAATCTGTATATCTGATCCGTTAGTCTGAAAACTTGCCTGATCTGTGAACTAGTTGATCTGAACTCTGTATGTCTGAACTTGTAAACAAGTTAACCTGAAATCTGTTAGTCTGGGGACACAAGGTTAGGAGGGAAATTACTTGTGTCATCTGTTGTTTGGGACTCATATTAGTCAGTAACCCTTTCTGGTATCAAACTTTGACCCAACAGTAGGTAGGGTCTGGGCACGCTTACTGAACTAATTATAAGTGGTTCATTTTGATAATGGCGAGGGGTGTTGATGGTGCGTTCCAACCAGGTCATGTGCGTGCATGGATCCCGGTCTGCCTCTGAGGATGTAAGACGCCATGACATCTGTAAATAGGCATGTGCCAATTGGTTGTCACTTTAGGGAGCGATACACCCTATTTTGGAGCCGACATAGGGTATTTATGTATTAGGGAGCCGATCACTTGGGTAGGGTTTTAGGGCACACTTTGTTCTGTCTGTTTCTGTTGGTACCGTCTGTTTCTGTTGGGTGGCAACATCTGTCTGCGTGGTACCGTCTGTTCGGGTGGTAAAGGCCCATTTACTAGTGTACACCTAATTCTACATTCTGTTTCCGTAGGGATTAATCTATTTCTGTCTGTTTCTGTTCGGGTGGTAAAGGTCTATTATTAACATTCTGTTTCTGTCTGTTTCTTTTCGGGTGGTAAAGGCCCATTATCATCATTCTGCTTCTGTCTGTTTCATTTCGGGTGGTAAAGGCCCATTATTAGCTTTCTGTTTCTGTGGAAATTATTCTGTTCCTGTTTCTGCTTCAGTTTAGACATTAGGGTGACACCTAATCCTGTTATACTTGTATTAGTGCAGAGAAATGAAAAGTAATATTATTTTGTTTCATCTGTTTAACCTAAGTACATCTGCTGCTCCTGTTACTGTTATCTCTCATCCAGTTTTATTTGCATGCCATGATTATTATTATCTGTTCATATGCTGAAAGTCACTGGACTTGCCAGACTTTATGTCTGACCTTGCTTGTTTTCACCCCTTTTCTTCCGTTCCCCCCACCTCCCGGGTTTTCCAAGGAGGGAATACTTTAGCTTGATCCGGATTTCTTCTGCTTGAAGTACTTAGAGTGCTTAAAGTATGGCTTGACTCTTTGTGGCAGCTTCTGTGGGGATTATGACTTTAAAGTTTTGTACTCTGTTGATTTTCTGAACAAGACTGATATTTATGTACTTGAGTTTTTGGTAAAGATGTAACCAAACTGATTTATGTTTTCCGTTGTAATAAAGATATAATTTCTCAAGTATTTTTTATCTGTCTTGTAAATTTCTGTTCTGTCTACGTAAACGCTCCACCAAAGTTAAGGCATTCCCTTTGTGAGTGACCTTAACGGAGGTGGGGTGTTACACTTGGTATCAGGGCTGAAGGTTACCAGATTAGATAAAAAGTTTTTGAAAACTATTTTCAAAAAGGTTTTAAAAGGAAGTATTTTCGAAAAAAAAAGTTTATTTTGAAAAACATAATCCCCAAAGAGCCATATATCCATCTTTTGCGTTCTCCGTTTTAAATCTTTTCTTTCATTCCAGCATGTATGGGAATCTTAACTTTCCAGAGGGTGTGCCAATGCCTGGCTAGTTCAGGAGGCACTTAGAGGCTAGGGCCAACGATGTAGGCCCAGCAGATATTCCTCCTCCAGCTGCAGCGATTCCTCCTCCTCCGCCCCCTCCTCGTGCAATTGCTTTTTCAAAGATCTGTAAAGATTTTAGGGCCATGGGTGGAAAGGATTTCAAAGGAACTGAATCGTTCGTAGAAGCGAGGAACTGGCTCAAAAAAACTGAGGATCTGTTCGTTATCTTCAAGGTGGACGATAGGCAGAAGGTACAATTGGCGGTGTGGTTGCTCAAGGACGAAGCTTCCTACTGGTGGGAAGTCACTAATGCCGAGAGACCGGTTGAAACATGGATGGTTTTCAGAAAAAGGTTTGAGACGAAATTCCTCTCGCAAGCTGAACGAAGTCTACAAGTGGAAAAGTTCTTATCTCTTAAGCAAGGAAGTATGATGGTCTAGGAATACGTCAATCAGTTCAACCAACTAGCCAGGTTCGGGCTAGATTTAGTCAACACCCAGCATAAAAAGGCTCTCCGCTTTGTTAAAGGATTGAACGAGCCACTGCACAGCCTAGCCATGACCCATGTACCCATGGGAGCGACTTACGAGAGATTGGTAGAAATGGCACTACTGCACAAGGAAGACAATGACAAGAAGGAGGCAAAGAAGGAAGAACCACAGAACAAGAAAGCATGGCCCAAAAAGGAAACACAAAAGAAGGGTGAAAAGTCTGAAGATAAGAAGGAGAAAAAGTGCTTTACTTGTGGAAGCTCGACTCATCTAAACAAGGATTGCAGAAAAAGAAAGGGCACTTGCTTCAACTGTGGTGAGATGGGACACTTCACTAGGGACTGTCCGAAGAAACAAGGGCAAGGGCAGAGGGAAGGACCAACTTCTGGAAGGTAGGCGAACACTCTCGAGGCTAGTGGATAGGATAAAAATAGGAAAACTTTCCGCAGGAGGTTTAATTTCTTTATTTGATTTTTGAGTTAAAACTCTTTTCTGATTCTGGCATTTCGATTTTGTAATCGATACTCTGCACTTGAATACTAGTATTGTTTCTGATTCCGCTGTAGACTCAGACCCATAAGGGCTATGACTCATCTAAGCGTGGTAAGTTGGGTATCTGTGTTGAGCATTAAGTTGACTATGACGCATACATTCTGGGTTTTTATCATGCTTGGTTTCCTAAGAATCATTTGGTAATCTGATATGTACCGGTAATCTGTAAATATCTGAATATTTCTGATAAGGTGGAGATTTCTAGTTTTGACATTGTCTAAAGAGGGTAATCCTCTGGGTGTCAATCGAATGTTGATATCGGTCTTCGGGGTTGATACTTAGGGGAATTTGTCTCTCAACCAATATCTAATGGAAACCAAGTTTTTGTTTATCTGCACACGCTCCCATCACTCGACTGTATCCTATCAATCGAGTCTTCAACCTATAGATAGGAATCCTATGGATGTAAACATGTATTTGAGACATGTTATGTTTGATGGTTGCAAGTGGATGCAAGTGGTTGCTAGTGGTTGCTCGTGGATGCATATACACACACTAGGCACTAGATCGGCTCGAATACACTCTCATACTGCATATGGATGTGTGAGAATTTTCAATTTCTGTGGAAAATGATTGACTCATCAAATGGATGTTGCATATGAATGAATGGTTGTCACTCATATAAGAATGATATGTATCAAATAGGAAAATTGCATACATGTTGGACTCATGGCACTGACATAGTTCGCATTAAGGAGGTCAACTGAATCAGTGGACCGTCTGATCTTTGCATTAGATAAGGAATATATACACACACTTTCGCATATGTTCATACAACATTAGAAGTTTCCTAAGGACAATGGATGCTTGTGGATGATGGTTGAGTAGATGGATGACTGGATGGTAGGACACATTCTTCTTAACTTGAAGATTTCGGGGACGAAATCCTTTAAGGAGGGGAGAATGTAACACCCCGTATTTTCTGTGAACGTATAAGTAACAAATCAGAGAATAATTAAATTATAATATAAGAATCAAGGGAAACGGGTTGCTCCATTGCGTTCGTCTCGAAATTCTGCTTGGAAACGAGTCTGAGTTTTCGAGAAACGGAGTCCGTTTGAGGGAGATATGGCCCTCCGAAGTTTCAGAGAATTTCAGAATCGAAAACAGCTCGAAAATTCGGATTCAAAACTCCAGAACAGGCTGGGCGGGAAAATTCCCGCAAATGGACCAGGTCGACCTAGGGGTCGACTATAGTGTCGACCTCCCAGGGCCAGGTCGACCATAGTGTCGACCTGGGGGTCGACCTGCTCCCGAAACCCAGTTTTTTTAACCTGGTTCATTCTGATGTATCTGGTCTCGTTTCTGTCTAGGTTCATCTATCTAATCCTATATAAACTCAACGCTAGCCTCATTCTCTCCACACAATTTCATTCTGTCTATATTCTGCCTCTGTTCTAATTAAAAATAAAAATGGCGTCGCTACCTTGCTGGAATCAAAACTTGGATTGATGAATTTTCTTCCAACCCGAATAGAATTAAAAGCTAAATCAAATCTCAAATCCAAGTTTAGAGCTATTAAAGAGGAATAATTCAGCATTTCTGCATCAACAACAGTTTATTGTCCTTTCTTAAAACCACGAAAGGCAAGTACAGTTATTTTCCGCTATAAACGTTAATTATGATTGTGACATGAACTGTAAATCTGAATTTGAGGGTAAGTCTGTTCTGTTCTGTTTAGATCTATCTTATTTTGTATCTCTTTCTTCTTTCTGTTCTATAGTCAGGCTACCATGAGCCTGAGCCAAATCTCAAAAGAGATTAACGCGCGAACGCTAAAATGTTTGGGACAAATAATGAATGATGCATAATTGGACAGGACTGATTCGAGGACATGACATAAAATCTGAGTCATATAATTGGACATGTGGCATATTTAACATATGACTTGAGATTGGGGCATAAAATATATTGGACTTATGACTTGGGATTCGGGCGTAGATTTAACCATAAAAATGAAACTAATTTAGATACATAGTACATGTTGTAATCTAGATCTGTAGTTAGTTTGAGAAATAAGCATATGTTAGATCTAAATCTGTTCATACTAGGTATGATAATCTGTGATTTAGGAGAAGGGGAATTATAGGACAACTTGAAACTTGGGGGCATAATGCATGTTTTAAATCAAGGTCTGGTGTTAGAGCTTAAAGATAATTTACAACATGTTATGCATGAATGGTAATGCATGCTGAGAACATACTACATGTTATAGTTTAAAAATCTAGATTTTTAGACATATTCTTTTATGTAAAAACTCATGACTTGAAAAAGGAATATGTGACTTAGGCATAGAGACCTACACAAAAATAGGATAACTATTAATGTGAATGCGCCTAAATAATGGTTTTTGGATATCTGGCTTCATAGGCTATAATTTGGCATAATTCATATTATTTATCGTAATTTATGGAGAATATTCCGTACTGTGTAATGTTTAACTAAAAATTAGGAGCAAGATGTGGTATTATGAATTATGACCATGAATTGGAAAGTGAGTTTAGGCTAAATTGATGATTAGGCAAGATATGATATATATATATATATATATATATAATCTGCTAAATCTGTTATCCGCTAAATCTGTTATATTGCTTAATCTGCTAGTTCTGTTATATTGCCTAAACTGCTAATTAGATTGAATTGCCTAATCTGCTAATTATGTTAAATTGCCTTATCTGCTAAATCTGCTAAATAGCCTAATCTGCAAGATCTGTTATCTGTTTAATTTGTTGAATGACGAAATATGTTGGAACCGAAATGTTGAAAATTTGAAGTATGTGAATCTGTAGGCTCAACTTAAAATTGAGCAAAACTTGTTAATAGAACCTTGAATAATCTGCTGTAACTTGTATAGAAGTTTAATCTGTTAAATAAACAAAGTTAGTCTGATATCTGAAAAATCTGTATTGAAATGAGTTGTCTATGACACGAGATTAGACTCTGTTTGCGGTAGAAGTCTGCCCGGAACCAACCGTCTTAATCAGCGACCGCAAACTGTCAGTCTAATGTGAGATGTATTAGGCATAACTAAAATATGCTTAGACACGACGTTAGGTCTGGCTTGTGGCAGAAGTCTGCCCGGAACCGCCCGGCATATCCAGCGGCCACAAGCTACCGACCTAATGTGAGAGGTCTGTGCATTAATATTAATGAAAATCTGGGAAAAATATGATGACTAAAACGTGTTGGGTGCATAGGGTTAAACCAATTGGACTAATGAATTTAACAAATCCGTTCGTGAATCTGTAGGCCCAATTACAAAGTTAGACAAATCTGTAAATCTGTTAAATCTGTATATCTGATCTGTTAGTCTGAAAACTTGCATGATCTGTGAACTAGTTGATCTGAACTCTGTATGTCTGAACTTGTAAACAAGTTAACCTGAAATCTGTTAGTCTAGGGACACAAGGTTAGGAGGGAAATTACTTGTGTCATCTGTTGTTTGGGACCCATATTAGCCAGTAACCCATTCTGGTAACAAACTTTGACCCAATAGTAGGTAGGGTCCGGGCACTTACTGAACTAATTATAAGTGGTTCATTCTGATAATGGAGAGGGGTGTTGATGGTGCGTTCCAACTGGGTCATGTGCGTGCATGGATCCCGGTCTGCCTCTGAGGATGTAAGACGTCGTGACATCTGTAAATAGGCATGTGCCAATTAGTTGTCACTTTAGGGAGTGATACACTCTATTGTGGAGCCGACACAGGGTATTTATGTATTAGGGAGCCGATCGCTTGGGTAGGGTTTTAGGGTACACTTAGTTCTGTCTGTTTCTGTTGGTACCGTCTGTTTCTGTTGGGTGGCAACACCTGTCTGCATGGTTCCGTCTGTTCGGTTGGTAAAGGCCCATTTACTAGTGTACACCTAATTCTACATTCTGTTTCCATAGGGATTAATCTGTTTCTGTCTCTTTCTGTTCGGGTGGTAAAGGCCCATTATTAACATTCTGTTTCTGTCTGTTTCTGTTCGGGTGGTAAAGGCCCATTATTAACATTCTGTTTCTGTCTGTTTCTGTTCGGGTGGTAAAGGCCCATTATCAGCATTCTGCTTCTGTCTGTTTCTGTTCGGGTGGTAAAGGCCCATTATTAGCTTTCGGTTTCTATGGAAATTATCCTCTTCCTGTTTCTGCTTCAGTTTAGACATTAGGGTGACACCTAATCCTGTTATACTAGTATTAGTGCAGAGAAATGAAAAGTAATATTATTTTGTTTCTTCTGTTTAACCTAAGTACATCTGCTGCTCCTGTTACTGTTATCTCTCATCCAGTTTTATTTGCATGCCATGATTATTATTATCTGTTCATATGCTGAAAGTCACTGGACTTGCCAGACTTTATGTCTTACCTTGCTTGTTTTCGCACCTTTTCTTCCGTTCCCCCTACCCCAAGGTTTTCCAAGGAGGGAATACTTTAGCTTGATCCGGATTTCTTCTGCTTGAAGTACTTAGAGTGCTTAAAGTATGGCTTGACACTTTGTGCAGCTTCTGTGGGGATTATGACTTTAAAGTTTTGTACTCCGATGATTTTATGAACAAGACTGATATTTATGTACTTGAGTTTTTGGTAAAGATGCAACCAAACTGATTTCTGTTATCTGCTGTAATAAAGATATAATTTATCAAGTATTGTTTATCTGTCTTGTAAATTTCTGTTCTATCTACTAAAACGCTCCACCAAAGTTAAGGCATTCCCTTTGTGAGTGACCTTAATGGAGGTGGGGTGTTACAATGTTGTTCTCTTACTAGTTTATAGTTAGAGTCTGATAGATGTGGAAGAATAGTGATATGTAAATATGCAATGGGAATGTTTTCCAGAGTTAATAACATATATTTTCTTAATATAGAAAATAAGGTAATATGAATGCATATATATGATTGATCGATAGATTTTCCATTTGGAAATAAGATCGTTGTGTATACAAGGACATTTTTCATTTGATAGTTAAATCACCGACTATCAAAATTTTGACGATTTTTCCGTTGTTAATATGGAGAGACCGATTGGATTCTTATCCAAAGAACCACTCCGCTTTGGCATTAGCGTTGCGAATCATATATGCCAAAGAAAACTGAAGACGGAGTAAAGTGCAAGGGCTGTTGTATAAGTCCTAGGTAGAGATTGCCTGGGATGGATGTACGGAATAGTGCCTTCGGTTTCGTTCAGTCCCAGAACGAACGTATATGAAAGAATGTCTGACAGAATATTTCCAATGATCGCATATGTTGGACTGTACAAATATATATATGGTGGCAATGGATTTTTTCCCTTAGCATAATATCCAGAATACTTGTGTAAATCCAAGTAATGATTAACGGATCTGATAATGTGGCATTCAAAGTAATTGTGTTATCAATAAGAGAAGTAATCGTAGCCTCAGGCCTCAACAACCGGAAAATGACAAAAATCGGGCAGGCAGCATGGCTATGTGGTTAGCTCCCATTAGGGTGTATTATCACCTATCTAGAGATTCATTTAACTCCTTATTCTATTCGATGCCGTCCCATTCGGGAAACGGTTGTTGATCCCAACCGTTGATGAAATACATTCGATACACTCAAGCGAAATGAGTGGTCGGTCATGTGTGGCCGGGTTTCAAGATGTTCTTGTTGAACCCGGTGTATTCTCCTCTAGAGATACATTATCGGAAGGTGGTTCCATACCTTATCATAGTTGGAAATCAAATCCCCAATAAGTGCTCGCAGTTTTGATTGTATATTATATATGTGGAACGTGAGATGCAAGCGTTCCACTAAGATTCTATTCATTTGATTTAGCCACTATTATAATATCAAAGAATTTTGATATAAAGACCTTTGGATTCTCATAAGGGAAAAACCCGTTCCGTGTTATACGGCTGGTCTTACGAGATATCGTTTATTTCCTCAAGCTGTTTTAAACTGCTTACTCATACCAGTCCCACGACTGTCCCGGAGTTTATTTTGTTTTGTTTTACCTAAATTCTTGGGAGCCTAAATTAGTACGGGCAGTCCAGTTCAGGTGTTTATAGATATTTGGAGAAGCTTGGAGCAGGAAGCTTCAACGTTAGTTATCTAGTGTTAATTCCGTTGTATTGTAAGTGTTGTACTCTGATGATAATGTTATGTATATGCAGTCAACTTTTGTATTTCAAAAGCTGTTATATATTATATTTTATTCCGCTGCGATGTGAGATTCTGTGTTGTGTTTCTGTTCTTCTTCTTCTATTCTAAGTTTCTTTTTTCTATATCTCATCCTCTAACTTCTTTCAATAATGATTCGTATTTCTGTGCAATTTGGGTTGGACGTGTGTTGTATCTAGTCAACTCAGATATTACGGATTTGCGGGACATTACAACTTATCACTATTTTGCCACATCTATCAGTCTCTGACGGTAAACTAGTATGAGAACAGTTCCCTAACTATCAATCCCGAAGGTCAAAACCAACATCAGATAGACACTTAGAAAACCATTCAACTTAACTAATCTCCAGTCAGTTTCTAATTTAGCTTAACTCCATTTCTTAATTCCTTATAAATAAAACATTCCATTTTCTATGTTTAGAAAATATCTCTGATTCTATATTTGGAAAACATTTCCAAAACTCATTTATATGGATTTCAAACTAACGTTGTATAAAACATCGTTACAACCGCTCAGTCCATTAATCACTTATTACTTAACTGTATTTCTAACTAACTCTCGCCATCGAACCTCGACTTATTCTTAGTTAAAGAAAGGAAGTCAATCAAGTTGGGGTATAATTACCTCTCAGACCTTAACGAAACAACATTCTTAACCTTGCAATAGACAAAGCTCACCGCTCCAATTTCTACAATCATTTGCTTACGCAAATTCTCGGATTCAGATTATGAATCCACTTCTTTTATGAAAAACATTTATTATAATGCTAACGTTACAAACCCTACTTCTGGAATATCTAATTTAGAAATTCTAACTTAAATTCTTATTTTGAATAAATAAACAAACAACTAATTTATTAATAAATAAATAAATCTTGATTAAAAACCGAAAAGTAAATAATACTTTCCTGAATTCGATATAATCGAATTTCAACGTATAACTATCTTTCGAGTAATCTCTGTTCTATAACCCCTATTCGAATAACTATATTTGATTAACTCCTTTCGAATAAACTATATTCGATAACTCCTTTCGAATAAACTAAATTCGATAACTCCTTTCGAATAAACTAAATTCGATAACTCCTTTCGAATAAACTAATATTCTATTTACTCTTTTCGAATAACTATATTCGATAACTCCTTTCCAATAACTAATATTCAATTAACTTCTGTTGAATAACTAATATTCAATTAACTTTTTTTGAATAACTAATATTCAATTAACTTCTTTTGAATAACTTATTTTCAATTAACTTCTTTTGAATAACTTATATTCAATTAACTTCTTCTCGGCTAACTCTAATCCATTTACTAATATTCGACTAACTCTATTCGAATAAATAATATTTGACTAACTCTATTCGATTAACTCTAATCGATTAACTCTTATTCGATTAACACTAACTCCATTAACTCTAATCTATTAACTTTATTCGATTAACCCTAACTCCATTAACTCTAATCTATTAACTTTATTCGATTAACCCTAACTCCATTAACTTTAACTCGGTTAACTTTATTCGATTAACCTTAACTCGATTAACTTTAATCGTTTAATTCTTATTCGAATAACTCTATTCGATTAACTCCATTCAAATAACTCTTTTCGATTAACTCCATTAACTTTGACTTCGTATTTCAAAATAGTATCCCATTTCCAAATTCTATTTATATTTCTATTTATAGAATTATTCATATGAAATCTCCTTTTTATTTAACACTTAAATCGCATTTATAATTCCCTTTATAAATGCCAAGTTCATATTCCATTTAAAATATCAGTGTTAAAACTGATTTCTATTTCCCTATATAAGTTCAGACTTATATATTTCATTTATCAAATGATAAATAATTTATTTAATTTATAAAACATTATTTATAAATTAATCTTCTTAACTTACCTATCAAAACAGATTTCTATTAAATATTTACTTTAGATCCTTATCATGTTATAACTGTGTGCAAAGCACGGGTCTAAACCTTCCTAATGTAAAATTCTCTTTTTATAAAATTCTATTCATTTATACATATTTCCTTTTCTATTTGTTTCACAAATATTTCCTTTTATAATTCTATTTATTTTCCAAATAAATATCCTTTATAATATCTTATTTATTTTCTAAATAAATAATCCTTTTATACTTCGATTTATCATCCCAATAAATATTGCTTATATGATTTTATTTATTATCCCAATAAATATTCCTCTTTATAAAATCCTTTAATTTTATAAATAATTCCCTTTTTGTAAAATCCCTTGATTTTATAAATATTTTCTCTTTAATAAATTCTAATTCATTTTATAAACAAATATCCTTTTATAAAATCCTTTGATTTTATAAATAAATTTCCTTTTTATAAAATCCTTTGATTTTATAAATATTTTATTTTCAATAAACACTTTAAATTTCCCTTTTTACATTCCAGTTTTCTTATGGTGTAATGACCCGACTTTTCAGCTCTCGTTATGCCAAACACACCCATTTGTGTGAAATGGACAAACTCAATATATTATATAAAATAATATATTTAATTCCTGATAACTTCACATATAACAACGTTATATAGTCCATGGGGTCCACCGTCAGGCTTAACACACAATCAATTCATAATACAACATATGAATATAAGTACGATGGCAATAATATTGAGGAATCCTGTTGGATTCCTCCAACCTGTTCCCATGCATCGCAGTTCATATGTCAGTACATACAGATGTAATACAGTTAAATAACAGTCAATACTATCATACGGTACAACAATATTGCAATAGATGTGAGTTAAACTCACCATTTGTGTCTACGACGTATTTTCAATTTTTTATCTATCTTCAAACTGGCTTTCGAAATTAAATAAAAATCCAGACTCTCCAGAATTATTCCAATCCACTATCAACGTGTAGTACTCCTCAACACGATTCCAACGCAACTGATCGTGCCTGAATCTGACTCCGTATGAACTAGAAACGGCGTTGACAAGTTAATACAATTATAATGATAATTAACTTAATTACTTAATTAAAATAACTCTATCACCCTTAAATCATGTGTATAGCACACCCTGCCTTCTTCCCAAATTTAATTTCGCTCCATCCAGTAATTTCCTAAACCGTAGACCCGTCCTTTTGTCCATCCTCCACTCCTCCTCCGACCATCCAATTCTGGCGCCTCCTCATCCATTCAACTCACCACTCAAATCCGCACGTGCTCATCACCTTAACACCCAACTCGATATCCCCCTTCGATTTTCGTCCTGGAACCCAAAACCAAAGTTGACCGCACCTTTGACTGCTCCCCTCCTCCACCTCGATCACTGGTTTAGGGCGCAACAACCACCAATGACCTCGCCTCCCCATTCTCCACCCAACCAACACCCTGACTCTTCACTCGGTCACCCCTCCAGAAACCGACCTTCTCCTCTTCCTTCTGCCGTGGATTCACACCCCCACAAATGACATCGAGCGCCTTCAAACCCTACTGTATAGACGCGTCTCCCCTTCACGAACACCATGCTGACATCCATTCGACCCAACGCCGCCCTTGTCATCGTTGAACCCATGCCCTAGTTCGGCCAACAAAAAAACTTGATCCCCAGTAAAAAGAATCGAACCCAAAAAGAAGGATACCCGTGAGAAGCTCCCCTTCATATGAGTTAAATGAGCCTAACATTTTCCAATTCCATTGAGTAAATCATTTGCTTTAATTTCTTGAAGGATTTTGTTAGGAGGCGGCCTCTATTTACTTTTCTTTGCAGAAGACTGAATGGTGATTTTTAGGTCTTAAGGAATGCTAAAGGGGGGTATTTATAGAAGAAAGGATTTTAGATATTTGTTTAGATATTTTCAAGATATTTTACATATTAATACTCCATTATATTCTTATTGACGTTTTAACCCCGTGTGACTTCATACCAATCCCGATCTTTACGAAAATTGACGCTCTGCTATATATCACTACTCCAGACTCAATAAAACTGGTTTTCTCGAATTCTGAACTCGTTTGTAAAAACAGTTCTTTCTTGTGTTATAAATCGAATTAATATTTAATCGATTTCCAAGCACTTCTATCCTTCGATAATAATTTAATATTATCGTTCCTATTCAAATACGAATTTTCATAATCTTCTAATTCAGTTTAATTCCATATTGAATTTCCATATTCGATTCAGTTACTTTGAATAACTCATATTTTCTGAATTCAATTTATTCAAGTTTTATTTTAAATATTTACATAAATTAAATATTCTGACTCTAAAAATCCGGGTCTTTACATATTTATTCCATTTATAAGGTATAAGCACTTGTGAGATTCCTGTGTGGTTCATATGAACTACAAACACTTCTGAGCTTCTTTCCATTGTGAAAACTAAGGTAACCCTTTTTATCCAGCCACATCTTACCAAAGCACCTGAGATTACCATGAGGTTTATTTTATAAATTGCTAAGCCTGATAGGAAAATCAAAACGCAACAACATGATCAATGTGAGGTCCTTTGATTTCCATTGAAGCTGGTACATATATTAGAAACCAATGCAGTTGCAACCGCAGTACTCTTAAAAGATAATCCTTGTTTATGCAAATCCTTATACATTGAATCTTGGATCAGATTCAACCTTCATTAGCATAAAATTGCTACAGGCAGTCTCGTTATTTGGTTAAATGAGTAGTGACTTTACAGTCCCACATTATATATTTTGTATATTATTTTTCGTATAAAATATTGGTATAGATGCTAGTTAACGGTAGCGGATGTTTTGAACATGATTTATGTGTACATCTGGGTTATATTATCATAACCAAACATGTCTCCTCTTTAGACACCTCCATTCCTTCTTTTTCTTTTTTTAACTTGTGCTTTCCCAGCCGTGTGCACTGGAATAACACCTCCAAACTCAAAGTCTTCCTCCTCCGTTGTCTTCTCAAGTTGATAAATTAATTTGAAAAATTCGTGTACTCTGATTGGGTGCCTCATCGGGACAAAGATGATTTGAGCCAGGTGATTTTCTGTGGTGTGCATGCCATTCACAGATGAATAATTGGCTGGAAAATCCAACTCATTATGCTTTAAGCTCATCTTTCTCCGCGTTAGGATATTAGAGTCAATGACAAACGAAAGCAGGTTGGTTACTTCATCCATATCCATATTAATTAGTGAATCAGATATGCTTTCTAGGCTATGAAGTACGAACGATGTATCTGGGGGAAGCATTTCAACATAATGTCTGATTTAAGATTTTTTTATATAATTAATTTATAGTTAATCAATTTTCTTTTAGTTGTGTAATAGGATGTTTTTCGTAATTGCAAATGATAAAATAGTAAACTACTATATTTTAGTTTTTTTATCAATCAGTGCATCCAACACATTGAAAATTGAGCAATCAGATGAAAAATATTTATAATCTCACACCTTTAAACACTAGCAGCAGCAGATGAAAATAAATAAAAGAATAACGTTGTATGGCATTGGCGAAACACTCAATATTAACAAACAACCGTCCAAACACATGCCTCCTCGAGCTATCACGTTTGGCATGTCTCCAATGTCGTTCGGTGTTTTCGGTGATCCGATCACCGTGCAAAACTATGTTGGTAATAGTATAATGGCCTGTCACAAAAGAAGGTATGCCTTTGTATATGTTTTAAGTATGTGCCTTAAGCGAGTATGGCAAGACTGATCTTTTAATTGATTGTTACTGGTCTTTTTAAACCTTGTTTTGCAGCCTTATTTGGTTTCGTATGCAATTGCGCGTATAGTTTGCATATGCGTATTCCGTTGAACTACTATTCATGTTCATATGTGCTCGATTGTATGATATAGCAGGACAATATGTCTTCTAGTATAGACAAACAGTGGATGCAAGAATCTAGTCGAAGAACCCCACGGTATATAGAAGGAGTTCGTAAGTTTATTGATTTCATTATAGAAAATGGTGGTAATGAGGAAGTCTATTCTTTTCCTTGCACACATTGCAAAAATATGAAAATGAAGATTAAATTAGAATACATTCATTATCATCTGCTCAAACATGGAATTCTCCAATCATATACTGTTTGGCGTTTTCGTGGAGAAGAGTCAGCAGAAAAGAAAAAACAATCTGCTAGTCAAGCCGTAAGTATTGATGAGCCCGAACATCCTAGGATGGAAGACTTGGTCAATGATGCAGATAGATTTCATCATCTTCACCTTTTCGGTTCATCGCACGATAACATTGAGGAACGGTCTACAGTTGATGTCGATTTGTCAGCCAATCAAAGTGGAAAGTATAAATCACTTTTTGATAGTGCAAAAGAGCAATTGTATCCTTCATGTCCTAAACGGATAACAAAATTACACGCCATTGTGAAATTGAACAGCTTGAAAACTCAATACGGTTTTTCCGACAATGGAGTGGCTGCACTTCTCGAATTTATAAGGGAGTTACTCCCTGAAGGTAACACACTGTCGATAAAATACTCTGAAATGAAGAAGGTTATTAAACAAGTTGGAATGGATTACACAACTTATGATGCATGCATTAATGACTTCATTTTATACTAGAAAGATGATGTAAACAAAGTTTCTTGTAGAATTTGCAACGAACCAAGATATAGGACATCATTCAACGACGATAAAAGTGCTACCAAAATAGCTCAAAAGACATTGAGACATTTTCCTTTAATTTCTAGATTGAGGAGACTGTATACCATACCATGGATAGCAGATGCTATGACTTGGCATGCTCGTGCCAAGTCTGATTCAAATATAATGTGCCATCTACGTGACACATCCGAATGGAAAGCTGTAGACTCAATTGACCAAACGTTAGTTGTTGAATCACGAAACGTCATGCTTGGAATAGCAACATATGGTTTCAATCCACATAAATCTCTATCTAACCGTTGTAGTTGTTGGACGATAATTATAGTACCATATAATCTTCCTCCATCCATGTGCATGAAAAGAGAGTTCTCAATGTTGACATTGCTGATTTCTGGACCAAAACAACCAGGAAAGGATATCGACGTTTATTTACAACCATTGATAGATGAATTAAAGCAGTTATGGGAAGGAGTCATTGCATTTGATTCATTCAATAATTCAGAGTTCACATTGAGGGCTGGGATGTTGTGGGCGATTCATGATCATCCCGCATTCGGGACTTTATCGGGATGCACAACTCATGGTTATTTTGCATGTCCTATTTGTGGGGAAGATACTTGTTCTTATTATCTTCCTAAAAGTAAGAAAATGTGTTATATGGGACATCGAAGATTTCTTCCTACCAAACACAAGTTTCGGGACGATAAAACAAACTTCAATAACGAACAAGAACATCGTCGTCCTCCATGGCCATTGCATGGTTATCAAATTGAAGAAAAAGTAGCTAATATCAAGATGAAAGTTGGTAAAAATACGAGAAATTGGTCAAAAGCAAAAAAAGAAAACCAATGATGAAGACCTTAGCAGTATTCCTGCATGGTATAGGAGGTCTATATTCTTTGATCTTCCATATTGGAAAGCAAATTTGATCCGACATAATATTGATGTGATGCATACAGAGAAGATTGTCACTGAGCATGTCATCAGCACGATCATGAGTCACAAGGAGAAGTCAAAAGATGGCATGAATGCACGCAAGGACTTGAGAACCATGGGTATAAAACAAAAATTGTGGGTGAGGGAAGACCATGAAACAAATAAAATAACTATACCAGAGGCAGCTTTCACTTTGAGTAGAGAAGAAAAGATACGGTTTTGCACCATTTTGAAAACCTGAAAGTACCTAGCAAATTCTCTTCTAACTTCCACAACAATGTGAGCATCAATCCTCTTGAGCTAACAAATATGAAGTCGCATGATTATCACGTTATAATGCAGCAATACCTTCCGGTACTGCTTCAACATTCATATCCACAACATAAGGATTTGCGTAATGTTGTACACCGCATAAGTCTGTTCTTTAACATTTTGTCCTCAAATGTGATTAACAGAGAACATCTTTTGCAAGCAAAGGCTAGTTTGGTAGAAGAAATGTGTGTGTTTGAAAAATATTTTCCACCTGCATTTTTTGATATCAGTATCCATCTTATGATTCATTTAGTCAATGAAGCATTGATTTGCGATCCTGTTAGGTATAGATGGATGTATCCATTTGAAAGGTAAGTTACTAATTTTAGTCTTATTCTCCATAGTTCGATTTAAATGGATACAAGTTATTTACAATTGATTACCTACATAGGTTGATGAAAACATATAAAGGATAAGTGCGCAACAAAAGATATATTGAAGGGTGAATTGCAGAAGGATATATTGTACAAGAAGCTAGTGAAGACTCACGGTCATGCAACATCACGGTCATGCTTTTCATCTATTGTTTTTTTAGCTGGTGAAGACTAGTGATGATGATTCAACTCTTTGGAGGTTGGTGAACGGGCCAAAGTTCAAGGCACGTAGTTATATGAAGTACCAAGTGAATGGATTCGTATTTTCCCCAAAAAGTTATGAAGACAGGATGGTAACACAAGATAGTGGTGTTTATATGAGAGCAATTACAAAATTTAGAGCAAGCGGAAAAGATAAAAATTACTAGGACGCGGAAACAATGTATTATGGAGTTATTCAGCAGATAATTGAATTAGATTACGTCGACTTCAAACAAACGGTTTTTTATTATGATTGGGTAAAGGTCGAAGATAAAGTCAATGGTTGCAAGATAGATCCTGTTTCAAATTTGATTATGGTTAACTTAGAGAAATTAAAAACGAAAGATAGAGTAAATGATGAGCCGTTCATTCTTGCATCAGAAGCGATTCAAGTGTTATATTCAAAATATTTGAAAAGTAATGGTTGGTTTGTGGTTTTGCACACACCAAAACGGTTGACTACAACTGTGGATGACATTGAGTTTCCTACAGTTTATCAATCAGCTTTTGAAGACAACAAAAAATTAGAAGATCTTACTAAATGCATATGTTAATATGAGTTGTATTTCTTAATTGAATTGTATTGAATTTCAAGTATGGTTGAATTTAGAATTTCAAGTGTGACTGGATTTAAAATTTCTTAATTGAATTCTATTGAAATTATATTTTGCTCAAGTTGAATGTGCAGTTGAAGTAGCCTAAGTTGTAGCTTCATCCGAAAATTTAAATGCATTTGTTAATATTTTATGCTCTTGCTTCATTTAAGATGGTGCACCCTGCTCTTTGACCTTACACGCTCACATATAAACATGTATGAGTGAATGAATATATCAAAATTGCTTCTTTGAATGATTGTATACATTCTATCTGGTTTGATGATACTGTTTTGCACCAATATTTAACTTATTGCATTTTTGTGAACTGTTGATGTGCTTGACTGATATTAATGAACTGTAAATCATAACAATACCAATTTTTCCTTGGCTAATGCTTTATTTTATTACCTCTTTTTGCATGAAATGAACAAGTTCGTCATATCTCATTGAAATTTGGATTGTTTTTTTGTTGCAGGTGGTCTTGGTAGTTTGGATTACAACCAAGAAGATAATAACAATGTCAGAACATGTAGAACCATCTAACCATTCAATGCAATCATCCTCTACACAACCTGAAAAAGTGGAGATAAACCCAATAGGCGTTCCTGTTTCAAAGAACGCTGGAAAAATAAGCAGTCGAATTGGTAAATTGGTGCGAATTCATGTGCCTATTTCATACGAAAATTGGGTTAGTGTACGTGAAAAATATAAGATGGACGTTTGGAAAGAATTGCTGGTAAGCTAAAATTAATTTTGGTATATTTAGTTCTATATTGCAATTTTGTTTTGTTCCCTTGTTCACTTGAAGTAGAAAAAAAAAGACAACCAACTAAAAATTACTTGTTTTTTGGAAGGCAAATTCTACTCTAATTCCGTAAACTATCCCTTTGATGATGTTATATTGTTTTTCCGATTAATGCAATATAGCTTCACTATTGCCTTGATTTAACTTTGCCACCCTGCTTGCATTGTAATGTTGTTTTATGCAATTAAAGTGTCTTTCTTTTGGTTGATCTTGGGCTTGTATGTGTGCATGTATACTTTCCTTGCATTTGCATGAGTTAGTTTTTTTGCTATTGTATTGATTCATTTATTTCCTCATTTATATCTTGATTCATAGTACAGACCATCTTTTCGGGTCATGTGTTCTCTTGAAGTAAATCCCTTGACATTTCTAAAGATGCCTGATGTATAGTGACTGAGCACTAAATTACTGTGTGTCTAATTTTCTGTTTTCACCAATTACCAATAATTGAAGGCAGACTTCCATGCATTAGAACTTGGGTCTTTAGAGTCAAATCAAAGTAGAAAGGAACTGAGTAGTTGTATTTGACGAATAGACTAAGCAAATAAAACCAAGAATAAACGCAGTGGATCAAGAAATCCATGTTAGAAACTGCCAGTGAGTTTTACCAATTTTCTATAATGTGGAAAAGTATTGTTTTGTCTTAGTTTGGAAATTAGTGAAGGTTCATTGCTTTGTTGTCTACATATATTTTTGGTATTCTTGTTGTTCAGTCCTTGGATGACCACCACTGTATTCGCTATGAACTGTAGACCTTGAAAGGCTAAGGGTTGCGATTGAGACATGTAACGTCCCAGATTTTAACAGCACTATTTAATATTTAAATATGGTTTTAAATATTGTTTCAGGGGTTTAAATAATTGAATTTAACGTTCTATAATAATATACAAGAATAATCATATAACTCCGTAGTAGTCAGAATTGGCTGAATTTACTGTATAATGTAAATTGGCCAATATAGAAATATTTAATCGAGTTAGAATTGAATTATATTAACGTATTCGTTATTAAACGATATCATAATGTATAATATATATATATATATATATATAATTTAATCATAAAACGAACTGCAGCGGCGCGGCAGTTCGTAATATAACGTTTTGAACTTCATTTGACTATACAAGATCCATAATAAGTCGGATTTCTTCAAAATAGGAAACGTTCGACTCTATTCGATAATAATTTTCTAATGAAGCAGGAAAATCGAGTTTTCGTATTGTATATTTTGTTTTACGTCCAATTAAAATATTGAAATAGTCGCTATGGAATCATTTATTGTAATGACCCGCATTGGCAGAGGTATTATAATTAATTAATTTAATTATATAAATAGTGATATAGTGAATTAAATGGTGGTGGAATTAAATAATGATTAATATTTAATTAAAATAATAAATTTATAATATATTTAATTCTGAAATAATCAGAATTGGCTGAAATGGCGATATGTGTGAATTGGGCAACGAATTATATAATTCAGTTTAATGTTGAATTATAGTAACGAATATATTCAATCGTCGATAGTTGAACATATAGTTTATAATATAATTATAAACGAGCTTGAAATGGCGCTGAAGTTCGAAATTTGGCGATTTGAACTTCAACTGAATGTACATGATTCGTTTTAAGCCGGATTTCTGTGAAACAAGAAACGTCTGGAGATGGTGAAGTATATCTTTCTAGTGGAAGAGGAAAATTGAGATTTCGTCATGTAGATTTTGATTCACGTCCAAATCAAATTTTAGAAAAAGTCGCTGTGGAATTCCTTTATAATTTATAAAGGAATTATTTATATTTTTAAAAGGAATTTCAATATAAATCGAATATCGGGTTAACCCAGAAGTGAATATCAAGTTAGAAATTCATATAGGAATATTCTAAAGTTGTATGGTATTCCACTGTGAATATATACGATAATATAAATGTATTTATATTTAATTTAATTATATTTAAATATAATTATATATTTAAATAGGTCATCCAGAGCTTTAAAAATAGCCACTTTTGCAAACGAAGTCGGAATTCGACGAAACTAATTTTGTTGGATCCGTAGTGTTAAATTATTGTTAGATTTCAAGTTTCGTGATTTTTAGAGTCAGTGTGTGGCCGTACGGATTTTTATAGTGAGAAACAGTCATTATTTTGATGGTTAAAAATACGCTATGTGAGCAAACGGAGTCGGAATTCGATGAAACCAGTTTCGTTGGGACCGTAATGTCGAACTGTAGCAACATGGCCAGTTTTGTGATTTTTGAATGTCATGTGTGATTACAGGAATTTTAGAGGATGAATAAAGAGAGTATTTGCTTAAAATTCAATATAATATTCAATTAAAAAAAATATTACATATTGCCTATAAAATACCCTTACCCTCTAGATACTTTCTCTGATCAAAATCCGTAGCCGCCAGTCCATTCCTCAAAAACAAGAACGCAACTTGGAAAATCAATAACAAATCATAAAAAAATCCTAAATTCCTAGGACCAAGTTCGATGCTTTTCTCTTGGAATGTACTTCGGTTTCATATGAATTTTATGGTGTTTGACATCAGTTTTTAGGGTGCCGTGGACTCCAGCTTAGGGTTTCATTTGCTAGGGTTAGGGAAAATGGCGAATTGAAGCATCCATATGAGAAACGAAGACTATATGTGGGTTCAGGTAATGGAATCGCTCTTGCCTGCATTTCCTGAGAGAAAGCGACGGAAGTAAGTGACGCAATGTCACTATGAACCTCATACAAGTCTCGATGACGGAACAGAAGAGTGGGGACCGAGTTCAGCGTTTGTGGGTGGAGGTGGAAGAGCCATCGAGGAGATGAATTTTGGAAATTTTTATTTGATTTTTAAGGAATCAAAGAGGGTGGTATTTGGATCCAAGAAAATACGGTGATGGTTGGTTTACTGGAATTGTGGAAATCGTTTTGGGAAGAAGGGCGCGTACGTGGGCTGGGTTCTTAAAGGTGGTAGATGGGCCGACATAAGGTTAAGCCCAATATTAAATATCTTAAGTTATTTTATATTTAAAATGGTGTATAAACTTCAGATTGCAATAACTTCCTCATGAATTATCAGAATTGAGCGAAACAAGATCCGATAGGATCGTATGGGCGAGCGCTACGCGCTGGAACTTACTAGGGGTGGATTTGAGCTCGTTACAATTTATTGCAAAATAAATTGTTGGTCTGAATAAAATCGAGTGATGGTTATCGTTCTTTAATGATGAACTACCAAAGTGAGTAAATCTCACCAACTCTGAACAGTTATATTTTTATAACGTATTGTTAAAACTGTTAATCATCTGTTGATTGTTATATGTTGACTGTTTGATTGAAATGCTAGTCAGTTAGTTGAATTTCTATATTGAATTTGTTTAACAGAATATATCATATGGAACTGAAAGTGATGTTATCTATATTGTTAACATCTGTGATGCAGGGAAACAGGTTGGAGGAATCCAACTGGATTCCTCAACATTTATTTTACTGTGATTCATGTATTGTAATATATGATGTGATATATAACCTGTTGTCGATTATATGTGTTTGAATGATATTGGTCATCGTGATTTGATGTGTTGAATACCATAACATACTGAAATGATGAAAAGAGAATTTTCAAAATGAATATTGAAAATAGATTATTTATAAAATCAGATGATTTTATAAAAGAGAATATTTATAAATAGATAATTTATAAATAGAAATTTATTTATAAATGGATTTTTATAAATAGAAAATATTTAGAAATATAACCGTGAAGGAATTATTTGCAAACCATTTGCAAATAGAATAGGAAGAGAAATATTTGTAAAACCTTTACAAATCGAATAGGAAGAGAAATATTTGTAAAACCTTTACAAATAAAATAGAAAGAGAATTATTTGTAAAACCTTTACAGACGAAACCGAATAGGAGATATTTGTAAAGCACTTATAAATAGAAAGATAAAGGAAATCATTTATGAAGTGAAGAAGCGTTACTAAAAGTAAATCTTTATAAATGAATAAACATTGTTAAAAGGAAATCTTTCTAAAATGGATAAACGTTATAAAAAGGGAAATCTTTATAAATCAATAAAGTGATCGAATATGGTATTCGAAAGTTAGTTAAATCGAGTATGGTATTCGAAGGGAGTGATCGAATAAGGTAGTTGAAAGTTAGTAAATCGAATATGTTATTCGAAAAGGAGTTAATCGAATATAGTTTATTCGAATAGAATCAATAGGAGTTATCGAATATTAGCTATTCGAAGAAGAGTTAAATAGAGTTATCGAAAATTAATTATTCGAATAGAGTTAAATGGAATTAAAGGAGTTATCGAATATTAGTTATTCGAAGAAGAGTTAAATAGAGTTATCGAATATTAGTTATTCGAATAGAGTTAAATGGAATTAAAGGAGTTATCGAATATTAGTTATTCGAAGAAGAGTTAAATAGAGTTATCGAATATAGTTTATTCGAATAGTGTTAGTTAATCGAATATAGTTTATTCGAATAGAGTTAGAAGAATTAAACTAGTTAGAATTATTCAAATAGAGTTAGAAGAGTTAAACCAATTAGAATTATTCGAATAGAGTTAGTGGAGTTATCGAATATAGTTTATTCGACAGGAGTTAAGTGAATAGAGTAAATCAAATATAGTTTATTCGAATAGAGTTAGTTAATCGAATATAGTTTATTCTTATAGAGTTAGTTAATCGAATATAGTTTATTCGAATAGAAAGTAAAAGGAGTTATCGAATATAGTTTATTCGAAAGGAGTTAAGTGAAATGAGTAAATCAATAGCGTTAGTCAAATAGAGTTAATCCAATAGCATTAGTCCAATAGAGTTAATTGATAAGGGTTAATCGAATAGAGTTAAGTGAAAAGAGTCAATCGAATATAACTATTCGAAGGAGGATTAAGTAAGGAAGTTTGTAAAAGGAATATAAAGTGAACTTTGCCTATTTCAAAGTTAGAAATGTTGTTCAGTTAAGGTCTGAGAGGTAGTTCTACCCCAACTTGATTGGCTTCGTATTTAACTAAGGAATGGTTAAGGTTCGGCAGTAAAGGATGGTTAAGTGAATTTAGTAATTTAAGGATATAGTTTGAGTTGGCATCGCGATAGTGTGTTTAAACATCTGTCTAAGTCTAATGAAGGAGTTTTGGAAATGTTTTCCAAATAAGAAACCAAAAATGTTTTCTAATAAAGAAAACAAGAAATGGAAGTGTTTTTTCCATTTGTTAATAACGTATATTTTCCAAATTTAGAAAATAAGAAATATTGAATATAGGGAAACAGGAGATAAGTAAATTAATGAAATAAAGAGATAAATGTTGAATGATGTTTGATCGACATAAATTTCCATTTGGAAATAATATCGTTGTTTGCACACCTGTTTTTCTTCGATAGTTAAATCACAGACTATCGAAGTTTTGGTCATTTTAACGTTGTTAATATGGAGAGACCGTTTGGATTATTATCCAAAGAACCACTCTGTATTGGTATAAGCATTGCGAATCATATATGCCAAAGGAAATTGAAGACAGAGTTATGCAAGGGCTATCCTGTTTACAGAATAGTGCCTTCGGTTCATCCTGTTCCTGGATGGCTTGTATGGGCGGATGTCTGACAGAGTATTTCCAGACGATCACGTATATTGATTTCTCCAACCGTACCAAGAGTGGAAGCGGAGAAGGAAACTTCTTTTAGCTAACACATAATGTATGGTTAAGGACGTCAAATCGGTGATTTGATGGATTTGACGATGTGGCATTCAAAGTGAATCTGGTGTGATGATAAAGCATAGCTTCTAGCCTCACATCCGGTGAATGACAGAAATCGGGCAGGCGGCACGGCTAAGTCGGTCGCACCGAAGTAGGGTGTATAATCACCTGATCTAGAGTTTCATTTACTTCTAAAAATCTATTGTTGATGTTTTCCCATTCGGGAAACGGTTGCTGATCCCAACCGTTGGTGATATACATTCGATACACTCAAGAGAAATGAGTGGTCGGTCATGTGTGGCCGGGTTGCAAGATGTTCTTGTTGAACCCAGTGTATTCCTCTCTAGAGGTACATTAGAGAAAGGTGGTTCCATACCTTGTCATAGTTGGAAATCCATTACCCAATACATGCTTGCGGTTTTGATTGTATACTATATATGTAGAACATGAGATGAAAGCATTTCTGCTAGATGATTATTATATTGTGTTGATAGACATTATTATAATATCAAAAGGTTTTTGATATAAAGATGTTTGGATTCTCATAAGGGAAAAAGCCGTCCCGTTATACGGCATGGTCTTATGAGACATCGATTACCTGCTTGAACTGTTTTAAACTATTTTACTCACACCAGTCCCATGACTGACCCAGAGTTTATTTTGTTTTGTTTTCCCTAAACTCTTGGGTGCCCAATTTTGTACGGGCAGTCAAGTAGTCAGGAATTTATAGATATACTGGAAGAGCTTGGAGCAGGAGGTTTCAGGATTTTATAGCCATAGTTATTTCCGCTGTGTTTTAAGTGTTGTACTTTGATAATGATATGTATATTCAAGTATAGATTTGTATTTCAAAGTTATGTTATGAAATATAATTATTCGTTCCGCTGCGAGATTCGTGTTACTCTGATATTGTGTTCTTCTTCTTCTTCTGTTCTAAGTTTTTATCTTATCTTTCCTCATCCTCTAATTTCTTTCATTAATGATGGGTATTTTTTGATGTTTGGTTAGTCGTCATCGTGTTTATGTCGATAACCAAAGTCGTCAAAAACCCGGGTCATTACAGTTGGTATCAGAGCTTAAGTTAAGTGAATTACCTTGGCTCTATGGCGTGACTCAGTAGAGATAGGGTTAGTAATACCCTAGATTGAGTTGAGTGTATATATACGAGTGAACGTATTTGTTATTTGATATAAAAATAATTTTATATTGTGGAGATTCATTGGTTTAATTATTTATGAGTTCTGGTCGATCAGTTTGATCCAGTGTATCGGTAGGAGTTAGTAAACACTCGAATACGATGGGTCGTCACGATATGTTTTGAAAAGATGGTAAATTAAAATAATTTCACCCAAGGTATATCTTGAAATAGAGAAGATATATATATATATCAAATTTATAATATAATGGATATATTGGTTGTTATTATAATCGAATAAGATTATACATTAAATGGTTATGTAAATAACCAATCAGAATTCATATAAGTGAAATACGTGAAATCAGATGAGTTGAATCTGAAATTTTAAACCAGAAATTGAGTTAAAACTCTAAAGAATTGGATAAGTGTTTGTAAATGAATTTGGGTTAAAAATAAGGAAAATTTAAGATCCTGGGAGATTTTAAATTGTTTTACAAGCAGTGTGAATTATATTTTGAAATGAATTTCAAAGTGGAAATGTTTTGAAATGGTTTTATAGTATTGAACTCACTTCGATTGCTGGAAAATAGATTCTGATGATGACAGCTGCATCATCAGTATTCATTTTCGAGTTGTAAGTGACGAATTACTACCAGAGATACTGTTTTGAATTTGTTTTGGGAATGACAAGTTGTGTTGAATTTCAAAATGGAATTGAAATAGAATTGAATATAGAAATTCAAAGGGAGTTTGAATATATGAAATTCAATGGAATTGAAATAGAGTTTGAATATAGAAATTCAAAGGGAATTTGAATATATGAAATTCAATGGAATTGAAATAGAGTTTGAATATAGAATTCAAATGGAATTTAAACTACAGAATTTGAATAGAATTTTATATATAGATTTGAATAATAGAAGTGATATAAAATTTGAATAGAAATTGAATATAATTAATTAAGTCGAAGAGGAATTAGTTAATCGAGTTTTGAATTTGAAGTTGAACTTTGAAAGGTGAATTGGATTTGTAAATGGATATTCGAAATCGAATATAGAACTTAAATTTGAAATCTGGATTCAATTTAGTTAATTAGCAAGTTAAAATATATTTGAACATGTCATGTTCAAATATAAAAGTAAAATAGACTAAAGAGTTAATTAACAAATTAAGTAACGAATTGAGTTAAAACGATCAGGTATAGTTAAAATAGATTGGGCAGGTATAAATATACATGAGTTAGGTATGGATAAGGTATGAAGGTATATAAATAGAATGCTCGACGAAAAGGTATGTATTTAATTCATATATGAGATTTTATGCGCCGTATCGGCTAGCCGCTTGGCTTTTTCTTTTTCTTTGGATTGGTGAGGGCCATGGGAGGCTATTTGAAATATCCCGATACTCCCGGTACAAAGGAGGTTATGGCGAATTTTTTCGGGAATTTAAGGAGTTAGAATATTTTTAAGATAATTTGATAGTTAGAAATCAACGTATCAATATATATATATATATATATATATAGAAGTTGATAAGGAAACGAACTTAGAAATAGAATAGTAAAATCAAAAAGGGAGACTAAGAACAAAATCTAGTAAGAATAGAAAGAGGAAGCGTATACGTGTTTAAAAGTGAATAAGTAGTTGTATGGTGTTGATTATTCGAATAAGTAGTCATATCTGGTTTGACGTTATAAATGTTATTCAGTCAAGGTCTGAGAGGTTATTATACCCCAACTTGATTGATTTCATTATTAACAAATAAATAGTAAGATTTCAGGCTCAAAGATCAATGTTGAATAAGAGTTAGTTGAATATAGTATTTGGGTTGTCGTAACGATGTTTTACACAACCTCCGTTTTAACCCAAATAAGTGTAAGCTTGGAAATATAATAAAGAATATTTCCTAAGTATAGAAATAAACGAGATCGGAAAAGAGATAAGTAATTGGAATATTTTCCAATTATAAATAGCATATATTTTCTAAAGTTTAGAAAATAAAGGAAGGCAATATTTGGAAATGTTTTCCAAATAATGTAAAAGGCCAATATGGTTATTGAAAATATTTGGTTAACAAATATAGATAAAGAAATAGAGAAGTGATTTAACTAATGGAATGTTAATTAAGGGCTCAGTGACATGTTCAAATGGAGAATTTGATTTTTGAAAAGAGTAAACTGTTTAAAAACTCCCAGGGAAAGACTGTTTGAATTAAAAAAAATTAACAGAAATTTGTGAAAGCAAAATTGAATTAAAGTAAAGCCAGTAAAGTGGTAACTGAGATTGAATTAGAATGATATCAATACAAATTGGATTGTGAGATTCAAATTTGAAGTGTAATGGATAATCAAGTTAAGAGTTGGGAATCGAGAAGAAGCTCGAGTTAAAATGATATTTGGCTTGGATATAAGTGAATGGTGGTGTTGTGGATAAAAGCAGATTGGAATTTGATTGGGATAACACTTGTATCTGCTGAATTGATAACAGGTGAAAGTGATAGAGTTGATATGCCCGACAAAAAAGGTACAAGTTTATATTCGATATAAGCATGAGATTTATGAGCCGAATTGGCAAGCCGCTTGGCTGTTTGGTTTTCTTTTGGGATGGAAATGGCCCAGAGAGACGAGTGGTGGTTTGACGTATTGACCAGTACAAAGGAGGTGCTGGCGAAATTTTTCAAAGAGTTAAAGCGTTAGAAAATTTTCAGGATTTTTGAAAATTTTCGTTGATAAGAATTAATTAATATTTAATTGAAATTAAATTGGTTCAGTTGAAAACTGAAGTTAAGAAGTGAACAAATATGTTCTAACCAGTCGATAGGGCTGTTTTCTACCTTTTAGCAATTTCGAGGACGAAATTATTTTAAGTCGGGAAGATTGTAATGACCCGCATTGGCAGAGGTATTATAATTAATTTATTTAATTATACAAATAGTGATATAGTGAATTAAATGGTCATGGAATTTAATAATGATGAATATTTAATTAAAATAATATATTTATAATATATTTAATTCTGAAATAATCAGAATTGGCTGAAATGGCGATATGTGTGAATTGGGCAATTCGAATTATATAATTCAGTTTAAAGTTGAATCATAGTAACGAATATATTCAATCGTCGATAGTTGAACATTTAGTTTATAATATAATTATAAACGAGCTTGAAATGGCGCTGTAATTCGTAATTTGGCGATTTGAACTTCAACTGAATGTACATGATTCATTTTAAGCCGGATTTCTGTGAAACAAGTAACGTGTGGAGCTGGTGAAGTATATCTTTCTAGTGGAAGAGGAAAATCGGGATTTCGTTGTGTAGATTTTGATTCACGTCCAAATCAAATTTTAGAAAAAGTCGCTGTGGAATTCCTTTATAATTTATAAAGGAATTGTTTATATTTTTAAAAGGAATTTCAATATAAATCGAATATTGGGTTGACCCAGAAGTGAATATCAAGTTAGAAATCCATATAGGAATATCCTAGAGCTGTATGGTATTCCACTGTGAATATAGAAGACAATATAAATATATTTATATTTAATTTAATTATATTTAAATATATTTATATATTTAAATGGGTCATCCAGAGATTTAAAAATAGCCACTTTTGCAAACGCAGCCGGAATTCGACGAAACTAATTTTGTTGGATCTGTAGTGTTAAATTATTGTTAGATTTCAAGTTTCGTGATTTTTAGAGTCAGTGTGTGGCCGTACGGATTTATAGAGTGAGAAACAGTCAGTATTTTGACGGTTAAAAATACGCTGTGTGAGCAAACGGAGTCAGAATTCGACGAGACCAGTTTAGTTGGGACCGTAATGTCGAACTGTAGCTGCATGGCCAGTTTTGTGATTTTTGAATGTCATGTGTGATTACAGGAATTTTAGAGGACGAATAAAGAGAACGTTTGCTTAAAATTCAATATAATATTCAATTAAAAATATATATTACATATCTCCTATAAAATACCCTTACCCTCTAAAAACCTAATCAGATATTTTCTCTGATCAAAATCCGTAGCCGCCAGTTTTTCCACTCCTCAAAAACAAGAATGCAACTTGGAAAATCAATAACAAATCATAAGAAAATCCTAAATTGCTAAGACCAAGTTCGATGCTTTTCTCTTGGCATGTACTTCGGTTTCATATGAATTTTATGGTGTTCGACATCAATTTTTGGGGTGCCGTGGATTCCAGCATTAGGTTTCATTTGTTAGGGTTAGGGAAAATGGCGAATTGAAGCATCCATATGAGAAATGAAGACTATATGTGGGTTCGGGTAGTGGAATCGCACTTGCCTGCATTTCCTGAGAGAGAGCGACGGAAGTAAGTGACGCAATGTCACTATAAAGCTCATACAAGTCTCGACGACGGAACTGAAGAGAGGGAACCGAGTTCAGCGTTTATGGGTGGAGGTGGAAGAGCCATCGAGGAGATGAATTTTGGAAATTTTTATTTGAATTTTAAGGAATCAAAGAGGGTGGTATTTGGATCCAAGAAAATACGGTTATGGGTGGTTTATTGGAACCGTGGAAATCGGTTTTGGAAAGAAGGGCGTGTACGTGGGCTGGGTTCTTAAAGGTGGTAGATGGGCCGACATAAGGTTAAGCCCAATATTAAATATCTTAAGTTATTTTATATTTAAAATGGTGTATAAACCTCGGATTGCAATAACTTCCTCATGAATTAACAGAATTGAGCGAAACAAGATCCGATAGGATTGTATGGGTGAGCGCTACGCGCTGGAACTGACTGGGGGTGGATTTGAGCTCATTACAATTTATTGCAAAATAAATTGTCGGTCTGAATCAAATCGAGTGATGGTTATCGTTCTTTAACGATGAACTGCCAAAGTGAGTAAATCTCAACAACTATGAATAGTTATATTTTTATAACGTATTGTTAGAATTGTTAATCATCTGTTGATTGTTGTATGTTAACTGTTTGATTGAACTGCTAGTCAGTTAGTTGAATTTCTACATTGAATCTGTTTAACAGAATATATCATATGGAACTGAAAGAGATGTTATCTATATTGTTAACATCTGTGATGCAGGGAAACAGGTTGGAGGAATCCAACTGGATTCCTCAACATTTATTTTACTGTGATTCATGTATTGTAATATATGATGGGATATATAACCTGTTGTCGATTATATGTGTTTGAACGATATTGGTCATCATGATTTGATGTGTTGAATACCATAACATACCGAAATGTGAAAAGAGAATTCAAAATGAATATTGAAAATAGATGATTTATAAAATCAGAGGATTTTATAAAAGAGAAAATTTATAAATATAAAGTTATTTATAAATGTATTTTTATAAATAGAAAATACTTAGAAATAAAACCCTAAAGGAATTATTTGCAAACCATTTGCAAATAGAATAGGAAGAGAAATATTTGCAAAACCTTTACAAATCGAATAGGAAGAGAAATATTTGTAAAACCTTTACAAATCGAATAGAAAGAGAAATATTTGTAAAACCTTTACAAATGAAATCGAATAGGAGATATTTGTAAAGCACTTATAAATAGAAAGAAAAGGAAATCATTTATGAGGTGAAGAACCGTTACTAAAAGTAAATCTTTATAAATGAATAAACGTTGTTAAAAGGAAATCTTTCTAAAATGGATAAACGTTATAAAAAGGGAAATCTTTATAAATCAATAAAGTGATCGAATATGGTATTCGAAAGTTAGTTAAATCGAATATGGTATTCGAAGGGAGTGATCGAATAAGGTAGTCGAAAGTTAGTAAATCGAATATGTTATTCGAAAAGGAGTTAATTGAATATAGTTTATTCGAATAGAATCAATAGGAGTAATCGAATATTAGTTATTCGAAGAAGAGTTAAATAGAGTTGTCCAATTTTAATTATTCGAATAGAGTTAAATGGAATTAAATGGAATTAAAGGAGTTATCGAATATTAGTTATTCAAAGAAGAGTTAAATAGAGTTATTGAATATTAGTTATTCGAATAGAGTTAAATGGAATTAAAGGAGTTATCAAATATTAGTTATTCGAAGAAGAGTTAAATAGAGTTATCAAATATAGTTTATTCGAATAGAGTTAGTTAACCGAATATAGTTTATTCGAATAGAGTTAGAAGAGTTAAACCAGTTAGAATTTTTCGAATAGAGTTAGTAGAGTTAAACCAGTTAGAATTATTCGAATAGAGTTAGAGGAGTTATCGAATATAGTTTATTCGACAGGAGTTAAGTGAATAGAGTAAATCAAATATAGTTTATTCGAATAGAGTTAGTTAATCGAATATAGTTTATTCGAATAGAGTTAGTTAATCGAATATAGTTTATTCGAATAGAAATTAAAAGGAGTTATCGAATATAGTTTATTCGAAAGGAGTTAAGTGAAATGAGTAAATCAATAGTGTTAGTCAAATAGAGTTAATCCAATAGCGTTAGTCCAATAGAGTTAATTGATAAGGGTTAATCGAATAGAGTTAAGTGAAAAGATTTAATCGAATATAGCTATTCGAAGGAGGGTTAAGTAAGGAAGTTAATAAAAGGAATATAAAGTGAACTTTGCCTATTTCAAAGTTAGAAATGTTGTTCAGTTAAGGTCTGAGTGGTTGTTCTACCCCAACTTGATTGGCTTCGTATTTAACTAAGGAATGGTTAAGGTTCGGCAGTAAAGGATGGTTAAGTGAATTTAGTAATTTAAGGAAATGGTTTGAGTTGGCATCGCGATGGTGTGTTTAAACATTTGTCTAAGTCCAATGAAGGAGTTTTGGAAATGTTTTCCAAATAAGAAACCAGAAATGTTTTCTAATAAAGAAAACAAGAAATGGAAGTGTTTTTTCCATTTGTTAATAACGTATATTTTCCAAATTTAGAAAATAAGAAATATTAAATATAGGGAAACAAGGGATAAGTAAATTAATGAAATAAAGAGACAAATGTTGAATGATGTTTGATCGATATAAATTTCCATTTGGAAATAATATCGTCGTTTGCACACTTGTTTTTCTTCGATAGTTAAATCACAGACTATCAAAGTTTTGGCCATTTTAACGTTGTTAATATGGAGAGACCGGTTGGATTATTATCCAAAAAACCACTCTGTATTGGCATAAGCGTTGCGAATCATATATGCCAAAGGAAATTGAAGACGGAGTTATGCAAGGGCTATCCTGTTTACAGAATAGTGCCTTCGGTTCATCCTGTTCCTGGATGGCTTGTATGGGAGGATGTCTGACAGAGTATTTCCAGACGATCACATAAATTGATTTCTCCAACCGTACCAAGTGTAACAACCCGAAAATCTGGGCCAGTTTAAAATTTTTATTTTGGCAATTTTAATGAATTTCGAATATTTAAAATGGATTATTTTAAATAATATCGACAAGAAATTATTTTGTATATGTTTAGAACGTATATATTATATACGTCGTCGTTAGAATATAAATAATTATATATATAATTATAAGTAGAATTAAAACGGCGCGGTAGTTCGATAATTAGATTTCAAACTTCAATTGAATGTACCGGGTGCAAAACAAACCGGATTTTAGTGAAACCAAAAATATTAGGATCTAATTGAGAATACCTTTCCAACGAATCCGAAAAATTGAAATTTCATAGCGGGAATCAAAAGATATGTCCAGTTGAAAATTATGAATAGTCGCTATGGAATTCAGGCGCTTAAAAATAGACATTTTGCAAATGACCTCGGATTTTGATGAAACCACTTTTTTTGGGTCCGTGATGTCAAGTTATTGCTAGGTTTCAAATTTCATAATTTTTCGAATCAATATGTGAGCGTGGCAAAGGAAAACGCGTTTGACCAGTTTCAGTTGATTTTAATCAACTGGAAAATGGCCATTTTTCAAACGGTCTCAGAATTCGATGAAACTAGTTTTGTTAGGACCGTATTGTCAATACGAAGCTAGAAAATATTTTTCGGGAATTTTTAGAGTCCGTATGTGACCCCAGTAGATTGAAATGCGCGTTCAAATTCAATATATAGAGTTATATGTTGATTTTGATGGAAACAGATCGAAACGATCGAATCAGCCTACGATACATAACCCATTGTGTTCGGAATGGGGGTAAAATGCTAGGGACGACAGGCGGTGGGCCTCGTTTAGAGGTCGTATGTAAAAGTCAACTTTTTGGGATTAAAAATAATTAAATAATATAAATTCCCTTATATTCACCCTCCCTTCTCTCTTCAAAATCAAGCCAACAGTTAAAAAAAAGGGGATCGACTGGGGAAGAAGCCGCCGCCCCTCCTCCTCGCCGCCGCCGTCGCGCTGACGCCGACCTCCCCAGGCCAGACCCCCACCTCGCGGCGCCTCCCTCCTCCCTTTCTTCCCCCATCTCCTCTCGTTCCACGCGATAGCAAACCCTAGCCCCACGAGCCTCCTTCCCCCGTCGCCCATCGACGGTGATGCCACCGCCCTCCCCAACACCCCCTCTCCATCTCAGATCGGCCGACCCCCCCCCCCCCCTCTCTTCTTTTTCCCCCCCCTTCTCCAGTAAACCGACGCGCCCAAAATTCCCCGCCACCGAAACCCTAATTGCAGCCACCCGAACCCCCAACCACCCCTCCAAACTCCGACGAATGTAACACCCCACGTCCGTTAGTGTCACTCACAAAGGGAATGCACTAAGTTCTGTGGAGCATTTAGGGTAAAAGATGCAGATAAATTACAAGACAGACATAATTTAAACAGCAGAAAATAAAACTTTGCTTTATTGATAAAATAGTTTGTACAAAGATTTCTTTACAATATCAGAGTTCATCTGTCTTACAAAATAAAGAAGCATAAAAATACATTTATATTCCTCAATGTGGCAAGAACCAGCAATAGCATCTGAAAAGAGGATCCAATCAAAACTTCGACAAATCTTCAAGCTGGAAAGGGTGACAGTCCAACTTAACCTGAGCTAAACTATTCCCTCCTTTACTACCTTGGGGGGGGGGGAACGGAAGAAAAGAAGACGAAAGAAACACAGAGTCAGACATAAAGCCTGAGTAAGTTCAGTAACTTCTAGCATGTGAACATGGAAAACAAAACGACATGAATTAACTGAATACAAGATAACACCATGATGATAGGGTCAGCAAGATTAGACGAGATAAACACAAGATATGCTAAGATAAGATAAACTAGATGTTCTCTAATACTTTCGCCGCTTCGCCATTTCCTTGTTATACGGATTTCTATTATCTCTGCACCACCTAACTAGTGTTCCAACTAGTATCAATAACGTGATCCCAACCCCTGAAATTTCCATTACCTTCAGGCATACATTTATTATTTATTACCTAGATCTAATCTAGGGTTTTCTATCAAGTGCTTTCTAGATTTAACTAGAGTTTACGCTATCCGTTGAACGCTTCTCGGATTCAGGATTTATGCCACCTAGTTCAACTAGGAATTATGCTACCTGTCGAACGATGCCTCCAAGTCTAGGACACACTACCTAGAGTGGTATATGTTCCTATACTTCCCCATGCCTGTATCGCGAATCGTTATCGCTTGTCTAAATGCACATGTCCTGTAATGTGCGACCCGAGTCCTGTGTTAGGGCAAATCAAGGAATACAGAACTCGGTCGGGAGCTTTCAGATATCTGCCGATGCAGATGCTAAGGTCTGTTTTTATTCCAGTGGCTATGGTCCCACTTGACCCCTCCCCCAACTAATGAAATGCACCCTTTGTAAAATGAGAACTATACGCCGGTCCCCGGTGCCCCACTATCCTATGGCCATTCTCACCCATAACTAGATAGCAATTATGGTCTTTTGGAGTTCTCCGCCTTTCCGCTTCACGTATCTCGACTGACTCAAGATGGATGGTAGACGACGAGTTGCTATCACAGGGCTACCGTTTTCTCTCCGAATCACGCTGGTCCATCCTAGTCTTTAGGTTGCCATATATATTGCCACCAAGGCATACCCCTGGTTCTTCTACGCAGACCTTAACCTCTGTGAGCCCAGGAGGATCATCTGCAGTCTCACAGAGGGATACCAAGAGTAACCTCACGTCCCCTCAAAGCCTCGGGCTTCGTAACCCAATTCGTTGGAGCCTTCTCGGACGGACATTCGCTCCTTCTCGTGTTATACTAAGAATTACTACTTAGTTCTCTTTCCCGTCAATTTGGGTTGGTTAAGTGTCATTGGTCAATTCAAGCTAACTTAACCCTCTTCATTTATCCTGATAAACTGGTCAAGTGTTATCAATAATTCATGTTGACTTAACATTACCCTAAACCAAGTTATATTGCTTAAGTATTTCTTATTACTTAACCCTACCCCTTTACCTTGTATTGGTTAAGTGTTCCCTTTTAACTTAACCTTGCCCGTCTATTTTAACTAACATGTTATTCATGGTTAAGTATTATCCCTTCATGTTTTAGACTTAACCCAATTCCTTTATCCCAACCTGATGGTTAAGTGTTCAAGTTTACTTAACCCCTACGGTCTAGCCCGGCTAACATATTAAATTGGCTAAGTGTATTAGATTTTACTTAACCCCAACCTCTGGTCTAGTTAACATGTTAATTTGGCTAAATCTATTAACTTTACTTAACCCCACCTTCTAGTCTAGTCAACATGTTAATTTTGCTAAGTGTATTAACTTTACTTAACCCCTACAAATCTTGTCTTGTTACCTTGAGTCTGGTTAAGTGTTTCTATGGACTTAGCCCCCCATTCTAGCTTAACTGTGTTAAGTTGGTTAAGTGTTCCTACGGACATAACCCTCCCATTCTAGCTTAACTGTGTTAAGTGTTTTTATGAACCTAACCCCACCCATCAGTTTAGTTGTCATGTTGAACTGGTTTAGTGTCTTAGTTAACTTAACCCTACCATTCTTGTTCTAGCTTTAATTAAGTAGATTGAAGCCACGACCACTCACATTAGACAGATATTGTTGCGAATACTGGATGTGCCGATTGGTTCCGAGCAGGTTTACATGGCAGATCAGTCTAACCTCGGGTTAGGCATATTCGTGTTTTCTAAATTCAAAGGGTTTTGATTAGTTTTCAATTCAGGTTTTGAAAGTAACCATCCTGTCCGTCGGATCAGTTAGGGATAGCCAGGGAGAGCAGGAAACTTGTATTTTCCAAACCCAAGCCTAGACACTATCCTCTCTGTCACCCTAGAACTTTCTGGTGTGTTATTAAAAGAGATATCGTTTAACAAACCTTTAATTTGTCTAAGTTTACATTTCTCGTTTAGAACAAACTCTATAAGTAACTTATTCCTAATTTACTTATTTCCTAATTTCCCTTTTTATGTAAATTGTCAACATTCATTCTTATAGCCCATTTTTTCCTCTAAATCATGTTTATGCTTTTTGGTATGTAAACTATACCAAATCAAGTGTCATTAACCATGATTTTGCTAAACCTGCCAATTACTCCCTATTATGGCCAATTTCAAATTTAGGCCAATATATTTACCGTTCCAAATTAGCTAATCCAATTCCAATTCAACATTCTAATTCATGTCAAACTAGACTTATTACTCTAGTTCACTATTCATGTAAATGCTAGATTTACATGTCGATACTAGATTTAGGCTACTCAATCTATAGTTCATGTCAAATTTATCCAACTTGCATTCTTATGAGCGTGCCATAATGCGTGTTCCCAATTTATGCCAATTTCCAAGTTAAACTATGTTTTTAGTAAATTTCATATTTTGCCCAAACCGCATTCCCACCGTTCGTATAATCGTGATTTAGTCTAGATTTATAAATAAAACTAGGTTCGTAGAAAATAGGGAATGAACCAAAGCTGTTATGCGAAAGATAGACATACTAACTGGCATAAAAAGGGTTGAATAACGACGTCGGTTCAAGAACATGGGTAGACCTAACTTAATAGGTAAATTCCCAAGGTCTAAAACCAAAAATAGACAGAATAAAGGCGTAGGTTCAAGAACACGGGTAGACCTAACTTAATAGGTAAATTCCCAAGGTCTAAAACCAAAGAACAGACAAGATAGATAATCGGGTTCACAGTCAAAACACTTTCCTAGTCATGAACCATAGGTGCTTAATCACAGTTGTCCAATTTATGTCATAGGCAATAATTTTGCTTCCTAATCAAAGGTATAGGCTATAGTCATGGAAATAATTCTCATGGTCACAGTCACAGTCATAGGCAATGTCCTTAGTCTTAGGCAATGTGCATAGTCATAGGCAATGTTCATAGTCTTAGAGGCATATGGTTCTAAGGTCCATAGTTTGATAGTTACAGTCTTATTTGTCCTCGAAATCATAACAGTTCTTAATTTGGTCCAAAGAAATAGGCACTGATTCAATAGAAAGAATTGGCATACTCTTTTATTCCTTTAATTTCATGTCACGAAAAGAGAAACGTTCAAATCTAGAAATAACTGACTTACAGAGATTAGATTAGAATAGAAAGATGGCGTTGCTATGATTCGTAGAAAAACGGTCGTTGTAGTCGTTCGAATCTTCACTTGAATTCTAGCTTGAAACTTGTAACACCCCGCCTCCGCTAGGGTGACTCGCAAAGGAATGCACTAGCTTTAGAGGGGCATTATTGGTAAACATGCACAGAAATATCACAAGACAGAACATATAAAATAGCGGAAGTAAAATCAAACTTTCATAACATGAATAAATAAGGTCTAAAGCCTTTTACATCATAGTACATCAAAACCTGTCTTGCAATAGTAAAGAAGCATAAAGACATTTTCATAAATTATTCCCCAAGTAAAAACAGTAAAGTAGCCATTAGCCAAGAAAAGTCCAAGCCATCCATGATGACCTTCAAGTAGAAGAAGTCCGAACTAAACAACAGTATTTCCTCCCTGTAACCTGGGGGGGAACGGAAGAAAAGAGGCGAAACAAAACGGGTCAGTCAAAAAGACTGAGTAAGCCCTATCTACTATTAGCATAAAAACTAGTAAAGTTAACTGACATGAGAAACTGAGATGAACATAAGCATGATAACAAGATAGATAAGCTAAATCAAAATAACAGGATGGACTACTGAACTCAGATAAATTATGGTGTCATGATAAATTACGATGTCAAGATAAAACAAGGTATCACATCGTCAGGTTTCTATCAAGTATAATATCCCCAAGATATCTGTCACGTATAACGCCCCGTGATATCTATCCTGTATTTTAGCTCTGCACCTACCGTACTAGTATCCCCACCGTGTCATGTGTTAACCAAGAATGACCCTCACTCAAAAGTCGTGTAATGGTCCATGTCAACCTAATATATCGCATATATAGGTTACTCAACTTGTATGTTTTATTCCATGTAAATGTTCAGTCCCTTGCCGTAGACCATACGGGCTTTCCCATGAGATTCTATATTACTTTAACATAGTTCCATGATCCTTAAGATCGGTTTGGACTGTTACCCTAAACCTAGCTAGGGTCTTCCAAAATGAATTATTGTTTGTACAACTAGGACTTATGCTACCTAGGGCTGCTAGGGATTATGCTTACCTATTGCACGTTTTCGTATCTCGGTTTGGGTTCAACCACCTAGGGCCACTAGGGATTACGCTAACTGCCAACCGCGCCCTTTTTCCCACGCATTCATCGTGAATCGCTTTTCCATGACTGTATGCACATGTATCACATCGTGCCATCCGAGTCCTGTCACAGGGCAAATCAAGAAATATAGGACTCGGTCGGGAGCTTTCGATTTATCTGCCGATGCAGATGCTAAGGTCTGTTTTTCTTATACGTGGCTATGGTCCCACGAGACCACTCCCTCAACTAGTGAAAGACAAGACAGGATAAATCCTGTATGAGAACACAACACTGGCCAACCCACATCCAAGCCTTACCGCAACCATAATTAGATAGCAATTATGGTCTTTTGGGTGTTCTCTGCCTTTCCGTACGTACACGCTTGACCAAAGATTGTAGGTAGCCTGACGAAATGCTATCTAGGGTACGACCGTGTATCGTCGACTATCCCCTATCCATCCCCGTCTTTAGGTCGCTCGTATAGCAACCAAGGCATACTCTTGGTTCTTCTAACGCAGACCTTAACCTCTCATGAGCCTAGTATAATCACCTGGCAGCTCATAGAGGGATACCAAGAATATCCTCACGTTCCCCGAAGCCGCTGCTTCGTTACCCAGTTCGCGGGAGCCTTTATCTAAATCAGATACTTGCTCCTACTCGTATACTTAAACGATGACCTACCGTATCAGGTTACTCATCTATCTATGAACTGGTCTAAATTTCCTTGACTAAGAATCATTACTTAGTTATTCTTCAACTAAGGTTTACCACTTAGCATTGTTCCCGTTATCCTTGTTAACTACGGTTATCCACCTAATCCTCAGAACTAGGGTTTACATAATGGATTAAGTGTCACTTAAGTTCATGACTTAACCCGTCTACAAATCCTGTCAAAATTGGCTAAGTATCCAAGTTCAAGGCTTAACCCTACAAACCATGCTCAAGTTGGTTAAGTATATTAAGCAATTCACGACTTAACCTCGTCCAATTATCATTCTAGATTGGTTTAGTATATATTAACTTGACCCTATCAATTTACTTAGTCAAATCGGTCAAGTGTATTCAAGCGATTCGTGACTTAGCCTTATCATGTTTTCACGTTATATTGGTTAAGTATTGGTTAATTTAACCACAATAAATTAACGAGTTAGATTGGATAAGTATAGGTCACTTAACCACATCAATTCATCATGTTTAGATTAGTTAAGTGTTTAACTTAACCCCATTAAACTACCAAGTGGGATTAATTAAGTCTAGGCTAACTTAACCCCATCCGATTTCCATGTTTAGACTAGTTGAGTCTAATCTTAACCCCATTCGTTAACCGTATTTTTCGGTTAAGCGTCATTAAGAAAACTTACTTAACCTTACCAAGTTATCGCGTTGGATTGATTAAGTGTTGGTTAACTTAACCCCATCCACTAGTCATATAAAAATGGTTAAGTGTCATTAGGCAAATCAAGTTACTTAACCTACCCAACCTTGTCATGTTTTGTTAAGTACCATTAGCCTAATCAAATTACTTAACCCATTTGTCCATGTCATATTTGGTTAAGAGTCATTAATCAAATTAACTTAACCCTATCATGTGGCATTAATTACTTAATGCACCTTCACCTCTCACATTAGACTTTGTTGTGGTTACTAGTTAAGCCGGTCGGTTCCGGGTAGCTTTACACCACAACTTGGTCTAACCTCGGGTTCAAGCACAACATGACCAACTTCTCACATTGGGTCCTATTGTTTGCAACTACTAGTTAGGCCGGTCGGTTCCGGGTAGTTTTACGTTGCAAACTCAACCCAACCTCGAGTTGGCCACACTTATATTATCTAAGTGTCATGTCCATCATGTTTCCCAAAACATGTTACAAGTTTTCAAGCAATTGGGTAGACCTAACTTAATAGGTAAATTCCCAAAGGGTAGACCTAACTTAATAGGTAAATTCCCAAGCTTATGTTTTTATGCATACTTACATGTCAACTTTCATGTTATATTTCAAGTCATGTTTTCAAGTTGTATTTTCATGTCATTAGAAATTACCCATAACATAACCCAACACTTTTAAACTCGCATATACGTTCGCGACAACGTAATGGATTAAAAGAAGAGACTTGGCAAAGGCATGACAAAAATGGATATTAAGCCACAAGTTAATCATGGTGGCAAATGAGGCACAAATGTGTTCATTAACTTGCATGTTACATTCTTAAGCCTCAAAACATGCATAAACCCAAACTTGGCACATAAGCGAATCATGGTGACAAAAGATATGGAATGATGACTAGTAACTCGCATATATCATCATATAAGGGTTATGACTTCATATGCAAGTTGACATAAAGGTTATGAGGGTTCTCATGTTGCCTAATGCAACATTTCAACATAAAGGTTGTAGCTTTTATCTCACAAGATCAAGATAATGACTTCATAAACTTGCATGACATGATAGCATGTATCATACTCAATGATCAAACCCAAACTTGCAACATGAACATTTAACTTCATAGTTAATATCTAAGAGTAGGGAAAGGGCTTACATTGCTATGAAGGCACAAAAGATATGACAAAGCCCTTATGCAATCAAATAGACCCAAAATGCAAGCTCTAACATAAAAACCCTTGAGCCAAAATGATCAAAACCCTTGCTTTATGATGCAAAGATAGAAACTTGACTTGAATGCAAGCTAATGACACTCATACAAGCTTGAAAACACTTGTATGCATGGAAAATCTCTCATAGAAACCATTTAGAAATTTTATGAAGAGAGTGGAGGCCATAAGAGGTAAAATTTTGCCATAGTTTAGTTGCATGAATGAATAATGAGGATTTAGGATAGGTTAGGGTCTTATTTATAGATTAGGCAAGTGATTTAGGCCATAGGATTAAACCTAGATTCAATCCAAGCCATCAAAGCATGTCTTGGGGAAGAAGTCAAGTGTAGGAACCATCTAGGGCCTTTAGATTAAAGATGAACCATGAGAACCATCCAAATGCAAAATCTGCATTTGAGCGAATCGGCCCACGGGTTGACAGCCAAACACCCTGGATTAACCCCTAGTCGACCCAGCGGGCTTGGGTCGACCACAAAAATAGGCCGATTCGGTTATTCCCCTCTCCCAATTCGCTGTTTTGAACATTTTTGCATATTTATTTATTTAATTTTTAATTATATATATATATATATCAATATATATATATTTCTCTGCGCAACCCATTTCACTTAATTAAGTGTACTTTAATTTGGGAATTTTTCGTGAAACTTCGCGAGGCCATATCTTGGTCATACGGACTCCGATTTTCGAAAACTCGGACTCTATTTCGCGTATTTTTCCGAGACGAACGCAATGGCATAGCCCGTTTCCCTTGATTAAGATTTTACAGTTTAATTCTGCCTCCATTTATGTTATAACAGGTTATTGAAAATACGGGTTGTTACATTCTCCCCACCTTTTAGGATTTCGTCCCCGAAATCTCCAAGTTAGGAAGAACATATCCTACCATCCATCATCCATCTACTCAAAACATCATCCACAAGCAACCATTGTCCTTAGATGATTTCTAATGCTGTATGAATATATGCAAAACGTGTGTGTACATGTTCCTTAGCTAATGCTAATGATCAGGCCTGAATAATCTTTCTAATGCAAAATATGTATAGTGCCATGAATCCAACATGTATGCAAATAGTCCTAGTCATATAGATACTATATGCGTGCGCAATCATTCATTCATATGCAACAACCGCATGATAATACATTCGATTTCATCCATAAACAAGTATAAATACTCGTGCATATGCAATATGAAATGTGACCGAGTCGAGCTAGTATCTAATGTGTATTCGCGCATCCACGAGCAACCACTTGCAACCATATCAATCATAACATGTTTCAAATACATGTTTACATCCATAGGGTTCTACCTAGAATTCCCTGAAACAGGGCCGAGAAGATAAACAAGACAAACTCCTTACGGGGTTTGTAACAGAAAGTAGGACCGAGAGGATGTCCACAAAAGATAACCTACAAGTAAGCTCTACAGAAACAAGGATCAAGGATATACTCCCAAAAAGAGATATCATGCGCGTATCTAGTCTTTGACCATCAAAGTCGTCTTTTAACTTCGCGATTTTGTAGCTTCTTATTCCTGTTTCCATAACATGAGCTGGAACTCATTTCTTCGTTGCCTCTCGTTCCACTTGCACTTATCCTTTTCCTAGAATACTTGACGCAAACATGACTGCGTACTCATGATCTCATGCAAGCTTTCCAAAATTCACTAGTGAATCTTGGATCTCGTTTATATACTATAAGGCATTCCATGTAGAAGAACTTTCTCTTGAAAGTAAACAGATGTCAATCAGGTTATCATGCGCACTTACTAGGGTGATCTCTATAACCCATGCGTAAATGAAGTAAACCATCCGTCTTATTGGCGAACACCACTCGATCGGGCTTCAAATTTCCAATAAAGGCATCAAGGGTTTCTAAGTAACTAGTCATGACAGAACCTCAAAAAGGTTATCCGATACTTCGAGGGCATTACCAAGGCTAGTCAAAAGGTCTAACTACCCTCCTATCAAAACCGAGAGTGGCACCCCCTACTGGATAACCACTTCATCCCTAGAATCCATCCATAGCTTATAAACATAAGCATTATTTCCAAACTCAACACTTGGCATAGACATTCCCAAATCCAAACAAGTCATGTATAAATGGACTGATTCTCCAATAGGACTTTGAGACAAAAATGGGATTCTCTATTACGCTAGTACTTAAGGTGCAGAGACTCAACTATCGAAGCAGACTTAAATGATACGAACAACGAAGTCCTAACGGGATGATAGAGAAGAAAAGCTAAACCTTTAACAAGATCGTTACCCTCCTTCCGAGGTACTATAGAAATGAGAGCATACTACTGCCCTCCCGATGATCTTGTCCTTGTCCCATAATACTTAACTATCCGCCCCGTTTTACCATGCCAAAGGTACTCTCTCGTCATGGGTTTCATTGTTCATCTTTCTCCCTCCTTTGAGGACTAAGCCATACCAACAAGTTGCTCATCCTTAAGCTCGTATCCTTTATCCTTCTTTCTCACGATCCTTTCTTATAACGCGGCCACTGGTCTCTCGAGAACCACCTCCATCGTATGGAAAGCACTTTCATAGGTAGAAAAGACTAGTCGCAGTTAAAACTACTGTGACTACAGATGGAGGAAAGAAAGGAAAAGAAACTCAATTAAGGAAACACAGATAGTGCTAATGGCCTTTGGGGAATAGCCTTTTTCTTTTAAAAGAAAATTTTCTTGAAAAATGCTTCTTTGTAAACGGTTTTTTTTTCAAATAGTTTTCAGAAGGTCTTTAAAAACTTTTGCCCAGTCTGGTAACCTTCTGCTCTGATACCACGTGTAACACCCCGCCTCCGCTAGGGTCACTCGCAAAGGAATGCACTAGCTTTAGAGGGGCATTATTGGTAAACATGCACAGAAATATCACAAGACAGAACATATAAAATAGCGGAAGTAAAATCAAACTTTCATAACATGAATAAATAAGGTCTAAAGCCTTTTACATCAGAGTACATCAAAATATGTCTTGCAATAGTAAAGAAGCATAAAGACATTTTCATAAATTATTCCCCAAGTAAAAACAGTAAAGTAGCCATTAGCCAAGAAAAGTCCAAGCCATCCATGATGACCTTCAAGCAGAAGAAGTCCGAACTAAACAACAGTATTTCCTCCCTGTAACCTTGGGGGGGGGGGAACGGAAGAAAAGAGGCGAAACAAAACGGGTCAGTCAAAAAGACTGAGTAAGCCCTATCTACTATTAGCATAAAAACTAGTAAAGTTAACTGACATGAGAAACTGAGATGAACATAAGCATGATAACAAGATAGATAAGCTAAATCAAAATAACAGGATTGACTACTGAACTCAGATAAACTAAGGTGTCATGATAAATTACGATGTCAAGATAAAACAAGGTATCACATCATCAGGTTTCTATCAAGTATAATATCCCCAAGATATCTGTCACGTATAACGCCCCGTGATATCTATCCTGTATTTTAGCTCTGCACCTACCGTACTAGTATCCCCACCGTGTCATGTGTTAACCAAGAATGACCCTCACTCAAAAGTCGTGTAATGGTCCATGTCAACCTAATATATCGCATATATAGGTTACTCAACTTGTATGTTTTATTCCATGTAAATGTTCAGTCCCTTGCCGTAGACCATACGGGCTTTCCCATGAGATTCTATATTACTTTAACATAGTTCCATGATCCTTAAGATCGGTTTGGACTGTTACCCTAAACCTAGCTAGGGTCTTCCAACATGAATTATTGTTTGTACAACTAGGACTTATGCTACCTAGGGCTGCTAGGGATTATACTTACCTATTGCACGTTTTCGTATCTCGGTTTGGGTTCAACCACCTAGGGCCACTAGGGATTACGCTAACCGCCAACCGCGCCCTTTTTCCCACGCATTCTTCGTGAATCGCTTTTCCATGACTGTATGCACATGTATCACATCGTGCCATCCGAGTCCTGTCACAGGGAAAATCAAGAAATACAGAACTCGGTCGGGAGCTTTCGATTTATCTGCCGATGCAGATGCTAAGGTCTGTTTTTCTTATACGTGGCTATGGTCCCACGAGACCACTCCCTCAACTAGTGAAAGACAAGACAGGATAAATCCTGTATGAGAACACAACACTGGCCAACCCACATCCAAGCCTTACCGCAACCATAATTAGATAGCAATTATGGTCTTTTGAGTGTTCTCTGCCTTTCCGTACGTACACGCTTGACCAAAGATGGTAGGTAGCCTGACGAAATGCTATCTAGGGTACGACCGTGTATCGTCGACTATCCCCTATCCATCCCCGTCTTTAGGTCGCTCGTATAGCAACCAAGGCATACTCTTGGTTCTTCTAACGCAGACCTTAACCTCTCATGAGCCTAGTATAATCACCTGGCAGCTCATAGAGGGATACCAAGAATATCCTCACGTTCCCCGAAGCCGCTGCTTCGTTACCCAGTTCGCTGGAGCCTTTATCTAAATCAGATACTTGCTCCTACTCGTATACTTAAACGATGACCTACCGTATCAGGTTACTCATCTATCTATGAACAGGTCTAAATTTCCTTGACTAAGAATCATTACTTAGTTATTCTTCAACTAAGGTTTACCACTTAGCATTGTTCCCGTTATCCTTGTTAACTACGGTTATCTACCTAATCCTCAGAACTAGGGTTTACATAATGGATTAAGTGTCACTTAAGTTCATGACTTAACCCGTCTACAAATCCTGTCAAAATTGGCTAAGTATCCAAGTTCAAGGCTTAACCCTACAAACCATGCTCAAGTTGGTTAAGTATATTAAGCAATTCACGACTTAACCTCGTCCAATTATCATTCTAGATTGGTTAAGTATATATTAACTTGACCCTATCAATTTACTTAGTCAAATCGGTCAAGTGTATTCAAGCGATTCGTGACTTAGCCTTATCATGTTTTCACGTTATATTGGTTAAGTATTGGTTAACTTAACCACAATAAATTAACGAGTTAGATTGGATAAGTATAGGTCACTTAACCACATCAATTCATCATGTTTAGATTAGTTAAGTGTTTAACTTAACCCCATTAAACTACCAAGTGGGATTAATTAAGTCTAGGCTAACTTAACCCCATCCGATTTCCATGTTTAGACTAGTTGAGTCTAATCTTAACCCCATTCGTTAACCGTATTTTTCGATTAAGCGTCATTAAGAAAACTTACTTAACCTTACCAAGTTATCGCGTTGGATTGATTAAGTGTTGGTTAACTTAACCCCATCCACTAGTCATATAAAAATGGTTAAGTGTCATTAGGCAAATCAAGTTACTTAACCTACCCAACCTTGTCATGTTTTGTTAAGTATCATTAGCCTAATCAAATTACTTAACCCATTTGTCCATGTCATATTTGGTTAAGAGTCATTAATCAAATTAACTTAACCCTATCATGTGGCATTAATTACTTTATGCACCTTCACCTCTCACATTAGACTTTGTTGTGGTTACTAGTTAAGCCGGTCGGTTCCGGGTAGCTTTACACCACAACTTGGTCTAACCTCGGGTTCAAGCACAACATGACCAACTTCTCACATTGGGTCCTATTGTTTGCAACTACTAGTTAGGCCGGTCGGTTCCGGGTAGTTTTACGTTGCAAACTCAACCCAACCTCGAGTTGGCCACACTTATATTATCTAAGTGTCATGTCCATCATGTTTCCCAAAACATGTTACAAGTTTTCAAGCATTTGGGTAGACCTAACTTAATAGGTAAATTCCCAAAGGGTAGACCTTACTTAATAGGTAAATTCCCAAGCTTATGTTTTTATGCATACTTTACATGTCAACTTTCATGTTATATTTCAAGTCATGTTTTCAAGTTGTATTTTCATGTCATTAGAAATTACCCATAACATAACCCAACGCTTTTAAACTCGCATATACGTTCGCGACAACGTAATGGATTAAAAGAAGAGACTTGGCAAAGGCATGACAAAAATGGATATTAAGCCACAAGTTAATCATGGTGGAAAATGAGGCACAAATGTGTTCATTAACTTGCATGTTACATTCTTAAGCCTCAAAACATGCATAAACCCAAACTTGGCACATAAGCGAATCATGGTGACAAAAGATATGGAATGATGACTAGTAACTCGCATATATCATCATATAAGGGTTATGACTTCATATGCAAGTTGACATAAAGGTTATGAGGGTTCTCATGTTGCCTAATGCAACATTTCAACATAAAGGTTGTAGCTTTTAGCTCACAAGATCAAGATAATGACTTCATAAACTTGCATGACATGATAGCATGTATCATACTCAATGATCAAACCCAAACTTGCAACATGAACATTTAACTTCATAGTTAATATCTAAGAGTAGGGAAAGTGCTTACATTGCTATGAAGGCACAAAAGATATGACAAAGCCCTTATGCAATCAAATAGACCCAAAATGCAAGCTCTAACATAAAAACCCTTGAGCCAAAATGATCAAAACCCTTGCTTTATGATGCAAAGATAGAAACTTGACTTGAATGCAAGCTAATGACACTCATACAAGCTTGAAAACACTTGTATGCATGGAAAATCTCTCATAGAAACCATTTAGAAATTTTATGAAGAGAGTGGAGGCCATGAGAGGTAAAATTTTGCCATAGTTTAGTTGCATGAGTGAAAAATGAGGATTTAGGATAGGTTACGGTCTTATTTATAGATTAGGCAAGTGTTTTAGGCCATAGGATTAAACCTAGATTCAATCCAAGCCATCAAAGTATGTCTTGGGGAAGAAGTCAAGTGTAGGAACCATCTAGGGCCTTTAGATTAAAGATGAACCATGAGAACCATCCAAATGCAAAATCTGCATTTGAGCGAATCGGCCCACGGGTTGACAGCCAAACACCCTGGATTAACCCCTAGTCGACCCAACAGGCTCGGGTCGACCTCAAAAATCGGCCGGTTCAGTTATTCCCCTCTCCCAATTCGCTGTTTTGAACATTTTTGCATATTTATTTATTTAATTTTCAATTATATATATATATATATATATCAATATATATATATATATATATATTTCTCTGCGCAACCCATTTCACTTAATTAAGTACTCTTTAATTTGGGAATTTTTCATGAAACTTCGCGAGGCCATATCTTGGTCATACGGACTCCGATTTTCGAAAACTCGGACTCTATTTCGCGTATTTTTCCGAGACGAACGCAATGGCATAGCCCGTTTCCCTTGTTTCAGATTTTACAGTTTAATTCTGCCTCCATTTATGTTATAACAGGTTATTGAAAATACGGGTTTTTACAAAACTCCTCTTTGAAAGTCTTTGAGAAGCACCTCCTTGTCTTGATTTATTTTATATATATTATTTTATTTATTATGTGATTAAGAGGAGGAGAGGAAGCCAAGTTTACTAAGAATCTTTGCAGCATAAGGGTAGAGAAGAATTGTGAATAGAGAAGAAGACCAGGGCTGTTTATATAGTTGCTCAAGACCTTATCGTACACGCAGCGCTGAGTAAGCATTGAACCTACTTAAGAAAATAGTCCAGGTTCGCAGATGAATCTAGCCAAATCTTATCGTACATGCAGTGCTAAGTCGGCATTGGGTCCCACAAGCTGTTTTGGCGCAGAAATTTGAATTTCGAACTTTTGAATTCCTGGAATTTATTTGACTGTTTTATTCACATGAAATATTCTTATATGTATACAATTCCTTTAACGACCATTTTACGCGTATATATATACGCACAACTTTCATTTTATTTTCAAAATTCAAACGATGTTGCACCATTATTTAATTCTTGCCATATTTCATTTACTATAGCCTTATCTTAAATTTTATCTTTTGTATACATATATTTCTGCTTATATATATATATATATATATATATATTCTCATGTATATACATATATTTTCTTTATTCCCTTATATGTACGTTCTTATCCTTTAAAATTTTGAATTTGTATATGTACATATATTTGCATGTTCAGTTGGCCCTCTTTAAAACAGAGATAAAAATTATGCTGCCGCTGGGGTTCGAACCCCCGACCTCCATGTTACAAATCCAATGCCTTAACCAACTGAGCTACAAAGTCTTTTGTTAATAAGTCTTAGAACAATGATAATTATTGTTCTTTCCTTACTTCTCTTTTTCATGTTAGTTACAATACTTAAATTAAACCAATGCATGAATCTTTTTCTTTTAATGTTAATGCATTATGTTTGCAAATCAGTGCATGCAACATATTTACATCGCATGCAACCAATCTTTTTTTTTTTTTCCATTATACATCACAATATTAATCCTATCTGTGGATATATATATACATTTTTAATTACATTAAAAATACGGGTTGTTACATTCTCCCCCACTTAAAAGGATTTCGTCCCCGAAATCTTCTATTTAGGAAGAATGTGTCCTACTATCCAATCATCCATCTACTCAACCATCCAATCACAGGCATCCATTGTCCTTAAAAGATTTCTAATGCTTTCATGTTCATATGCATAGTGTGTGTATATGTCTTTATCTACTGTAAAATCAGGTGGTCTACTGATTCAGTCGACCTCCTTAATGCGAATCATGTCGGTGCCATGCGTCCAATCATGTATGCAAGCATCCCTAGTTACGTAAATACTACATGCGTGCACGGTCATTCATCCATATGCAACATCCATATGATAACATATCAGGCTCAACTTAAATACATACCTGTAAATGCAATATGAAAACGTCTGAACTGATCTAGTGTCTAATACGTATGCATATGCATTCACAAGCAACCATTAGCAACCACTTGCAACCATCAACCATAACATGTTTCAAATACATGTTTACATCCATTGGCTTCTACCTAAGGATCGAAGATTCGACCTAGGTGATATACATTGGAAAGAGAGAAACAATTATGCGCAAAGCTCCTAAACAAAGAAATCAAGGATACACCCTTAAGAAAAAGGGTATGACGCTAGTATCTTGCCTTCTTGAGCTTTACTCCATTGTATCTTAACTAATTTAACTTCACGATTGTGAAGTTTCCGACCTCCAATTCCAAAATAAACAGATGTCAATCACGGTACCAAGTATAAGTACTAAGATGATTAGAGGTTTCCCTCTTATCCATCATGCCATAACTATAAGAGTCGAAAGGTCACAACGTGCTCTTTGGAGTGCCTACCACAACTATTCATCTCTCCCGCAAACCATCCAAACTGAAATCGACATTCCTCAAGTACAAGCCCCAAAGGCCTAAACCAATATCAGACAAGCACCCAAGGAATATCTCCCCCGAATTTAGACGATCTACGTGAGATGATATAAGCAAACTCGATAGCTATTCTCAAATCCCTACTAACAAAAAAATAAACTGGTCGGACCACCAATTGGATTTGAGACTCTAGTGGGATCTTTCTACTATACAAGTACTATGGTGCAGAGACCCAACTATGGAAGTGGATATGAACAAATGAGAAGCGCTAGAACCTAAGTAAATAGCACGAACAGAAAATTAGACTCTTCCATCCGGACTACCTTTCTCCTAGGTACGCTTGGTGGTGAAAGCATGTACTTGTCCTTCTGAAAATCTCGTCCTCGTTCTTGCCCTATCATACCCTAGTAAAGATACTTCCTCTTGTCTTAGGTTTTATAATTTCTTCCTCCTTTGTGTGCTAAGTCTACATCCATGAATTCCTCACCCTAGGATTATGCTCCTTAGCCAAACTCCTCATCCCCTTCCATGTGTAGTCATGTTGACAAATCTCTTGAAAACTACCTCCATCATCCGGAAAACCCTATAAGCTTGAAATAAGACTGGCCGTAAGTGAAACAACTATGGTCATAGATGGAAGTCGGACACTACTTTGCCCTTCGATGAGGTTACCTCCCAGAAAGCCAGGAGCCCCAGAGACTCAAGAAAGAAGGAGACAAGAATTCAAACAGAGGAAGAGAAGACAGTGCGTATGGCTTTGGGGAATATGCCTTTAAAAAAACTTTTCTTTTGAAAATGCTTCTTTAAAAACCGTTTTGAAAAATATTTTTTCAAATCTTTTATCTGATCCGGTAACCTTCGGCTCTGATACCACGTGTAACACCCCACCTCCGTTAGTGTCACTCACAAAGGGAATGCACTAGGTTCTGTGGAGCATTTAGGGTAAAAGATGCAGATAAATTAAAAGACAGACAGAATTTAAACAGTGGAAAATAAAACTTTGCTTTATTGATAAAATAGTTTGTACAAAGATTTCTTTACAATATCAAAGTTCATCTGTCTTACAAAATAAAGAAGCATAAAAATACATTTATATTCCTCAATGTGGCAAGAACCAGCAATAGCATCTGAAAAGAGGATCCAAGCAAAACTTCGACAAATCTTCAAGCTGGAAAGGGTGACAGTCCAACTTAACCTGAGCTAAACTATTCCCTCCTTTATTACCTAGGGGGGGATGGAAGAAAAGAAGACGAAAGAAACACAGAGTCAGACATAAAGCCTGAGTAAGTTCAGTAACTTCTAGCATGTGAACATGGAAAACAAAACGACATGAATTAACTGAATACAAGATAACACCATGATGATAGGGTCAGCAAGATTAGACGAGATCAACACAAGATATGCTAAGATAAGATAAACTGGATGTTCTCTAATACTTTCGCCGCTTCGCCATTTCCTTGTTATACGGATTTCTATTATCTCTGCACCACCTAACTAGTGTTCCAACTAGTATCAATAATGTGATCCCAACCCCTGAAATTTCCATTGCCTTCAGGCATACATTTATTATTTATTACCTAGATCTAATCTAGGGTTTTCTATCAAGTGCTTTCTAGATTTAACTAGAGTTTACGCTATCCGTTGAACGCTTCTCGGATTCAGGATTTATGCCACCTAGTTCAACTAGGAATTATGCTACCTGTCGAACGATGCCCCCAAGTCTAGGACACACTACCTAGAGTGGTATATGTTCCTATACTTCCCCACGCCTATATTGCGAATCGTTATCGCTTGTCTAAATGCACATGTCCTGTAATGTGCAACCCGAGTCCTGTGTCAGGGCAAATCAAGGAATACAGAACTCGGTCGGGAGCTTTCAGATATCTGGCGATGCAGATGCTAAGGTCTGTTTTTATTCCAGTGGTTATGGTCCCACTTTACCCCTCCCCCAACAAATGAAAGGCACCCTTTGTAAAATGAGAACTATACGCCGGCCCCCGGTGCCCAACTATCCTATGGCCATCCTCACCCATAACTAGATAGCAATTATGGTCTTTTGGAGTTCTCCGCCTTTCCGCTTCACTATCTCGACTGACTCAAGATGGATGGTAGACGACAAGTTGCTATCACAGGGCTACCGTTTTCTCGCCGAATCACGCTGGTCCATCCTAGTCTTTAGGTTGCCATATATATTGCAACCAAGGCATACCCCTGGTTCTTCTACGCAGACCTTAACCTCTGTGAGCCCAGGAGGATCATCTGCAGTCTCACAGAGGGATACCAAGAGTACCCTCACGTCCCCTCAAAGCCTCGGGCTTCGTAACCCAATTCGTTGGAGCCTTCTCGGACGGACATTCGCTCCTTCCCGTGTTATACTAAGAATTACTACTTAGTTCTCTTTTCCGTCAATTTGGGTTGGTTAAGTGTCATTAGTCAATTCAAGCTAACTTAACCCTCTTCATTTATCCTGATAAACTGGTCAAGTGTTATCAATAATTCATGTTGACCTAACCTTACCCTAAACCAAGTTATATTGGTTAAGTATTTCTTATTACTTAACCCTACCCCTTCACCTTGTATTGGTTAAGTGTTCCCTTTTAACTTAACCTTGCCCGTCTGTTTTAACTAACATGTTATTCATGGTTAAGTATTATCCCTTCATGTTTTAGACCTAACCCAATTCCTTTATCCCAACCTGATGGTTAAGTGTTCAAGTTTACTTAACCCTTACGGTCTAGCCCAGCTAACATATTAAATTGGCTAAGTGTATTAGATTTTACTTAACCCCAACCTCTGGTCTAGTTAACATGTTAATTTGGCTAAGTGTATTAACTTTACTTAAACCCACCTTCTAGTCTAGTTACTAAGTATATTAACTTTACTTAACCCCTACAAATCTTGTCTTGTTACCTTGAGTCTGGTTAAGTGTTTCTATGGACTTAGCCCTCCCATTCTAGCTTAACTGTGTTAAGTTGGTTAAGTGTTCCTATGGACTTAACCCTCCCATTCTAGATTAACTGTGTTAAGTGTTTTTATGAACCTAACCCCACCCATCAGTTTAGTTGTCATGTTGAACTGGTTAAGTGTCTTAGTTAACTTAACCCTACCATTCTTGTTCTAGCTTTAATTAAGTAGATTGAAGCCACGACCACTCACATTAGACAGATATTGTTGCGAATACTGGATGTGCCGATTGGTTCCGGGCAGGTTTACATCGCAGATCAGTCTAACCTCGGGTTAGGCATATTCGTGTTTTCTAAATTCAAAGGGTTTTGATTAGTTTTCAATTCAGGTTTTGAAAGTAACCATCCTGTCCATCGGATCAGTTAGGGATAGCCAAGGAGAGCAGGAAAGTTGTATTTTCCAAACCCAAGCCTAGACACTATCCTCTCTGTCACCCTAGAACTTTCTGGTGTGTTATTAAAAGAGATGTCGTTTAACAAACCTTTAATTTGTCTAAGTTTACATTTCTCGTTTAGAACAAACTCTATAAGTAAATTATTCCTAATTTACTTATTTCCTAATTTCCCTTTTAATGTAAATTGTCAACATTCATTCTTATGGCCCATTTTTCCCTCTAAATCATGTTTATGCTTTTTGGTATGTAAACTATACCAAATCAAGTGTCATTAACCATGATTTTGCTAAACCTGCCAATTACACCCTATTATGGCCAATTTCAAATTTAGGCTAATATATTTACCGTTCCAAATTAGCTAATCCAATTCCAATTCAACATTCTAATTCATGTCAAACTAGACTTATTACTCTAGTTCACTATTCATGTAAATGCTAGATTTACATGTCGATACTAGATTCAGGCTACTCAATCTATAGTTCATGTCAAATTTATCCAACTTGCATTCTTATGAGCATGCCATAATGCGTGTTCCCAATTTATGCCAATTTCCAAGTTAAACTACGTTTTTAGTAAATTTCATATTTTGCCCAAACCGCATTCCCACCGTTCGTATAATCGTGATTTAGTCTAGATTTATAAATAAAGCTAGGTTCGTAGAAAATAGGGAATGAACCAAAGCTGTTATGCGAAAGATAGACATACTAACTGGCATAAAAAGGGTTGAATAACGACGTCGGTTCAAGAACATGGGTAGACCTAACTTAATAGGTAAATTCCCAAGGTCTAAAACCAAGAATAGATAGAATAAAGGCGTAGGTTCAAGAACACGGGTAGACCTAACTTAATAGGTAAATTCCCAAGGTCTAAAACCAAAGAACAGACAAGATAGATAATCGGGTTCACAGTCAAAACACTTTCCTAGTCATGAACCATAGGTGCTTAATCACAGTTGTCCAATTTATGTCATAGGCAATAGTTTTGCTTCCTAATCAAAGGTATAGGCTATAGTCATGGAAATAATTCTCATGGTCACAGTCACAGTCATAGGCAATGTCCTTAGTCTTAGGCAATGTGCATAGTCATAGGCAATGTTCATAGTCTTAGAGGCATATGGTTCTAAGGTCCATAGTTTCATAGTTACAGTCTTATTTGTCCTCGAAATCATAACAGTTCTTAATTTGGTCCAAAGAAATAGGCACTGATTCAATGGAAAGAATTGGCATACTCTTTTATTCCTTTAATTTCATGTCACGAAAAGAGAAACGTTCAAATCTAGAAATAACTAACTTACAGAGATTAGATTAGAATAGAAAGATGGCGTTGCTATGATTCGTAGAAAAACGGTCGTTGTAATCGTTCGAATCTTCACTTGAATTCTAGCTTGAATCTCCTCTTTGAAAGTCTTTGAGCAGCACCTCCTCGTCTTGATTTATTTTATATATATTATTTTATTTATTATTTGATTAAGAGGAGGAGAGGAAGCCATGTTTACTAAGAATCTTTGCAGCATAAGGGTAGAGAAGTATTGTGAATAGAGAAGAAGACCAGGGCTGTTTATATAGTTGCTCAAGACCTTATCGTACACGCAGCGCTGAGTCAGCATTGAACCTAGTTAAGAAAATAGTCCAGGTTCACAGATGAATCTAGCCAAATATTATCGTACATGCAGTGCTAAGTCAGCATTGGGTCCCACAAGCTGTTTTGGCGCAGAAATTTGAATTTCGAACTTTTGAATTCCTGGAATTTATTTAACTGTTTTATTCACATGAAATATTCTTATATGTATACAATTCCTTTAACGACCATTTTACGCGTGTATATATATATATATATATATATATATATACGCACAACTTTCATTTTATTTTCAAAATTCAAACGATGTTGCACCGTTATTTAATTCTTGCCATATTTCATTTACTATAGCCTTATCTTAAATTTTATCTTTTGTATACATATATTTCTGCTTATATATATATATATATATTCTCATGTATATACATATATTTTCTTTATTTCCTTATATGTACGTTCTTATCCTTTAAAATTTTGAATTTGTATATGTACATATATTTGCATGTTCAGTTGGCCCTCTTTAAAACAGAGATAAAAATTATGCTGCAGCTGGGGTTCGAACCCCCGACCTCCATGTTACAAATCCAATGCCTTAACCAACTGAGCTACAAAGTCTTTTGTTAATAAGTCTTAGAACAATGATAATTATTGTTCTTTCCTTACTTCTCTTTTTCATGTTAGTTACAATACCTAAATTAAACCAATACATGAATCTTTTTCTTTTAATGTTAATGCATTATGTTTGCAAATCAGTGCATGCAACAGATTTACATCGCATGCAACCAATCTTTTCTTTTTTTCATTATACATCACAATATTAATCCTATCTGTGGATATATATACATTTTTAATTACATTAAAAATACGGGGTGTTACAACGAACCTCCAGCGCGCCCCCTCCACTGACGTAGACAGCACCCGACGCCCTCATTCCCCCTTGCGCAGTGAGTTTTCTTCCCCTTTCTTTAATTTATTTTATTTGATTTTAAAAACTAAAAATAACATGATATATGAATGAGCATCATAAAAGTAGGATTTTTATTAATAGTAAGACAAGATTTTTGAATAGACAAAGGTTGGATTTTTAATGAAGTAGCATAATAAAAATCTGAAATTTATATAGTGTTATGTTTTTTTTTGGATAAAGGCTTGATTTTTATATATGTGAATGGCGAATGAAGAATAGATTTTTAAAATAGAAAAGATTAGATTTTTAAAATAGAAAAGATTAGATTTTTAAAATAGAAAAGATTAGATTTTTAAAATAGAAAAGATTAGATTTTTAAAAATAGAAAAGATTAGATTGTTGAAATTTGAAAAGGCGAAATCTTTATATTTGAAAAGGCAAAATCTTTATATTTGAAAAGGCGAAATTTTTATCTATATAGTAGCGTTGTAAAAATATAATTTTTTCTATATAGTAGCGATGTAAAAATAGAATTTTTATCCATATAGCGTGATTATAAAAATGGGATTTTTATATATTGAATAGCGAAGTAAAAATTCGATTTTTATATATTGAATAGTGAAGTAAAAATCTGATTTTTATATATTGAATAGAAAAGTAAAAATTCGATTTTTATATATTGAATAGTGAAGTAAAAATTCGATTTTTATCTATTGAATAGCGAAGTAAAAATGTGATTTTTATATATGTAGTGGCTACAGGCAACGAAAGTGACAAAAGGCGGGAACGACAAGATTTCTATAAATGAAGTGTCGTGAAGTTGGGATAGATTTCGGTGAGAACTTCTCACCTTTTAATTTTCTTTTTCTAGTTATATTATAATATATACTAGGATGCAGACGGTGTTTAGTAGCACCCGACACCCGTCGTCCACAGACCATGGACGGCTTGTTTGTTTGATTGTTGTGTTGTGAAAATTAATTGTGTTGTGGAATGATGGAATAATAAAATATTCTTGTGTTGAAAGAAAATAAAATATTTATATAGTTAAAAATATTTTTATCGTTAAAAATATAATTTTTAACGTGAATTTGAATCAATAAATATTTATAAACAAATCGGCCGATTTGTTTATATACACTGATTTGACTGATATTGATTGGGTCGATAAATTTTACACATCGCCCAACTGCACAAATAAAATCTGTGTTTGATTGTTTGAAACCCCACATGGGTATTGGGATAAAATACGACATACACTAATCCCAATAATTGGTTGTATGTCGATCGATTGATTGACAGGCTGTGATAAGCGTTAAATATCTATATTTGATGCTTATACAGTGTAGTGCACTTTGGATGATGGTTGATTATTTATCGTTGCTATTATATACATTTGTCGTATGGAATCCATATAATTAACTTTGTATGGTAATTGATTGGGCCTCATTCCAATTTAGAAGATAAAGTATATTATAAAATAAAGGTTCCTGTGTTGACCGTACTCATCCGTTGAGATTAGTCATGTGTTGAACGAAATATTTTAACGATAAAATTTGCATCTTTATCACATATAAAATTTGAAACTAACTGGAAAGTAGATAAGATGAGTGGTCTCCTGGATATTGATCTGATGTTGGTTTCGGCCTTCGGGGTTAATATTCAGGGAATCGTTCTCTTACTAGTTTACGGTTGGAGTCTAATTTTAAATCAAACGATAGATACCATAATTTTTATAAAATATATTAAATAACAAAAATAGTCACACGTGGACAGTACTCATTCGTTGAGATTAGTCGTGTGTTGACAAAAATATAGATTCACGTATTGAATAGGATAAATATTCATTTGTTGAATAGAATAACGGAATTATTGAAATATATAAAGCCGTGTTGATTAGAGATGCGCTATTTTGACGCGAACGATATTTATATCGATTATATTCGTTTTTATAATTTGAATTGAATCGAATTTGAATTGAATTGAATAGAAAACGAATTTGAATTGAATTGAATAGAAAACGAATTTGAATTGAATCGAATAGAAAACGAATTTGAATTGAATCGAATTTGAATTGAATCGAATTTGAATTGAATTGAATAGAAAACCAATTTGAATTGAATCGAATAGAAAATTGAATTTGAATTGAATTGAATATAAAACGAATTTGAATCGAATCGAATCGAAAACCAATTTGAATTGAATTGAATAGAGAACCAATTTGAATTGAATCGAATAGAAAAACGAATTTGAATTGAATCGAATAGAAAACGAATTTGAATTGAATCAAATAGAAAACCAATTTGAATTGAATCGAATGGAAAACCAATTTGAATTGAATCGAATAGAAAACCAATTTGAATTGAATTGAATAGAAAACCAATTTGAATCGAATTGAATATAAAACCAATTCGAATTGAATCGAAAACGAATTGAAATGAATTCAAATTGAATTGAAATTTGAATTGAATAGAAATGAATTTTAAAACGAATTTATAAGGAAGAATTCAATTTTGTTTTGAATTGAAATGGAAGTTGAAATTGTTTTTGAAACGAATTTAAAACGATTTATAAAATTCGTTTTATATAGAAATCGATGAAATATATATTATATATATAATATAATGGCCTGAATAGAACGCGCTGCGCCGCGGCAGTTCGTGAATTTCGGCCATTTATTTCAAACGGACATTACGGGAGATCCGACCGTCGGATTCTCCTAAAACCGGAACAGTTAGGTTCGTATAGAAAAGAGATTTCTAACGAATATTAGAAATTTGAAATCTAACGGTTGGATTTGGAGATACGTCCAAATCAAATTTGGAAAAGGTCGCTGTAAGTGCAGTTCGATGGCCGCTGATGGAAATCGACTGTACGGGCCTTGATAAAATTATTAAAAATATCAATAATTTGTATAAAATCATAAGAAATGATTTGGGAAAAATTGGGATGAAAAAACTCCATATTTGAAAAGATAAAAATATATTTTTATCGAAATAAACTAGTTTTGAACTAATATTAAAACCCATTTATTTTTAAATAAATAAATTGGATTTGAGATGGGTTGTAAATAGAATTGATTGGTGGGTTTATCGTGAAGGGTGTTTTAAATGACACTTGTTCTTTAAACCCGGTAATAAATAGAATATGATTTGGGTTTGTCGTGAACTATGTTTTAATGGCATTAGTTCTTTAACCCAGTAAAAGGAGTTTTAATGAATCTGCAATTAGATTGAAATGTGAATTGATAATCTAAATTATCAAATTTGGAAAATAAGCGAGAATGGAGTATCACCAGTTTTGCTCCAAAGCGATAGTTAAATCTTTAATTACATTTGAACGTGAAATGGTAATTAGTTTTACCGATAACAATGTGGTGTTAGATATGGAGTATTACCAGTTTTGCTTCATGGGATGAATAGGTTGGGATTGGGAAATAAAATAAATAATTACTTCGGTGTGGTTCGCTAATCTCGACTAGTTTGGAAAACCATAATTTGGTTTAATACGACATCCAAAGGAAGATTAAAGGATAAATTTTAAAGAATTTATCTTGGATAAAATTAATGGGAACCTTTCCCTAAGAATGTGGAATTTAGAAACTAGCTGTAGGTTAGTTAAGGAGAATGGTTTCCTGGGTATTGATCTGATGTTGGTTTCGGCTTTCGGGGTTAATATTTGGGGAGTTGCTCTCTTACTGATTTACGGTTAGTGACTAATGAATTGGAATGAGGCGTATGTTGTGTTTGTGTAACATTTGTTTTTAATATACGCGGGTTGTTCGGAAAGGACGGGTTTATACCCATTCTGAATAACCGATTCGACGATAAGTCGAAGATGAAGACGGTGGTTGAAGACCGGAAGTCTTCACATCGTTTGGGTGATTACTGATGATCTTGATTGGGCTGTACACCCAAGATGAGGGAATCAGTTAGTGGTCGTCCAGACGTACTTGGAGATCGATGGATATGCGAGGAAAGTGCCTCCGGTTTCGTTCAGACCCAAAACGAACTTGTAAATGGATTGTGTGTCTGACATTGGATTTTATTCTGTGTTGATTAATTTCTGTTCAATATATATCTGTTTGGCGGTGGAGAATTTATTCTCTTGCTTAACCCCTTCTCTGAGACATACGAGCTTAGAGGTTATATATCGATAGATATCAATCGCATGGCATGAATTGCCTGTGTGGCATGCTGAGTTGCATGGATCAAGGCTTCTGTTGAAAAGCAAAGTCTTGTGGTTGATGATCAAAGCACGACCTACGTGGCGTAGATTTGTGTATAACGTGAATTCGCGAGCCTCACACCTCGGTATGAGTTAAAAACGGGATAAGGACTGCAGGGAGAGCACGACGTTTCTTTCTAGGTTTGGTGGTGTCAGTGGCTTACCAGCCCTGACATTTATATACTTTTCACCTATGTGGTTGTTGGATGAGGCGCCTCGATTTTAGGTCTGTAAGGACTGAGAAACGTGTGTTCAGGAATTGCCAATCCTCAAACGTAAGAGAGGATCAGCCCTGAAGCATCTAGGGGTTACCCAGAGTGTGTAGTCCCGAGACATTTGCTAGAGTGTCTCGAAGCGGAGAGGAGCTTGCCCCTTGCCTCGACTCATGACGGAAATCCAATTTCCAATATGAGTATTTCGGTTTTAATTGTAGAACTAGTATGGCGACATGATATATGGTACCCATGCCGTCTATGATTTATATTTATGATTGAAATTGTTTTGACACTATACACTTATTATAGTATCAAATGATTTGTTTTAAACGTACCAAGCATGTTTGGCTGTTATAAGGTAAAACCCTATCCTCCGGCTTGCGTTGCATTGTGTGATGGGACATGGGTCTTATAATAGCTTCATTTTTCGAAAAAGCATTGCGCTGTTTATTCTATGCACTGTTATCCTTGGGAGGAAACCCGTTCCGTGTTATACGGCGTGGTCCTTTGAATTACTCTCTTTAAAAGTAAAGTTTTAAATAACTGTTTTAGTTCTCACACCAGTCACATGACTTACCTGGAGTTTATTGTTTTAACCTAAACTCTGGGTGCCCCTATTTTCGACACGGGCAGCTAGTAGTTTTGGTTTTGCAGATTTTTATTCATAGGATCCTGGTTTACAGCTGGAATGATATCTGGAAAGCTCTGTATCCGTATATCACCTTCAGTTGTGCTTTGTATTATTTTCCACTGCTATGTAATTTATTGTAATCTCTGATATTTATCGAATGTAATTTATTCATTTATACTCTGTATATTCTTGTATTCTGATGGAATTGTTGTAATAGCAATGAAATGTCCTTCAGTCTACGTTCTGATTTGTCCTATTCTCAAACGAACAGGGGTTTCGAACGGTCTAGATCGGTTTAACGACTGATTCGGATCGAGCGAAATTCCTTGTCGTCACATTTGGTATCAGAGCTTTGGTTTACAGAGCTCGAGAACAAGGCACATTAGAACCATACGAAAGAATTCATCAGATATTGGATTAGTAATATCCAATTAGAATGACTCGTTAGAGATGGGATCAGCAGTATCCTAGAACGAGTGTGAAGAGTATATTTTTCAAATGAAAACATTTTTGTTTTGAAAATTTAAATCGTTTCACACGTATTTGAATAATTTATTTATATTGAATTTGGACAATCCGCTATATAAAGATTTTGCATATACGCGTCATGAACGTATATTCGAAGTTTTAATATACCGGATAGATATAGGACCGCACTCTAGTCGCCCGGACATGATTCTGATGATGGCGCGCCATCACCAGTATTTATTTTCGTGTTTCGAAGGTGTGATATCTATATATTTCCGTTAGACTGGTGTGAGAACCAAAACTTATATAGATAGATTTATTGTTGTGAATTGGCATCAAAAACAAGATTTTCTGTATATATATATCAAAATTATGAATTTGAAATTCTAATTCACTAATAGATTGATGTTTGTGTTGTTTGTTTATTTGTTTGATAATTTTGAACCATTTAGCCTAATTGTACCAGATATTGAATATTATTGGAAATTGGTCGCATTTGCTTGCATATACATATACTTACATTGAACAGGTCATAGCAAGGAGGCTAGAGCAGAGAATAAAATTTGTTTGCCCGACAAATAGGTACATGTTTACTATATAATTTACTGTTTTGTTTGGGTGATGATGATTTTATGAGCCGATTGGCTAGCCGCTTGGGTTTTTCTTTTTCTTTTTGAGATCAGAAGGCCTGCATGGCAATTTTGGGATTTTCCCGTGGCTCCCGGTGCAGGGGAGGTTATAGCGAATTTTTTCGAAAATTTAGGGTGTTAGCCAAATTTTTGAAGAATTTGAAAATTCTCAGAAACTGAAAAGTTGGAGAATGGAAGCCAGATCGAACGTAGAGTTGATTAATCAAACCACTTTCGACTTTGTTCCTTTTCGGGGACGAAAAGTTTTAAGTGGGGGAGATTGTAACAACCCGAAAATCTGGGCCAGTTTAAAATTTTTATTTTGGCAATTTGAATGAATTTTGAATATTTAAAATGGATTATTTTAAATAATATCGATGAGAAATAATTTTGAATATGTTTAGAACGTATATATTATATACGTCGTCGTTAGAATATAAATAATTATATATATATAATTATAAATAGAATTAAAACGGCGCGGTAGTTCGATAATTCGATTTCAAACTTCAATTGAATGTACCGGGTGCAAAACAAACCGGATTTTAGTGAAACCAAAAATATTAGGATCTAATTGAGAATACCTTTCCAACGAATCTGAAAAATTGAAATTTCATAGAGGGAATCAAAAGATATGTCCAGTTGAAAATTCTGAATAGTCGCTATGGAATTCAGGCCCTTAAAAATAGACATTTTGCAAATGACCTCGGATTTCAACGAAACCACTTTTGTCGGGTCCGTGATGTCAAGTTATTGCTAGGTTTCAAATTTCATAATTTTTCGAATCAATATGTGAGCGTGGCAAAGGAAAACGCGTTTGACCAGTTTAAGTTGATTTTAATCGACTGGAAAATGGCCATTTTTCAAACGGTCTCAGAATTCGATGAAACTAGTTTTGTTAGGACCGTATCGTCAATACGAAGCTAGAAAACATTTTTCGGGAATTTTTAGAGTCCGTATGTGAGCCCAGTAAATTGAAATGCGCGTTCAAATTCAATATATAGAGTTATATGTTGATTTTGATGGAAACTGATCGAAACGATCGAATCAGCCTATGATACATATTCCATTGTGTTCGGAATGGGGGTAAAACGCTAGGGACGACAGGCGGTGGGCCTCGTTTAGAGGTCGTATGTAGAAGTCAACTTTTTGGGATTAAAAATAATTAAATAATATAAATTCCCTTATATTCACCCTCCCTTCTCTCTTCAAAATCAAGCCGACAGTTAAAATAAAAAAAATAAAAAGGGAATCGACGGGGGAAGAAGCCGCCGCCCCTCCTCCTCGCTGCCGCCGTCGCGCTGACGCCGACCTCCCTAGGCCAGACCCCCACCTCGCGGCGCCTCCCTTTCTTCCCCCATCTCCTCTCGTTCCCCGCGACTGCAAACCCTAGCCCCACGAGCCTCCATCCCCCGTCGCCCATCGACGGTGACACCACCGCCCTCCCCAACACCCCCTCTCCATCTCAGATCGGCCGAACCCCCCCCCCTCTTCTTTTTCCTTCCCCTTCTCCAGTAAACCGACGCGCCCAAAACTCCCCGCCACCGAAACCCTAACCGCAACCACCCGAACCCCCAACCACCACTCCAAACTCCGACGAACCTCCAGCGCGCCCCCTCCAGTGACGCAGACAGCACCCGACGCCCTCATTCCCCCTTGCGCAGTGAGTTTTCTTCCCCTTTCTTTATTTTATTTTATTTTATTTTAAAAACTAAAAATAACATGATATATGAATGAGCATCATAAAAGTAGGATTTTTATTAATAGTAAGACAAGATTTTTGAATAGACAAAGGTTGGATTTTTAATGAAGTAGCATAATAAAAATCTGAAATTTATATAGTGTTATGTTTTTCTTTTTTTTTTGGATAAAGGCTTGATTTTTATATATGTGAATGGCGAATGAAGAATAGATTTTTAAATAGAAAAGATTAGATTTTTAAAATAGAAAAGATTAGATTTTTAAAAATAGAAAATATTAGATTTTTGAAATTTGAAAAGGCGAAATCTGTATATTTGAAAAGGCGAAATCTTTATATTTGAAAGGGCGAAAATTTTATCTATATAGTAGCGTTGTAAAAATATAATTTTTGTCTATATAGTAGCGATGTAAAAATAGAATTTTTATCCATATAGCGTGATTATAAAAATGGGATTTTTATATATTGAATAGCGAAGTAAAAATTCGATTTTTATATATTGAATAGTGAAGTAAAAATTCGATTTTTATATATTGAATAGCGAAGTAAAAATTCGATTTTTATATATTGAATAGCGAAGTAAAAATTCGATTTTTATCTATTGAATAGCGAAGTAAAAATGTGATTTTTATATATGTAGTGGCTACGGGCAACGAAAGTGACAAAAGGCGAGAACGACAAGATTTCTATAAATGAAGTGTCGTGAAGTTGGGATAGCTTTCGGTGAGAACTTCTCACCTTTTAAATTTTCTTTTTCTAGTTATATTATAATATATACTAGGATGCAGACGGTGTTTAGTAGCACCCGACATCCGTCGTCCACAGACCATGGACGGCTTGTTTGTTTGATTGTTGTGTTGTGAAAATTGATTGTGTTGTGGAATGATGGAATAATAAAATATTCTTGTGTTGAAAGAAAATAAAATATTTATATAGTTAAAAATATTTTTATCATTAAAAATATAATTTTTAATGTGAATATGAATCAATAAATATTTATAAACAAATCGGCCGATTTGTTTATATACACTGATTTGACTGATATTGATTGGGTCGATAAATTTTACACATCGCCCAACTGCACAAATAAAATATGTGTTTGATTGTTTGAAACCCCACACGCGTGTTGGGATAAAATACGACATACACTAATCCCAATAATTGGTTATATGTCGATCGATTGATTGACAGGCTGTGATAAACGTTAAATATCTATATTTGATGCTTATACAGTGTAGTGCACTTTGGATGATAGTTGATTATTTATCGTTGCTATTATATACATTTGTCGTATGGAATCCATATGATTAACTTTGTATGGTAATTGATTGGGCCTCATTCCAATTTAGAAGATAAAGTATATTATAAAATAAAGGTTCATGTGTTGACCGTACTCATCCGTTGAGATTAGTCATGTGTTGAACGAAATATTTTAACGATAAAATTTGCATCTTTATCACATATAAAATTTGAAACTAACTGGAAAGTAGATAAGATGAGTGGTCTCCTGGATATTGATCTGATGTTGGTTTCGGCCTTCGGGGTTAATATTCAGGGAATCGTTCTCTTACTAGTTTACGGTTGGAGTCTAATTTTAAATCAAACGATAGATACCATAATTTTTATAAAATATATTAAATAACAAAAATAGTCACACGTGGACAGTACTCATTCATTGAGATTAGTCGTTTGTTGACAAAAATATAGATTCACGTATTGAATAGGATAAATATTCATTTGTTGAATAGAATAACGGAATTATTGAAATATATAAAGCCGTGTTGATTAGAGATGTGCTATTTTGACGCGAACGATATTTATATCGATTATATTCGTTTTTATAATTTGAATTGAATCGAATTTGAATTGAATTGAATAGAAAACGAATTTGAATTGAATCGAATTTGAATTGAATTGAATAGAAAACGAATTTGAATTGAATCGAATTTGAATAGAATCGAATAGAAAACGAATTTGAATTGAATCGAATTTGAATTGAATTGAATAGAAAACCAATTTGAATTGAATCGAATAGAAAAATGAATTTGAATTGAATCGAATAGAAAACGAATTTGAATTGAATCGAATGGAAAACCAATTTGAATTGAATTGAATAGAAAACCAATTTGAATTAAATCGAATAGAAAAACGAATTTGAATTGAATCGAATAGAAAATAAATTTGAATTGAATCGAATAGAAAACCAATTTGAATTGAATCGAATGGAAAACCAATTTGAATTAAATCGAATGGAAAACCAATTTGAATTGAATCGAATGGAAAACCAATTTGAATTGAATCGAATAGAAAATCAATTTGAATTTAATTGAACAGAAAACCAATTTGAATTGAATTGAATATAAAACCAATTCGAATTGAATTGAAAACGAATTCGAATTGAATTGAAGACGAATTGAAATGAATTCAAATTGAATTGAAATTTGATTTGAATAGAAACGAATTTTAAAACGAATTTATAAGGAAGAATTCAATTTTGTTTTGAATTGAAATGGAAGTTGAAATTGTTTTTGAAACGAATTTAAAACGATTTATAAAATTCGTTTTAAATAGAAATCGACGAAATATATATTATATATATAATATAATGGCCTGAATAGAACGCGCCGCGCCGCGGCAGTTCGTGAATTTCGACCATTTATTTCAAACGGACATTACGGGAGATCCGACCGTCGGATTCTCCTAAAACCAGAACCGTTGGGTTCGTATCGAAAAGAGCTTTCTAACGAATATTAGAAATTTGAAATCTAACGGTTGGATTTGGAGATACGTCCAAATCAAATTTGGAAAAGGTCGCTGTAAGTGCAGTTCGATGGCCGCTGATGGAAATCGACTGTACGGGCCTTGATAAAATTATTAAAAATATCAATAATTTGTATAAAATCATAAGAAATGATTTGGGAAAATTGGGATGAAAAAACTCCATATTTGAAAAGATAAAAATAGATTTTTATCGAAATAAACTAGTTTTGAACTAATATTAAAACCCATTTATTTTTAAATAAATAAATTGGATTTGAGATGGGTTGTAAATAGAATTGATTGGTGGGTTTATCGTGAAGGGTGTTTTAAATGACACTTGTTCTTTAAACCCGGTAATAAATAGAATATGATTTGGGTTTGTCGTGAACTATGTTTTAATGACATTAGTTCTTTAACCCAGTAAAAGGAGTTTTAATGAATCTGCAATTAGATTGAAATGTGAATTGATAATCTAAATTATCAAATTTGGAAAATAAGCGAGAATGGAGTATCACCAGTTTTGCTCCAAAGCGATAGTTAAATCTTTAATTATATTTGAACGTGAAATGGTAATTAGTTTTACCGATAACACTGTGGTGTTAGATATGGAGTATTACCAGTTTTGCTTCATGGGATGAATAGGTTGGGATTGGGAAATAAAATAAATAATTACTTCGGTGTGGTACGCTAATCTCGACTAGTTTGGAAAACCATAATTTGGTTTAATACGACATCCAAAGGAAGATTAAAGGATAAATTTTAAAGAATTTATCTTGGATAAAATTAGTGGGAACCTTTCCCTAAGAATGTGGAATTTAGAAACTAGCTGTAGGTTAGTTAAGGAGAATGGTTTCCTGGGTATTGATCTGATGTTGGTTTCGGCCTTCGGGGTTAATATTTGGGGTGTTGCTCTCTTACTGATTTACGGTTAGTGACTAATGAATTGGAATGAGGCGTATGTTGTGTTTGTGTAACATTTGTTTTTAATATACGCAGGTTGTTCGGAAAGGCCGGGTTTATACCCATTCTGAATAACCGATTCGACGATAAGTCGAAGATGAAGACGGTGGTTGAAGACCGGAAGTCTTCACATCGTTTGGGTGATTACTGATGATTTTGATTGGGTTGTACACCCAAGATGAGGGAATCAGTTAGTGGTCGTTCAGACGTACTTGGAGATCGATGGATATGCGAGGAAAGTGCCTCCGGTTTCGTTCAGACCCAGAACGAACTTGTAAATGGATTGTGTGTCTGATATTGGATTTTATTCTGTGTTGATTGATTTCTGTTAAATATTTATCTATTTGGCGGCGGAGAATTTATTCTCTTGCTTAACGCCCTTCTCTGAGACATACGAGCTTAGAGGTAATATATGATAGATATCAATCGCATGGCATGAATTGCCTGTGTGGCATGCTGAGTTGCATGGATCGAGGCTTCTGTTGAAAAGCAAAGTCTTGTGGTTGATGATCATAGCACGGCCTACGTGGCGTAGCTTTGTGTATAACGTGAATTCGCGAGCCTCACACCTCGGTATGAGTTAAAAACGGGATAAGGACTGCAGGGAGAGCACGACGTTTCTTTCTAGCTTTGGTGGTGTCAGTGGCTTACCAGCCCTGACATTTATATACTTTTCACCTATATGGTTGTTGGATGAGGCGCCTCGATTTTAGGTCTGTAAGGACCGGGAAACGTGTGTTCAGGAATTGCCAATCCTCAAACGTAAGAGAGGACCGGCCCTGAAGAATCCAGGGGTTACCCAGAGTGTGTAGTCCCGAGGCATTTGCTAGAGTGTCTCGAAGCGGAGAGGAGCTTGCCCCTTGCCTTGACTCATGACGGAAATCCAATTTCCAATACGAGTATTTCGGTTTTAATTGTAGAACTAGTATGTCGACATGATATATGGTACCCATGCCGTCTATGATTTATATTTATGATTGAAATTGTTTTGACACTATACACTTATTATAGTATCAAATGATTTGTTTTAAACGTACCAAGCATGTTTGGCTGTTATAAGGTAAAACCCTATCCTCCGGCTTGCGTTGCATTGTGTGATGGGACCTGGGTCTTATAATAGCATCATTTTTCGAAAAAGCATTGCGTTGTTTATTCTATGCACTGTTATCCTAGGGAGGAAACCCATTCCGTGTTATACGGCATGGTCCCTTGAATTACTCTCTTTAAAAGTAAAGTTTTAAATAACTGTTTTAGTTCTCACACCAGTCACATGACTGACCTGGAGTTTATTGTTTTAACCTAAACTCTGGGTGCCTCTATTTTCGACATGGGCAGCTAGTAGTTTTGGTTTTTTAGATTTATATTCACAGGATCCTGGTTTACAGCTGGAATGATATCCGGAAAGCTCTGTATCCGTATATCACCTTCAGTTGTGATTTGTATTATTTTCCGCTGCTATGTAATTTAGTGTAATCTCTGATATTTATCGAATGTAATTTATTCATTTATACTCTGTATGTTCTTGTATTCTGATGGAATGTTTGTAATAGCAATGAAATATTCTTCAGTCTGCGTTCTGATTTGTCCTGTTCTCAAACGAACAGGGGTTTCGAACGGTCTAGATCGGTTTAACGACTGATTCGGATCGAGCGAAATTCCTTGTCGTCACACCAAGAGTGGAAGCGGAGAAGGAAACTTCTTTTAGTTAACACATAATGTATGGTTGAGGACGTCAAATCGGTGATTTGATGGATTTGACGATGTGGCATTCAAAGTGAATCTGGTGTGATGATAAAGCACAGCTTCTAGCCTCACATCCGGTAAATGACAGAAATCGGGCAGGCAACATGGCTAAGTCGGTCGCACCGAAGTTGGGTGTATAATCACCTGATCTAGAGTTTCATTTACTTCAAAAATCTATTGTTGATGCTGTCCCATTCGGGAAACGGTTGCTGATCTCAACCGTTGGTGATATACATTCGATACACTCAAGCGAAATGAGTGGTCAGTCATGTGTGGCCGGGTTGCAAGATGTTCTTGTTGAACCCAGTGTATTCCTCTCTAGAGGTACACTAGAGAAAGGTGGTTCCATACCTTGTCATAATTGGAAATCCATTACCCAATACGTGCTTGCAGTTTTGATTGTATACTATATATGTAGAACGTGAGATGAAAGCATTTCTGCTAGATGATTATTATATTGTGTTGATAGACATTATTATAATATCAAAAGGTTTTTGACATAAAGATGTTTGGATTCTCATAAGGGAAAAACCAGTCCCGTTATACGGCGTGGTCTTATGAGATATTGATTACCTGCTTGAACTATTTTAAACTATTTTACTCACACCAGTCCCATGACTGACCCGAAGTTTATTTTGTTTTGTTTTCCCTAAACTCTTGGGTGCCCAATTTTGTACGGGCAGTCATGTAGTCAGGAATTTACAGATATACTGGAAGAGCTTGGAGCAGGAGGTTTCAGGATTTTTTAGCCATAGTTATTTACGCTGTGTTGTAAGTGTTGTAATTTGATAATGATATGTATATTCAAGTACAGATTTGTATTTCAAAGTTATGTTATGAAATATATTTATTCGTTCTGCTGCGAGATTCGTGTTACTCTGATATTGTGTTCTTCTTCTTTTATTCTAAGTTTCTATCTTATCTTTCCTCATCTTTTAATTTCTTTCATTAATGATCGGTATTTTTCGATGTTTGGTTAGTCGTCATCGTGTTTATGTCGATAACCAAAGTCGTCAAAAACCCGGGTCATTACATTTATAAACCATAACGATATTTAATTATAATTAAATATCCGTTTCGAATTTGGAGAAGATTTCTGAGACACAGTTATAATTTAACTTTTAGAATTTTACTGTATTTTTTAATTGGGAAAATAAGCAACTTTTTATTCGGAGTATTTTGCACCCTCTATCAACATTTTAGGGTATCACAGTATAAGTTAACTTACTGATATTACTATATGGTTGTGTTCGTAACACACTGCTGAGCGCGATGGTATAGTTATTTCTGTCGATAACAAGTCGTATGTGGACGGAGTTTTATATAAACGGGGTACGTCTGATTTTAAACTAAATATCGTTAGTCATATCCAAACAAATATCTTTGGTCGGTTTCATTTCTTTTCATATATCATTTCAGATGTGTTTACCATCCCTTATTCCTGAAATAGCGTGTCGCTATTTTTAAATTGGAAAGGACCGCTGTTGCTTTTTCTATATAAACACACCCTCTTCGTTCCTCTCAAACAAAGTAGCTTGAAGAAAACATACTGAAGCCTCCATTTTTTTTCTTTTTCCATTTCATTAGAGCAGTGTAGTCTTATTTCTTTTCACCAGCCTAATTCGCTGATCCCCTTAGCTTGAGGGTTTCACCCTTGCACGCTTTTACTTGGTTCGGTGGTGTTTCAGTTTGCACCAAGATTTTTCCGTTCAACCCAGGGTGTCGGTGGCGGTTCCCACTTCCCGGTAGCAGACGAGGCGGTTGAACACGGAGACGATGAGAGGACGGTAAGGTAAGGGAACTATAGAGGCGGTTAGGTGGTAATGATGGCAAGAATGGGTCAGCGGAGGTGAAAGCATGGAAGAAGCAGGGTTTGTATGTGTACAGAGTGGTGGAGTTTGGTTCAAATATAGGAGGACAGGCATAGCGTGAGGAAGGTGTAAACAGCATGGGAAGTTGTCGAGAGGATTTGCAAGCAAGAGCGGAAATTAACAAGAAAGAAAAGAAAAATCACGTGCAGGAGGAGTCGAACTGGAGAAGCTAACAGCATGCTTGAAATAGGAAGTTTGGGTGCATGGTCTTCAGACAATTCGAAAGAAAGAAAGAGCATTAAAATAACGCAAGCCAAAAAAGTTTGCAAATTTTCCACTGTTAATGCCGATAGCGTGATCGCCAGGTGGAGTGACGTGCTGTTTCTTAAAGTAGTTAGGGGCTTGTCGTACTTTTTAAATCAACATACTGAAGACAACGTTGGCAAGTCTACAAGTGATGGAAGCACATGTAGTGTTGGATGAAAGCTTTACCTGGTGGAGCTTGTCGGTTCTTTGTGTGCACGGGTGGATGGGTAGTTTACATACAGGAGGGACGTTGGGGGTAGCACATTGGAAAGGAGCCACATCTATAGAAAACGTAGACCAAAAAGGATTAAGGTGAGGAAAACAAATTATTCTCCAATCAATTAACGACATGTTAACGGTAATGACCCTCAATTAGTAAATTAATTCATTATTTTATATAATAAAGGGTTAGACTTCTATAAAAAGGGGTTAATGTTACTATAAGGATTACAAAGACACCATTTTATATATAGAAAAAAAGGTGCTGACATTTGTGCAAACGTGCTCGACCAGCTCGTCATTATCATGAGCTATGTGAGACATGAATATACTTTAGTAATAGGTTATATCAAAATACCCTTATCACAAGTTATAGTGTTAATATTGGAAATAGTGTATAAACAATTTTGGAACTGATGAAAATCTCATTCTTATCATAAGTCTAGTATAAGTGGAGCCATTGAAGAAATAATTATATATAACGTTATAACGATGATCAAGGTCGATAATATAGCAATTAGTTTAAGATAATGACAAAAATTAAATAACTATAGTTAGTTCGTTATAGCTATTCAAACTTGTAATTGTAATATCTTATCCACACGTATTCAGAATCACATGAAGTTGGAGCCAAGGAAATCGTATCGTAAAGGCTACACCGTTGTGCTGATTCGGAAAAGAGCAGAAGCAACCGGCATTTCGTATAATTGTACGAACAACGCGGACCGTCAATCGTAAAACAAAGGTGAGTTAATTCTCACACCTTCTGAAATAATATGAAGTGATTAAATTCATATAATTAAATTTAATCGTTAATAATTGAATGTTTGGTTGCCTTGGATGCTCATCGTTGATTAAATGACTGTCGTTAATTAGATTTTAGTCATTTAAAATATTTAAATTATATGCACTGTTATTATAATCTGTGATGCAGGGAAGAAAATGTAGGAGGAATCAAACCAGGTTCCTCAAATATTTGTATGATGTTTGATTTCATATATATGAGCTGATTAAACCCCACTGATGTTAAAATATGTTTGATGGTTGATTGTTGAATAGAAATTCAACGTTATTAGGATTTGAATCACTATATGGTATTGGCTTAGGAATTTGTAGCAAGGGCCAAAATACACCGTTTGTTTAAACATTGATAGTCATTGGGCGAATTAATAAAGTGAAGTTCTAATATTGATTTTATAACTGAAGTAGAATTTTATTTATATCTTATATGATATAATGATGCTAAAAATAAATAAATATCAGTAAATAGGTTTTCCATTAAATAGTATAAAATGATTATATGGTTAGGACCGAACAGTTAAATCAGTTTATAAAGGGTTATCATCTAGAATAATTATATTTAAATAAATAATTTAGTAATATTATTAGATTAATTATATTAATATAATAAGAAGGAGAAATTGAAGCTTTAAGGAGTTAACCAAAGATTTTAAAGTGACCGAATCAATTGTTCGGTCAAAAGTGGTCATAAATAATTAGTTGTTTAATAAGATTTCTCCAATGTAAATTATTAATTAACGATATTTGGAGATTTATATTGTGATTAGATATTGTTAAATAATTTCAAAAGTGATTAACTGAGCTGGTTTGGTTAATGAAGAAATAAACGGGTTTTACTTCAAAAAATAATGAATTTAATTATAAGTGAAGTAACTTCTTCTTAAATAAATTATTTAAGAAGAGGATTGAGTATGTAATAAGATTCGGTTAATTTTGAAAGGGATTTAGGAAGAGATTAAATAATAGAGATAAGGTTATAAAAGGAAATTGGGCTGATGTGATAAGTACTGAAATAAATAGTGAATCAAGATAAAGAGGGAAAGTTTCCAAATATAATCCACTTATAGATTGTTAAACGAATTTTTAAATTATAAAATCTACTTTTATAACAATGGTTAGGAAAGTGATTATTATTGTGACAACCCCATTTCCCGTACTAACGGTGGCAAGGGTAATCTTTGGAATATAACACATAAACAGATAACAGCATAGCATAATTAAATAAATACACCATATAAAGTACAAATAATACACTGGATAAACATAATCATCAGAGTTACACAGTATACAGGATCATACTTAGTACAAATACAGTTCAGCTATACATAAATGTCTACAGCGGAAAACAAACATAATATGTACAATAGGAGCTGAACAACATAAAAAGAGATAAATGATAGAATCCATCTTTAGCACCAGCTATCCAGAAAGAGCCTACTAAAACCTGGACACAATGTTGCCCATGTAGAAATAGGGGCACCCGAGTTTGCAAGTGAAACAAACTACGAGTCAGTCATGGTACTGGTATGAGAAATCTACTTAACACATTTACAATATGGCTAATCATAGGACCACGCCACTTTTGTGGAACTGGTTTACTCCATTGGATTGCCAGTGCTTTAAAAACAAATAAATCTTTTAAACATCGCAATGCTTTTTTTTATAAAAATGAAGCCATTATAAGACTCAGTTACCATCACACAATGCAACGCAAACCGGAGGATAGAGTTTTACCTTATAATGGCTGAAATATGCTTGATACGAATAAAACAAAAGCATTTGATATTATTACTAGTGTTTATAGGTTTCGAAAATAGTTTCAATCATAACTATCAATCATAGACGGCATGGGTACCATATATCATGTCGCCATATATATAAATACAATCAAAACCGCACGGTGTCGTATTTGGAAATTGGATTTCCACCATGAACCAAGGCAAAAGATAGTCCTTACCGAATTCGAGACTGCCTAGCCCGAGCCTCAGGAACAGCTGCAACTGCCCCTTGAAGCGACAGGGCCGGTCCACCGATGTGGATTAAAATTCCTGAACACTATGTTTCCCCGTCCTTTGGGGCGTAAGTGAGCCAACAAATGACTCCATCGGTCCCGGATCGACCGATATATCCGAGGCGCCTCGCAATAGCAACAACCACATAGGTGAAAATAATATAAATGTCAGCCAGTCCAAGCACCGACACCACCTCTAGCTAGGAAGAAACGCATGCCCTCCCTGAGGTCCTCTCCCGTTTCTGGTTCATACCGGGGTGTGAGGTTCGCGAATTCACGTTATACACAAAGCTATGCCACACAGGCGGTGCTTTGATCATCACCACAAGACTTTTTTTTCAACAGAAGCCCTGATCACTGCATCTTAGCATGCCACACAGGCAATTCACACCATGCAATTGATGGCTATCAATCACACAGAATGAATTCCAATGTCAGACAAACAGTCCATTTGCAAGTCCGTTCTAGGTCTGAACGAAACCAGAGGCACTATATACCTCGCATACCCATCGATCTCCACGTACGTCTAGACGATCACCACTCATTATCCATATTTCGGGATGCCTCCCAATCAGGACATCAGTTACCATCCAAACGGTCTTCTACCACCGTCTTCATCTTCGATTTCTTATCTTCGATTCAGTTATTCAGAATGGGATAAACCCGGTCTTTCTGAGCAACTCGTGTATATAAATAACTAGTGCTACACAAACACAACATACGCCTCATTCCAATTCATTAGTCACTAGAACGATTTCCCAAATATTAACCCCGAGGGCCGAAACCAACATCAGATCAAAACCCAGGAAACCATTCGACTCACCTAACCTTCAGTTAATTTCTAAATTTCAGATTCCATATCGTTTATAATATTCTATAACGATTTATCACTATTATTATTTAATTAAAATAGCCAATTTATTCAAACGACGCTTCAGGCCATAACGCGACCGTGTTGTTGTTTTTCTTTAGATTTGATTTACACATATCTGAAAATCTAACCGTTGGACTGTAACAACCCGAAAATCTGGGCCAGTTTAAAAATTTTATTTTGGCAATTATAGCGAATTTTGAACATTTAAAATAGATTATTTTAAATAAAATCGACAAGAAATTTATTTTTGAATATTAATAGAACGTATATATTATACGTGTCGTCGTTTGAATATAAATATTTATATATAATTATAAATATAATTGAAAATGGCGCGGTAGTTCGATAATTCGATTTCAAACTTCAATTGAACATACCGGGTGCAAAACAATCCGGATTTTAGTGAAACCAAAAACATTAGGATCTAATTGATGATATCTTTCCAACGAACCCGAAAAATCAAAATTTCATAGCGGGAATCAAAAGATATGTCCAGTTGAAAATTCTGAATAGTCGCTATGGAATTCAGGCCCTTAAAAATAGACATCTTGCAAACGACCTCGGATTTCGACGAAACCACTTTTGTTGGGTCCGTGATGTCAAATTATTGCTAGGTTTTAAATTTCATAATTTTTCAAATCAATATGTGAGCGTGGCAAAATAAAACGTGTTTGACCAGTTTTAGTGGATTTTAATCGACTGGAAAATGGCCATTTTTCTAACGGTCTCATATTCGACGAAACTAGTTTTGTTAGGACCGTATCGTCAATACGAAGCTAGAAAATATTTTTTGGGAATTTTTAGAGTTAGTATGTGACCCCGGTAAATTGAAATGCGTGTTCAAAATCAATATATAGAGTTATATGTTGATTTTGACGGAAACTGATTTAACTATCGAATCGGCTTGCGATACATATCCCATTGTGTTCGGAATGGGGGTAAACCGCTAGGGACGACAGGCGGTGGGCCTCGTTTTGAAGTCGAAAATAAAAGTTGCTTTTTGTGGAAAATTAAATAATAAAATAAAAACCTTTCTCCCCCTTTTATCCGTTCTGGCCCCCCTATTTCATTCGTTCACCTCAGTAATAAAAAAAAAAGGAGGCGACGAAGGCGGAGAGGAGCCGCCGCCTTCCCCAAGGACCACCGCGCCTCATCGAAGACCCCCCCAGCAGTCGCGCCGCCGCGCGATCGAACCACGCCCCCCCAGTAGTCGCGCCGCCGCGCGATCGAGCCCCCCCCTACTAAAGCCGCGACCGCCCAAACACCTCTGCCCCTCTTCCCCCTTCTCCTCCACCTCGAGACCTCCTCCCCTCGTTCTCCTCTCCCTCCTCTTCTGAAACCCCCGCCTCCGACCGCCTACACCGACGCCGCGACCCCCCTGGCCCCACCTTCGCCTGCTGCGACCCCCTCCCCTCTTTTCCCCTTCAAATTCGAGTCGTGACCCCCTCTAGCCCGCTGCCCAGCCGCCTCGGGCCCACCTCCGACCATCGGTGACAACTGCGACGCCCCAGCAACCTCCCGGACGACCTGCGCCAACCAGTGTTGGTCTGAATCCCCTCCTCCCATCTGAAAAGGTGAGTTTTATTAACTTTTATCATTTATTTTCTGAGAAAAATATAATCTTTTTATTCAGAGTAGCGAGAGAAAAATATAATTTTTATAATATAGGAAGGTTAAAAAAATAATTTTTATATGTGTGGCAAAATAAGAATCTGAAATTTTATATTGAAGGAGGATAAAAATATAATCTTTTATATTGTAAAAAGATAAAAATATGATTTTTACATGGTAGGAACTATAAAAATATAATCTTTATGAAATATAGAATATAAAAATATCATCTTTGTCTATGTAGCGAAATAAAAATCTGATTTTTATTATATATACATTGAAATAAAGAGGTGATTTTTATAATGAGGAAATAAAAGCAAAATCTATATTTTTGAAAAGATGAAGTCTTTATATTTGGAAAGGAGAAATCTTTATAGTTGAAAAGGCGAGATCTTTATATAGATGATAACGATATAAAAATATGATTTTTGTATATTGAACATCAAAGTAAAAATTGGGTTTTTTCATATTGAATAGCGAAGTTAAAAATGTGATTTTTATATATGTAGTGGCTACGGGCAACGAAGATGACAAAGATGCGATAACAAGGAAGATTTCTATAAAAGAAGTGTCGTGAAGTTGGATAGCTAGTCGGTGAGAACTTCTCACTCTAAACTTCTTTTTCTAGTTATATATATATATATATACTAGGATGCAGACGGTGCTTAGCAGCACCCGACACCCGTCATCCACAGACCATGGATGGCTTGTTTGTTAAATTGTTTGGTTGTGTAGTTGGTTAGTCTATTTGGTTTGAATTGAATTGTTTGGTGAAATGGAATGGATTTGATTGATGTGTGAATGGCGTGGGCCTTCACTAGACCGGGGATAAGGCTAGGCCTTGTCCCGTTTCTAGTATCGTGCCGTTATGCCGCCGAAATTTTCTAAAATATGTTAGAAAAATAAAAATATCATTTTTATGGTGTAAATGAACTAAATAGGAATTCATGTGTTGAAATAAAATATATTATCGTTAAAAATATAATTTTTAACGTGAAAGTGAATAAATAAAATATTCATTTACAAACCGGACGGTTTGTTTATGTACACTAATTTGACTGACATTGATTGGGTCGATAAATTTTACACATCGCCCAACTGCACAACTAAAATCTGAGTTTGATTGTTTGAAACCCCACACGGGTGTTGGGATGAAATTTGAAGTTCACTCATCCTGATTGATTAAATATGTCGATCGATTGATTGACAGGCTGTTATAAGCGTTAGATATCTACATTTGATGCTTATATAGTGTAGTGCACTTTGGTTGATGGTTGATTATTTTTCAATGCTATTATATACATGTGTTGTATGGAATCCATATAATTAACATTATATGGTGATTGATTGGGCCTCATTCCAATCGGGAAAATAATGAATGTTATAAAAGAAAATTCATGTGTTGAATATAAAAATAGTCATGTGTTGACGATGTTCATGTGTTGAAAATATTCGTGTGTTGAGTAAAATATTTTAAATAATAAAAATTACATCTTTATCATATTTAAAATTAGAACTACTTCCCAGTAGAAGTCTAATTAAAAATCAAACGATAGATACCATAGTTTTATAAAATATTTTACATAACGAAAATAGTGATGTGTTGACAGTACTCATGTGTTGAGATTAGTCGTGTGTTGAAAGAAATATATATTCATGTGTTGAATAGAATAAATATTCATTTGTTGAATAGAATAACGAATTATTGAAATATAAAGCCGTGTTGATTAGAGTTGCGCTATTTTGACGTGAACGATATTTATATCGATTATATTCGTTTTTATAATGAATATAGAAAAGAAGTGATTTCAAAATATAACGTTTTGAAAATATTATCATTTATATAGTAATGATATAAAATATTCAGTTTTGATTAGAAATTGAAATAGTGTTGAAATGGTTTTGAAACGAAGTTAAAACGATTTATAAAATACGTTTTAAAAGGAAATTGACGAAATATATATAATATATATATATTATATATAATGGCCTGAATAGAACGCGCCGCTCCGCGGCAGTTCGTGAATTTCGACCATTGACTTCGAATTGACGTTGCGGGAGATCCGACCGTCGGATTCTCCTAAAACCGGAACCGTTGGATTCGTATCGAAAAGAGCTTTCCAATGAATATTAGAAATTTAAAATATAACGGTTGGATTTGGAATTATGTCCAGATCAAATTTGAAAAAGGTCGTTGTAAGTGCAGTTCGATGGCCGTTGATGGAAATCGACTGTACGGGCCTTGATAAAATTATTAAAATATCAATAATTTGTGTAAAATCATAATATGTGAAATGGAAAGAACTGAGATGAAAAACTCAATATTTGAAAAGATAAAAGGAGATTTTTGTCGAAATGAACTAGTTTTGAACTAGAATTAAAATCAATTTATTTGTGAAATAAATAAATTGAATTTAAAGTGATTTTAAAAATAATCAATATTCCCAATACGTGGATTGGACTGGAGTTGAATCGAAATTATCTTCGGGATATTTCGATGTTGGATTTCGTGACTATACAGATATTGTTATGGGAATTTGAAAGATATATTTTATATCGTTATTTCCAATACGATATATGTTGGTTTCAGAATTTGATATTGAATATAAGCCGATATATTTTCTATTCAGAGCCTTGTATTTAATATCAAATGTGATTTGGGTTTGTCGTGAATCGTGTTTTAGAAGACATGGGTTCTTTAGCCCAGTTAAAGACATAATATTGATTTTTGAGAAGATTAAAACTAAATGGAGTTTTAATGAATCTTTAATTAGATTAAAAAGTGAATTGATAATTTAAATTATCAAATCTGAAAAGTGATCGAGAGTGGAGTATCACCAGTTTTGCTCCAAAGCGATAGTTAAATCTTTAATTAGATTTGAACGTGAAATGGTAATTAATTTTACCGATAACACCGTGGTGTTAGATATGGAGTATCACCAGTTTTGCTCCATGGGATATAGGTTGGGATTGGGAAATAAAACAAATAATTACTTCGGTGTGGTTCGCTAATCCCGACTAGTTAGAAATGATATCCAAAGGAAGATCAAAGAATAAATTTAGAAGAATTTATCTTGGATAAAATTAATGGGAACCTTTCCCTAAGAATGTGATTTTGTGAATAAAAGAATATTATGAATTGGAATGAGGCGTTCATTGTGTTTGTATAACATTTGTTTATTATATACGTGGGTTATTCAGAAAGGCCGGGTTATACCCATTCTGAATAACCGATTCGACGAGATGTCGAAGATGAAGACGGTGGTTGAAGACCGGAAGTCTTCACATCTTTTGGGTGATTACTGATAATCTTGATTGGGCTGTACACCCAAGATGAGGGAAACAGTTGGTGATCGTCCAGACGTACTTGGAGATGGATGGATATGCGAGGAAAGTGCCTCCGGTTTCGTTCAGACCCAGAATGAGCTTGTAAATGGATTGTGTGTCTGACATTGGATTTTATTCTGTGTTGATTGATCTCTATTAAATATACATCTGTTTGGCGGCGGAGAATTTATTCTCTTGCTTAACGCCCTTCTCTGAGACGTACGAGCTCAGAGGTTGTATATCGATGGATATCAGTCGCATGGAGTGAATTGCCAGTGTGGCACGCGTAAGTGGCAATTGATCAAGGCTTCTGTTGAAAAGCAAAGTCTTGTGGTTGATGATCAAAGCACGGCCTGTGTGGCTTAGCTTTGTGTATAACGTGAATTCGCGAGCCTCACACCTCGGTATGAGTCAAAAACGGGATAGTGACTGCAGGGAGAGCACGACGTTTCTTTCTAGCTAGGGTGGTGTCAGTGACCTACCAGCCCTGACATTTATATACTTTTTACCTGTGTGGTTGTTGGAATGCGAGGCGCCTCAGATATAGGTCTGTAAGGACCGGGAAACGTGTGTTCAGGAATTGCCAATCCTCAAAAGTAAGAGAGGACCGGCCCTGAAGATCCAAGGATCATAGTGGGGTCCTGAGACATTTGCTAGAGTGTCTCGAATCGGAGAGGAGCTTGCCCCTTGCCTCGGCTCATGACGGAATCCAATTCCCAATACGTGTGTTTCGGTTTTATTTGTAGAGCCTAGTATGGCGATATAGTAGATGGTAGCTATGCCGCCTATGATTGATACTTATGATTGAAATTGTTTTGACACTATACACTTATAATAGTATCAAATAATGTGTTTTAAACGTATCAAGCATGCTTTGGCTGTTATAAGGGAAAAACCCTATCCTCCGGCTTGCGTTGCATTGTGTGATGGGACCTGGATCTTATAACAGCTTCGTTTTTCTTTATTTAGCATTGCGCTGTTTGTTATATGCACTGGTATTCTTGGGAGGAAACCCGTTCCGTGTTATACGGCGTGGTCCCTTGATTTACCTAACTTTAAAAATAAAGATTAATAACTGCTTTAGTTCTCACACCAGTCACATGACTGACCTGGAGTTTATTGTTTTAACCTAAACTCTGGGTGCCCCTATTTTCCGCACGGGCAGCTAGTAGTTTTGGTTTTGCGTATCTATATTCACAGGGTCCTGATTTACAGTTGGAACGATGCTCGGAAAGCTCTGTATCCGTGTATCACTTTCAGTTGTATTTTGTATTATTTTCCGCTGCTATGTAATTTATTGTAATCTCTGATATTTATCGAATGTAATTTATTCATTTATACTCTGTATATTCTTGTATTTGATGGAATTGATGTAATAACAGTGAAATGTTCTTCCGTCTGCGTTCTATTTTGTCATGTTCTCAACGCAATCCGCGCTTTCATTCACGGGGAAGTTCGGGTCGTCTCAGTTTGGTATCAAAGCTTTGGTTTACAGAGCTCGAGAACAAGACACATTAGAACCATACGAAAGAATTCATCAGATATTGGATTAGCAACATCCAATTAGAGTGACTCGTTAGAGATAGGATCAGTAGTATCCTAGAACGAGTGTGAAGAGTATATTTTTCAAATGAAAACAATTTTGTTTTGAAAATTTAAATCACTTTATACGTATTTGATTATTTATTTATTTGGAATATGGACAATCCAATATATAAAGATTTCGCGTATACGTGTCATGAACGTATATTCGAAGTTTTAATATACTGGGTAGATATAGAATCACATTCTAGACATCCGGGGATGATTCTGATGATGGTGCATCATCATCAGTATTCATATTCGAATTTCGAAGGTGTGATTTCTATATATTTCCATTAGACTGGTGTGAGAACCAAAACTTATATAGCTAGAACACATTGTTGTGAATTGGCATCAAAAACATGATTTTTTGTATAAATATCAAAATTATGAATTTGAAATGTTAATCCACTAATTGATTGATGTTTGTGTTGTTTGTTTATTTATTTGATAATTTTAACCATTTATGCCTAATTGTATCAAATATTGAATTGTATTGAAAATTGGTCGCATTTGCTTGCATATACAAGTACTTACATTGAACAGGTCATAGCAAGGAGGCTAGAGCAGAGAATAAAATTTGTTTGCCCGACAAATAGGTACATGTTTACTACATAATTTACTGTTTTGTTTGGGTGATGATGATTTTATGAGCCTATTGGCTAGCCGCTTGGCTTTTTCTTTTTCTTTTTGAGATTAGAAGGACCGGGGAAGCTATTTGAAATTCCCCGATGCTCCCGGTGCAGGGGAGGTTATGGCGAAATTTTTCGAAAATTTAGGGTGTTAGCCAAATTTTTGAAGAATTTGAAAATTCTCAGAAACTGAAAAGTTGGATAATGGAAGCCTGATCGAATGTAGAGCTTATTAATCAAACCACTTTCGACATTGTTCCTTTTCGGGGACAAAAAGTTTTAAGTGGGGGAGATTGTAACAACCCGAAAATCTGGGCCAGTTTAAAATTTTTATTTTTGGCAATTATAGCGAATTTTGAACATTTAAAATAGATTATTTTAAATAAAATCGACGAGAAATTTATTTTTGAATATTAATAGAATGTATATATTATACGCGTCGTCGTTTGAATATAAATATTTATATATAATTATAAATAGAATTGAAAATGGCGCGGTAGTTCGATAATTCGATTTCAAACTTCAATTGAACATACCGGGTGCAAAACAATCCGGATTTTAGTGAAACCAAAAACATTAGGATCTAATTGATGATATCTTTCCAACAAATCCGAAAAATCAAAATTTCATAGCGGGAATCAAAAGATATGTCCAGTTGAAAATTCTGAATAGTCGCTATGGAATTCAGGCCCTTAAAAATAGACATCTTGCAAACGACCTCGGATTTCGACGAAACCACTTTTGTTGGGACCGTGATGTCAAATTATTGCTAGGTTTTAAATTTCATAATTTTTCGAATCAATATGTGAGCGTGGCAAAAGAAAACGCGTTTGACCAGTTTTAGAGGATTTTAATCGACTGGAAAATGGCCATTTTTCTAACGTTCTCAGAATTCGACGAAACTAGTTTTGTTAGGACCGTATCGTCAATACGAAGCTAGAAAATATTTTTCGGGAATTTTTAGAGTTAGTATGTGACCCCGGTAAATTGAAATGCGTGTTCAAAATCAATATATAGAGTTATATGTTGATTTTGATGGAAACTGATTGTAACTATCGAATCGGCTTGCGATACATATCCTATTGTGTTCGGAATGGGGGTAAACCGCTAGGGACGACAGGCGGTGGGCCTTGTTTTGTAGTCGAAAATAAAAGTTGCTTTTTGTGGAAAATTAAATAATAAAATAAAATAAAAACCTTTCTCCCCCTTTTACCCGTTCTGACCCCCCCATTTCATTCGTTCACCTCAGTAATAAAAAAAAAGGAGGCGACGAAGGTGGAGAGGAGTCGCCGCCCTCCCCAAGGACCACCGCGCCTCATCGAAGACCCCCCAGCAGTCGCGCCGCCGCGCGATCGAACCACCCCCCCCCCCAGCAGTCGCGCCGCCGCGCGATCGAGCCCCCCTACTGAAGCCGCGACCGCCCAAACACCTCCGCCCCTCTTCCCCCTTCTCCTCCACCTCGAGACCTCCTCCCCTCGTTCTCCTCTCCCTCCTCTTCTGAAACCCCCGCCTCCGACCGCCTACACCGACGCCGCGACCCCCCCTGGCCCCACCTTCGCCTGCTGCGACCCCCTCCCCTCTTTTCCCCTTCAAATTCGAGCCATGACCCCCTCTAGCCCGCTGCCCAGCCGCCTCGGGCCCACCTCCGACCATCGGTGACAACTGCGACGCCCCAGCAACCTCCCGGACGACCTGCGCCAACCAGTGTTGGTCTGAATCCCCTCCTCCCATCTGAAAAGGTGAGTTTTATTAACTTTTATCATTTATTTTCTGAGAAAAATATAATCTTTTTATTCAGAGTAGCGAGAGAAAAATATAATTTTTATAATATAGGAAGGTTAAAAATATAATTTTTATATGTGTGGCAAAATAAGAATCTGAAATTTTATATTGAAGGAGGATAAAAATATAATCTTTTATATTATAAAAAGATAAAAATATGATTTTTACATGGTAGGAACTATAAAAATATAATCTTTATGAAATATAGAATATAAAAATATCATCTTTGTCTATGTAGCGAAATAAAAATCTGATTTTTATTATATATACATTGAAATAAAGAGGTGATTTTTGTAATGAGGAAATAAAAGCAAAATCTATATTTTTGAAAAGATGAAGTCTTTATATTTGGAAAGGAGAAATCTTTATAGTTGAAAAGGCGAGATCTTTATATAGATGATAACGATATCAAAATATGATTTTTGTATATTGAACATCAAAGTAAAAATTGGGTTTTTTCATATTGAATAGCGAAGTAAAAATGTGATTTTTATATATGTAGTGGCTACGGGCAACGAAGATGCGATAACGAGGAAGATTTCTATAAAAGAAGTGTCGTGAAGTTGGATAGCTAGTCGGTGAGAACTTCTCACTCTAAACTTCTTTTTCTAGTTATATATATATATATATATATATACTAGGATGCAGACGGTGCTTAGCAGCACCCGACACCCGTCATCCACAGACCATGGATGGCTTGTTTGTTAAATTGTTTGGTTGTGTAGTTGGTTAGTCTATTTGGTTTGAATTGAATTGTTTGGTGAAATGGAATGGATTTGATTGATGTGTGAATGGCGTGGGCCTTCACTAGACCGGGGATAAGGCTAGGCCTTGTCCCGTTTCTAGTATCGTGCCGTTATGCCGCCGAAATTTTCTAAAATATGTTAGAAAAATAAAAATATCATTTTTATGGTGTAAATGAAATAAATAGGAATTCATGTGTTGAAATAAAATATATTATCGTTAAAAATATAATTTTTAATGTGAAAGTGAATAAATAAAATATTCATTTACAAACCGGACGGTTTGTTTATGTACACTAATTTGACTGACATTGATTGGGTCGATAAATTTTACACATCACCCAACTGCACAACTAAAATCTGAGTTTGATTGTTTGAAACCCCACACGGGTGTTGAGATGAAATTTGAAGTTCACTCATCCTGATTGATTAAATATGTCGATCGATTGATTGACAGGCTGTTATAAGCGTTAGATATCTACATTTGATGCTTATATAGTGTAGTGCACTTTGGTTGATGGTTGATTATTTTTCAATGCTATTATATACATGTGTTGTATGGAATCCATATAATTAACATTATATGGTGATTGATTGGGCCTCATTCCAATCGGGAAAATAATGAATGTTATAAAAGAAAATTCATGTGTTGAATATAAAAATAGTCATGTGTTGACGATGTTCATGTGTTGAAAATATTCGTGTGTTGAGTAAAATATTTTAAATAATAAAAATTACATCTTTATCATATTTAAAATTAGAACTACTTCCCAGTAGAAGTCTAATTAAAAATCAAACGATAGATACCATAGTTTTATAAAATATGTTACATAACGAAAATAGTGATGTGTTGACAGTACTCATGTGTTGAGATTAGTCGTGTGTTGAAAGAAATATATATTCATGTGTTGAATAGAATAAATATTCATTTGTTGAATAGAATAACGAATTATTGAAATATAAAGCCGTGTTGATTAGAGTTGCGCTATTTTGACGTGAACGATATTTATATCGATTATATTCGGTTTTATAATGAATATAGAAAAGAAGTGATTTCAAAATATAACGTTTTGAAAATATTATCATTTATATAGTAATGATATAAAATATTCAGTTTTGATTAGAAATTGAAATAGTGTTGAAATGGTTTTGAAACGAAGTTAAAACGATTTATAAAATACGTTTTAAAAGGAAATTGACGAAATATATATAATATATATATATATATTATATATATAATGGCTTGAATAGAACGCGCCGCTCCGCGGCAGTTCGTGAATTTCGACCATTGACTTCGAATTGACGTTGCGGGAGATCCGACCGTCGGATTCTCCTAAAACTGGAACCGTTGGGTTCGTATCGAAAAGAGCTTTCCAATGAATATTAGAAATTTGAAATATAACGGTTGGATTTGGAATTATGTCCAAATCAAATTTGAAAAAGGTCGTTGTAAGTGCAGTTCGATGGCCGTTGATGGAAATCGACTGTACGGGCCTTGATAAAATTATTAAAATATCAATAATTTGTGTAAAATCATAATATGTGAATTGGAAAGAACTGAGATGAAAAACTCAATATTTGAAAAGATAAAAGGAGATTTTTGTCGAAATGAACTAGTTTTGAACTAGAATTAAAATCAATTTATTTGTGAAATAAATAAATTGAATTTAAAGTGATTTTAAAAATAATCAATATTCCCAATACGTGGATTGGACTGGAGTTGAATCGAAATTATCTTCGGGATATTTCGATGTTGGATTTCGTGACTATACAGATATTGTTATGGGAATTTGAAAGATATATTTTATATCGTTATTTCCAATACGATATATGTTGGTTTCAGAATTTGATATTGAATATAAGCCGATATATTTTCTATTCAGAGCCTTGTATTTAATATCAAATGTGATTTGGGTTTGTCGTGAATCGCGTTTTAGAAGACATGGGTTCTTTAGCCTAGTTAAAGACATAATATTGATTTTTGAGAAGATTAAAACTAAATGGAGTTTTAATGAATCTTTAATTAGATTAAAAAGTGAATTAATAATTTAAATTATCAAATCTGAAAAGTGATCGAGAGTGGAGTATCACCAGTTTTGCTCCAAAGCGATAGTTAAATCTTTAATTAGATTTGGACGTGAAATGGTAATTAATTTTACCGATAACATCGTAGTGTTAGATATGGAGTATCACCAGTTTTTCTCCATGGGATATATAGGTTGGGATTGGGAAATAAAACAAATAATTACTTTGGTGTGGTTCGCTAATCCTGACTAGTTAGAAATGATATCCAAAGGAAGATCAAAGAATAAATTTAGAAGAATTTATCTTGGATAAAATTAATGGGAACCTTTCCCTAAGAATGTGATTTTGTGATTTTATATCATTAGAAAGATCTTTTCGAAACGAATCCAACGGTTCCAGCTTTGGGAAAATCCGACGGTAGGATCTCCTGGTACACTAGTTTGAAGTTTCGATTTCAAAATACGAACTGCAGCGTCGTTATTTGATTTAATATAATTATATTTATATACACATATATATATATATATATATATATATATATATAATCGATTCTGACGCAGTTTTTCTTTAGATTTGAATTAAACATTCTAGACAATCCAACCGTTGGATCTTCACAAAGTTGGTGTCGTTGGAAAGATATTTCCAAAGCGAACCCAACGATTTCGGTTTCGGGAAATTCCTATGGTCGGATCTCCAGCACTAATCGTTTGAAATCACGGTTTCAAAACACGAACTGCAGCTTCATTATTCGATATATTTCAATTCAATTTATATATATATATATATATATATAGATTCTTCGATTTCAAAACTATATTCTTTTCATACATTTGATAAAAAAATGGTATTTTTATCCAATCGACAATTATTTCAACACTTCGCTATTTTTAACTATTCATGTATATAGTGAAAATGTGATTTTTATTGTAAAACAATTTATTTCAAAATACGATTATTTTATATAGTTCATATAGGTGATAAAAATATGATTTTTATTATAAAACAATTTATTTCAAAACACGCCTATTTTATATAGTTCACATAGATGATAAAAATATGATTTTTATTATAAAACAATTTATTTCAAAACACGCCTATTTTATATAGCTCATTAGATGATAAAAATATGATTTTTATTATAAAACAATTTATTTCAAAACACGCCTATTTTATATAGTTCATATAAATGATAAAAATATGATTTTTATTATTAAACAATTTATTTCAAAACACGAATACCATTCAACACATGAATTTCTATTCAACGAACGAATTTCTATTCAACACAAGTAGGTCTTCTATAGTTTGTATATATAAAATAAAAATGTGATTTTTATTGTTAAAACAACTTATTTAAAACACGAATACCATTCAACACATGAATTTCTATTCAAAGAATGAATTTCTATTCAACACATGAATATAGTTTCAACACATGAAAATAATTCTAACACATGAATATAATTCAAAATTTCGGCAGCATAACGGCAGGGTAGTTAAAACCGGGGCCGTCCCTAATACGGCTCCTCGCTCTACCTTAAAGCCTCGCAGCTTTTGACAATGGGGATTTCATGCATCTAGTTCGCACGCAGGCGGCATGTATATTTTTTCATTTCCACAAACTTATCCTGTGTGGTTTCAACCAAATAATTCTCATCCACAAACGGGTATTTTTCAACTACAATCAATCAATTTCAACCACAAACAATTCTAATCAACCATTCACTATCAACCAATTTTCACACCAATCACAAGCAATAAATATCGTCCATGTTTTGTGGACGAGGGGTGTGTGTGTGTGTATATATATATAAGTATATTTCACTTCCATTCAAACACATGGATAATTTTTACAACGCATATATAACTTATATATCGAACGTACAACTTATACATCGCTTATACAAGAGGTGTACAACGCTTATATAACTCATACATCGACTATATAATTTATACATCGTCGTTTTCCATATCGTTTATAAATTAGAAATATCACATTGGGTTCCACTCCACCAAAAATAGTAGAAGGCTCAGAAAAATATCCGGTCTCTTCTAGAATGTAGAAGACGTCCACACGAGTCCATTGTCTCTTGTTTCACTGAATTTCGTCAAGAAACGAAAAAGATATGATTTTTACTGTGAAATCAAAAACCGTAGCGCTTTAAACCGCTATTAAATAGTAAACTAAAATCACTGCCGTATACCTCTATATTTCGTTCAAAACCAGGTTTTGATCTTGCGCTAAATCCGTTGTGCTATAGGTCGATCAGCCTTCACCACGAGGAAGAGCTACGAGAGGGCTTTCTCCCGCTACCCACAACACCCAGCTCGACGATGGATCTCGGCCAGGAAAAGCCTCCGAACGGCGCGACTTCGAGGGGCTCGATCTCCCTGATGGTTGAACGATGGAGGGCGCCACCTATATGGATTTGGAGCTGGAAGAGAGCTCTTCAAAATCTCTAGCTGGACCGACTTGTTTTGATGCAAGATCGGAGAGAAAAAGAGGGCGAAGGGTTGATGAACTATCACCGTTCGATCTGGGGGTTTCGGAAGAGAATACGAGGGGAGAGGATTGAAGTGGACCAATAGGATTTTTCTTTAATTTATATATTTTAAAATTTCGAAAATATCCCCTTTCACACACGAACTCCAATCCAAACCCAACGACTGTCGTCCCTAGCGTTTTACCCCCATTCCGAACATAATGGGATATGTTTCGTAGGCCCATTTGACTGTTTTAGTCAGTTTTTCTTCAAATTAAAATATAAAATATTCAATATTCAATTTGAACGTACATTTCAATTTGCCAGGGCCACAAACTAATTCGAAAAATTCCAGAAAAATAAATCTAGCTATGTTTTGACGATACGGTCCCAACAAAACTTGTTTTGTTGAATTCTGAGACCGTTTGAAAAATGGCCCATTTCTGGTCGATCCAATTTAATAGAAATCGACCAAACACATTTTCCTTTGCCACGCTCACATACTAGCTTCAAAAATTATGAAATTTGAAACCTAGTAATAATTTAACATCTCGAATCCAACAAATGTGGTTTCGTCGAATTCTGAGGTCGTTTGCAAAATGGCCAATTTCTCGTGCTATATAAACTCCATAACGACCTTTCAGAAAATTCATTTGGCCATAACTTTTGCTTTCCACTATGAAATTTCGATTTTTAGATTCGTTAGAAAGATATTCACTAACAGATTTAAATATTTTTGGTTTCACTCAAATCCGTTTTGTTTTGCACCCGGTACAGTCAGTCAAATTTTGAATTCAAATTTTGAAACTACCGTGCCATTTCAGAACTTGTTTATAAATAGAATTAATTATATTGATTTTCAAATGTCGATTCAAACTTACTTTTCATCGTTATTATTTAAATTATTTATTTTAAATATTTAAAATCCACTAAAATAGCCAATTTAAAAATTTTAAATTGGTTTAGATTTTCCGGGTCGTTATAATCTCCCCCACTTAAAACTTTTCGTCCCCGAAAAGGAACAAAGTCGAAAGTGGTTTGATTAATCAACTATACGTTCAATCTGGCTTCCATTCTCCAACTATTTATTTTCTGAGAATTTTCAAATTCTTCAAAATTTTGACTAACACCCGGAATTTTCGAAATTTTTTGCCATAACCTCCTTTGTATGGGGAGGGGTTTGGAAATTTATTGGGCCGTATTAGGTACCCAATAAATCCTATAAAGCATACACATATTTATAGTGATATATTCTGGTGTTTACAGGGGAGCGTGTATAGATAATAACTCCAGAGAATAAATTCTCGTCACCCTGTCAAAGCCTGAGGGATGTGTATTTTTTATTGCCCCAGAGAATAAATTCTCGTCACCTCGTCCCGTGTGGGAAATAAATAATCCATGTGTCGTATCTAATAACTAGAGAGACGTGATTATTGTTAACTCCAGACCCGTGTGGGGTTTTTATTATTCTGGCAATTTATCTTTACAATTTTATATGGTCCATATCAGTCATCAGTTCAACATGTAATATTTAGTCATCGCTATACAAGCCTCTCGCTCGTATGGTGAATCTTCAACCTCGTCACATATGCTCCAAATGCTTATGTGGTATATGATGAAGTATGCCTATCTTTGAGAAGTATGTCATGTAGTGTAGTTCAAAATTAATTGTTACTATCCTATGGCGACGTTTATTATTACACACAGAATAACCAGCACTCCGCATCCAATGGCATTCACAGGATTTGATATAATAATATTACGCATCCAACTCATTAAGGTTTACCTATTTGTCGAGCACGGAAATAAAATCTTTACTCAACAGCTATCCATTTACCTGTTCAAACATATATAATGCACATGTATATATTTCTATCTATTTTTAAATCAATTCAATGTGTGATTTAATCGAATAAATTCTACCATTATTCTCTTATTGATTAAATTAACTACCGTTTTAATAATTTAATTAATCAAATCTACTATCACACAACACAAACAACAATCAAATTGTTTTTAACTTTTCAAAAATATCCTAATCAATTACTATACTCTTTTTAAATTAAGCAGACTATAGAATTACAAGTGCACATCCATGGAAAGAAAATAACAACAAAGTAGAGAACTAAATGATAATGCAAAGTATGGTAAATGTACCTTGCACCGGAGTCAATCAGAGATATCTACTCGACACTTAGAATAAGCTTTCTGAATGCTCTCCTTAGTTTCCCAAGTACAATCTCGTAGATCTCCACTCCATTGCACTTTGACTAAGTGAACTTTCTTGTTCCTCAGCTCTTTAGTTTCTTTGTCAATGATCTTTAGTGGCTCTCTTCTCACAGCTAATTCTGGAGTAATTTCAATATCTTGTTGCGCTGCTTCTTCCACGATCAAGTCTGGATCATGAACGTGCTTTCGAAGTTGAGATATGTGAAATACATCATGCACTCCAGGAAACCAATCAGGCAATTGAAGTCTATAAGCGAGAGTTCCAATCCGTTCAAGAATAGGAAACGGACCAATGAATTTGGGTGCCAACTTCCCAGTTTTACCGAACCGGATAGCTCCTCTCATCGGCGATACTTTCAGATATACATAGTCGCCAACAGCAAATGATATATCTCTTCTTCTCTTACCAACATAGCTCTTCTGTCGGCGTTGAGCGGTGAGTAATCGTTTCTTAACGAAATCGACTTTGTCGGCAGCTTCTCGGATCATATCAGGTCACAATACAAGTCTATTACCAGGTTCGACCCAACAACCAGGAGATCGGCACGGTCTACCGTACTATGCTTCAAATGGCGACATTGTCAGGCTTGCTTGCTAGCTGTTGTTATAGGAGAACTCAGCCAAATGTAAATTGTCTTCCCATGATCCACCAAAGTCAAGAACACGCGCCTGCAATAAATCTTCCAGTATACGATTCACCCTCTCAGTCTGACCATCTGTCTGAGGATGATAAGCGGTGCTCAAGTTCAACTTCGTTCCCAGTTCTACTTGAAATGCCTCCGAGAATTTGCTAGTAAATATTGGATCTCTATCACTAACTATACTGAGCGGCACTCCATGTAGCCTAACTATTTCCTTAAAATATATCTACGCCAGACTCTGAGCAGTTCATGTAACAACCCGCATTCTACGCATCGGAGGATCGTAGAATATTTATTTCTTTCTTATACGAAGTCATATGATCATGTGGCTTTGGGAAACGACTATTGGGGTCATTTCCCATGTTCATGATTTTTTCCGATTTTTAAATGACCGTTTTGCCCCTAGCTGATCTTCTTTCGTCCATAACTTTTGATTGGAAAGGAGTTTTGACCTGAAACCACTTCCATTGGATTTGAATGATGGTTCCTCTTTCCGTAGAGTGGTTACATTTGCCAAACGGACTTACCGTTTGGGAGATATAGCTGAAATAAGGTTTGGAAGGTGAAAAACTGCTTAACCGGGCCAAATAGGGTGATTAGTGAATAGGCCCATAACCCATTTCGGGATTAGGGTTATGGGAAGGCTGAAATGAGTTAGGGAATCATTCCATTTCAGTTTTCTAGCCTCCACTTATCTCCAAGAAACCCTAGTAATGGCCTCCACTCTCTAAATCTCTTCAAAACATCTTTTTGGCTTTCCTAATCACATATTAGCAAGATCTACACCAAATCAAGGCGGATTAGCATCAAATCAAGATAGGAGCTGCTGCTAAGCATTGGAGTTTGACCCAAACAGAGAATCATTTCAGATCTATAGTTTACTTTGTGGCAAAGGTGAGTGATTTGCATAGTTCCTCACTAATTATGGCTAATTAAGGGTAATTAGTGTTAATTAGCGAATTTATACACTAATAGATTCTGGAAAAATGTTCATAAATTCTTAAATGATGTTTTAGACCTCTGATATGAATTTGGGTTAATTTGGTTAAGTTTTGCTAATCACATCATTAGTTTCACCTAAACATGCCTAAGGGGAAATATGGGGTTTTGGGTATGTTTGATCCATTTTAACCTATCATATTGATGTTTTGATGTTTGTGGTTGATTATGTATGTTACTATGACTGTATGATACGCTTTGTGATTGATTTCAATAGTTAGAATGGGCGAAAACGTCGTCAAATGGCGTAAAACACTTGCTGGAAAAGCTTCAGGAAACAGTGCAGGTTTCCGGATCGGATCGGATATGGTGGCTCGGATCGGATAAGTGAATTGGGCAAGGGATTCGATCGGATCGGAACTTGACACTTGAGAAATCTGGCAAAATGGAAGGCCATGCTAGCAATATTGAGATCGGATCGGATAAAGGAGGGGGATCGGAGCGGCTAAAGGAGGAGGATCGGATCAGAACAAATGAAGGGCGAGGGAGCTGATCGGAGCGGAAGCACGAACTGGATGGGAGATGGCACCGGACCCGACCCGAAGTGGGACGCCCGACCCAAACCGACGCGATGGAGTGGACCCGAACCGAACCGTACCAAAGGAGGACCATGAACTGACGCAACGAAGTGAACCCAACCCGAACCGATGGCTTGAAGGGGAATCCGACCCGACCCAGTATTGACAAATAACCCGAGATGCAAAGGTAGTCCAAATGGAAGTTAGAGCTCTGGATCCAGTTGGGAACCAATGAGTTCAATTCGTGATTGGGCTTTGCCGCGGGACGTATGCAAAGGGGTTGTCGGTATTCATAACTTTGGTTCACCACTGAGAGATGGATGGTGGGCTTGTAGTGATAGTTACACGGGATTGGATTCCGTCATGGTCCAAAGTATTAAGTGACCAAAGTAGTGGATATCAAATGCTTTACGCACTGATTGAGGGATGTGAGGATGATTGCTATGCTTGATTGTTTGACACCACTATGACATGCACACCCCCACCCCCGTATCTCTTACACAGTATGTTAGTGGCACCTTAGAGTATTGTACGGTATGTAGTGCTAACTCTTTGGTTGCAGGTCCAGGTTCAGGTATGATTGGATCATACCTGTTATTATTCTGTTTAGATGCTTATCGCTCATACCAGGCTTTATGTCTGACCCAGAGTTTTATGTCTCTTCTTATTACTCTGGGTGCTCACACGAGCAGACTAGAGACAGGTTAGCTGGTGATGCGCGAGTAGCTGATTCGGAGGCGAGCAGGAGGCTTCCACGTATGATATATAGATATTCTCCCTGTGTCGTTGGTGGTCACTACTTGGGCATTAGTAGTGTACCTCCTTTATCTTGCTTTTGTTTTCTGAGATAGTTTGGAAAGTTGTAATAAGCTGTATTTTGGATTTCCGCTGCTATGATGCTTAGTTCTAGTTTTCAGCTTATGCACTGTCTCTCCTGTTTTATGTCAAGTATGTTATTATTATATTTTGTTCTATGCGCTGTGAGACATTCTACAGGTTCCTTGAATAGCTCATTCTCTTCTTCCCTTTTCTTCTGACGATCCGTCCCGTGCTAACTGGACATGTGTACAGCACACTTTCGGAGTAAATGTCGGTTGGTGCGGGGCGGGCCGTCACATTTGGTATCAGAGCTCTAGATTGCGTAGTTAACCTAGGGAAAGACACTAGGGAGAGATAGTACGTATACGAGAGCGCGTATTTGTGATTACTTTGGTTTTCAAAAGCTATATATATATACTATTAGTAGTATAAGAATGAAGTCGTACTGCACTAGCACCACTATGGGATCGTTAATCGTTTTCTCTTTACAGATTGAACGATGAGTAGTGACACCAGGGGTGTTGGTAGAGGGACCAACCATGGGAATGCTCCTGACATGAGGACAATGTTCACCAACTTCATGAGGGAGATGCTTAGGGATGTTCAAGGGGCAGTTCCCAATCCCGAAAATGGTGGTGGTCCAGTAGTGCAGGCGCCTAGGGTCGATTTCGCCAAGTTGTGCAAGGATTACACTAACCTTAGTGGGAAGCCGTTCTATGGAACGGAGTCGGCCACAGATGTTCAGGACTGGTTGGATAGCTGTGATCGTATCTTCGACGACTTGGGTATTGAGGATGCGATGAAGAGAAGGCTAGCGTCTCGTCAACTGCAAGGGCGAGCGATGAATTGGTGGAATGCCATTAGAACAGCTACTCCAGAAGATCAAGTTACTTGGAATCAGTTTAAGACTCGCTTTTGTGATAAGTTTATTCCAGCTGCTCATAAATCAGAACTGTTCAAGAAGTTCTTGGAGCTTAAGAAGAATGGTAGAGCAGTCTCGGAGTATATCGTTGAATTCAACACTTTATCGAAATATGGATGGTCCCTTATCGATACAGCCGAAAAGAAGAACGAGAAGTTCATAACCGGCTTGGATGGGTACTTGGGAGGAAGACTTATAAACCATATCGATGAGATGTTCGAGTCTATTGTAGGAAAGGCATTAAGGTCAGGGAGCCTTTTCCCTATGTCGAAGACCGAAGTTGCTATTGCATCTGCAGAGGAGCCAAAGTCGCAAGCAGGCGGTGAAGGCAAGAAGAATTCTCAGAGCAAGAGGAAGCAGCACCCGACCAAGGATGGTCAGAATAAGAAAAATAAGAAAGATGTCGAATGCTTTAGTTGTGGCAAGAAGGGCCACTATGCCAGAGATTGTCGAGAAAAGCCTGGGGAAAGGAAGTGCTTTAACTGCGGCCAGGCAGGACATCACAAGGATGATTGCCCACAACCTCCTAGGGAGAAGCAGATTGTGAAAGCGTATGCTATCAACGCTGTTCCTTCTTCGTCGAATGCTCCAAGTGCGGCGCAGAAGGGAAAGGGTGTCGTTATAAAAGGTATGCCTTCTATTTAAGATGTTTCTGTACGGGTATTGTTTGACAAACCTGAGATAGTCGATAGACCTCTAATTGTGACGAACCCGATAGGTGGTTCGACTGATCTTAGTATGATTTGTTGTGGTTGGTCTTATCGAGTCATGGATGTATGTTTCCTTGTGATCGCTTTGTTTTGGGCTTTAATGGGTTTATCATTATTTTGGGGAGTCGATCTACTCCAAAGGAATAGGGTGGTATTAGGTACCTACCTAGGGATGGCGATAGAAACTGGAGTTAAGGAAGCTAAGAGGTTATTGTTGTAATAAGTTCTAGTTGTCTCTGGGAGGAAAATGAGTACTCTAGTTCTAGATTGTTTTGCTAGTATCACCTCACGTGGGTTGTCTGAACTCGGAGGAGATGTTCCCTGGGTGCTTGTCTGATATTGGTTTAGGCCTTTGGGGCTTGTGCTTGGGGAATGTCGATTTAGACTAGGATGGTTTGCGTGAGGGGTAAATAGTTGTTGTGATTTTTCATTGGATGATATCTTGGTTTACTCGAGGAGTGATGGGCCGACGGAAGAGGATGAGACTGTTCAATGGTATAGACTGCCCAGAGTTAGACTCGATAGGGTTATGAGATTGCTAGAGTGGGACTCGAGAAAGATGCAAAGTAATGGATTGTTTAGGACCCTATGTTGATGTTCTCTATTGGATAGTAGAACTTTGAAGGAATAGGATGTGTTCGTTGATCATGGAAGATACAACGAAGATTAGGACGATTCAAGTTGGACTTGAACTCATAAAAGAAAATGGGTGTTCGTTGATCTTGGAGATGCAACGAATAGGGAGACGACTCACGTTGGACTAGAGTTTGTCACTAATGGATACTCAAGACTGGGTCTGAGTTATAGATTGACTCGATTTGGACTCGAGAAGGCTGCAAGGAATTGGATTCGGCTCGAGTTGGACTCGAGAGGGCAGCAAGAAAATGGATAGACTTGGGTTGGACTCAAGTATTTTAGGCGGACTAAAAGCAGGGGTATCTGGGGACGCCCGTTACCTTGGATCCGTTGGATGTGATCTAGTTATCCTTGGAGGATAAACATACGTTGGACGTACGGTAGTCCGTAGGGAGGCGGGGCTTCCATTGACCTGGGATTGGTTGGACCAGTCAAGTAGGCACCGGTATATGTATGGAGGCTGGGCTTCCATTAGTTATTGATGTTGGTTGGACCCAGACATACTAGAATCGATATATTGGGATTGGTTAGACCAGTCATGTAGGTGTCGATGTGTTTATGAATTTAGCAGGTGATAGGTAGGACTTGTTTGATGGATGTTATGGTTGCTATGTTGTTCCTATTTTTCTTCCCTTGAGTAGACTATCACCTGTAGGGTTCCAGCGATGGGGAACAAAGTGATTGTAGTAGAACTATGAGCCAGTGCAGTAGAGTCGTCATGACTCGAGGGGCAAAGTGGACATAGTAAATGATTAGTAAGGCTATGAGCCAGTGCAGTGGAGTTGTTATGACTTCATGGGGCAGAGTGGACGTAGCAAAGGACTAGTGGCTATGGATCAGTGCAGTGGAACCGCCATGACTCCATGGGGCAGAGTGATCATAGTAAAGGATTTGGGCGTGGTAATAGCTGCATTGAGTAGGAGACATGCCAATTTAGGGGTTTTGTTTCTAGGATGGAAGCAACTAGAGTATATCACAGGATATGATTTCGAGCCCAAGAGTGAATTGGATTCAGAAACACTAGTAAGCTTGACGATTAGATCGATTTTGACTGAGTGGATTGGTTCCAGTTAGAAGGACGATCCTAATCTATTGGAAACCATCTCTAGGGTAGAGATGGGTATCGATGGAAAGAGAATGATCAAATAAGGATTTGATCGAGAAGGGTGGCTTTGAAAGAATAAGGGACTAGTTGTACCCAACGTAGATGGACTGAGAGGTGAAGTGCTTAGAGCATATCATCACCCGAAATTGACTATACATCCCAGTGGTAACAAGACGTATCGAGACATGATGCAGATTTACTACTGGGAAAGGATAAAGAAAGACGTTAGGAAGTTTATGTCCAAATGCATGAATTGCCAGTTGGTTAAAGCTGAGCAAAGGAAGCTTAGTGGTTTGTCACAACCATTGAGAACAAGTCTCAAATGGATTATATTGATAGTTTACCAAGGCCTAGGTCAGGTCATGATGGTATTTGAGTGAATTGTATATTAGAGGATGAAGGCTACCCAGGATAGGCAGAAGACTTATCTTGATAAGAGACGAAGAGATTTGGAATTCTTCGTTAACAACTGGGTGTTCATCAAGATCTCTCCATTGAGAATGTGATTCAGATTGGTTGGAGAGGTAAGTTAGCACCAAGATTTGTTGGTCCATTTCCAGTTCTCGAACGAGTTGGAGATTTGGCATATAAAGTTGGGTTACCAGACAAGATGGCGGGAGTTCACAACGTATTTCATGCTTCCCAGTTAAGGAAGTATATGCATGACCTTAGAAGGACTATTTCACCAGATCAGTTGGACAATATCGAGGTTGAACTTGAGGCGGTTGGGAACCGCAAATCTATGCATATTGTTGGGAACGATACGAAGCAGCTTCGAAGAAGGTGGTGAAACTAGTCAAAGTTCAATGGGTAAGAATGAGAAAGACTGTACTTGGGAAGCAGAGGAGGACGTAAGGAAGAAGTATCCAGAACTCTTTGCCTGGTAAGGTTTTGGTAATGATAATTTCTTCCCTTGTTAGTAAACCGCATGCTAGGATAGACTTGTTTGGCATGTTGATTGTTGTTTTATGTTTGATAGGCATGCGGGACCCTTTGTATGTTTTGGTTAAGGAATTTCGGGGGCGAAATTTCTTAAGGGGGGAGAATGTAACAACCCGCATTCTACGCATCGGAGGATCGTAGAATATTTATTTCTTTCTTATACGAAGTCGTATGGTCATGTGGCTTTGGGAAACGACTATTGGGGTCATTTCCCATGTTCATGATTTTTGCCGATTTTTAAATGACCGTTTTGCCCCTAGCTGATCTTGTTTCGTCCATAACTTTTGATTGGAAATGAGTTTTGACCTAAACCACTTCCATTGGATTCGAATGACGGTTTCTCTTTCCGTAGAGTGGTTACATTAGCCAAACGGACTTACCGTTTGGGAGATATGGCTGAAATAAGGTTTGGAAGGTGAAAAACTGCTTAACCGGGCCAAATAGGGTGATTAGTGAATAGGCCCATAACCCATTTCGGGATTAGGGTTATGGGAAGACTGAAATGAGTTAGAGAATCATTCCATTTTAGTTTTCTAGCCTCCACTTATATCCAAGAAACCCTAGTAATGGCCTCCACTCTCTAAATCTCTTCAAAACATCTTTTTGGCTTTCCTAATCACATATTAGCAAGATCTACACCAAATCAAGGCGGATTAGCATCAAATCAAGATAGGAGCTGCTGCTAAGCATTGGAGTTTGACCCAAATAGAGAATCATTTCAGATCTATAGTTTACTTTGTGGCAAAGGTGAGTGATTTGCATAGTTCCTCACTAATTATGGCTAATTAAGGGTAATTAGTGTTAATTAGCGAATTTATACACTAATAAATTCTGGAAAAATGTTCATAAATTCTTAATGATGTTTTAGACCTCTGATATGAAATTGGGTTAATTTGGTTAAGTTTTGCTAATCACATCATTAGTTTCACCTAAACATGCTTAAGGGGAAATATGGGGTTTTGGGTATGTTTGATCCATTTTAACCTATCATATTGATGTTTGTGGTTGATTATGTATGTTGCTATGACTGTATGATATGCTTTGTGATTGATTTCAATAGTTAGAATGGTCAAAAACGTCGTCGAATGGCGTAAAACACTTGCTGGAAAAGCTTCAGGAAACAGTGCAGGTTTCTGGATCGGATCGGATATGGTGGCTCGGATCGGATAAGTGAACTGGGCAAGGGATTCGATCGGATCGGAACTTGACACTTGAGAAATCTGGCAAAAAGGAAGGCCATGCTAGCAATATTGGGATCGGATCGGATAAAGGAGGGGGATCGGAGCGGCTAAAGGAGGAGGATCGGAACGGAACAAATGAAGGGCGAGGGAGCTGATCGGAGCGGAAGCACGAACTGGATGGGAGATGGCACCCGACCCGACCTGAAGTGGGACACCCGACCCGAACCGACGAGATGGAGTGGACCCGAACCGAACCGTACCAGAGGAGGACCATGAACTTACGCAACGGAGTGAATCCGACCCGAACCGATGGCTTGAAGGGGAATCCGACCCGACCTAGTATTGACCAATAACCCGAGATGCAAAGGTAGTCCAAATGGAAGTTAGAGCTCAGGATCTAGTTGGGAACCAATGAGTTCACTTCGTGATTGGGCTTTGTTGCGGGACGTGTGCTCAGGATCCAGTTGGGAACCAATCCAATCCCAAAATAAGATCGAATTCAGTAAATTTCATGACGATGGAGATGGTAGGGAACTTATAACAGGAAAAAGAGACAGGCACCCTACAAACCCAACTGAGATCAAGGGAATTCCCAACCGGATTATGGACAGTCATTGGTTCTTTGAGCTTCTTCAATTTCAAATCCAACTTCTTAACTGCATTCTTTGCAATAAAGCTTCGTGACGCACCTGTATCAAACAGTACTTTAACTGGAATGTTTTTGACATTGAGCATGCCTTCTAAAACATCAGGCCTTCCCTGGCTAGCTGAGGGCTCAGAAGTTTCTGCTACTTCATTTACATGTACTGTTTCAGGTTCCTTTGATAGCTGGCAATCTTGCTTTACGTGACCCACCTGATGGAAAAGATTGCATTTTCTATTTTCTTTAACCTTGTTCTTTGATTTAGATCCCTCCTTCTTCTGCATTTTCAAGGACTTACATTTCCTGGACAGATGGCCCTTTTGATTGCAGTTAAGGCATATGGCGGTCAATACTAATTCCTTTTCAGATTTAACCTTTTCCCGATTGAATCTAGGCTTTTTTCTAAACTTAGACTTCATACTGTCCTCAGGCTGTGTACTCACCTCTGGGCTATCAGTTTCGAGTTTCCTTTTGCTGCTAGAACTGACTTCGTCTCACAACATACCTTTCCTATCGAGATCCTCATATTGGTAAGCCATGTATATCATTTCAAAAAAAGGAAGCTTCACATTCCTCATTACACTATTCTGAAATTTTCTTTGCAGGCCATGAATAAACCTCAGATTCTTCCTCTTTGGATCTTGAATCAGATGAGGAGCAAAGTGAGAAAGTTCGTTGAATTTCTTATGATATTGTGGGACGGTTATATCACCTTGTATCAGATAAGAGAATTCATCACATAACCGCTCAGTTGCTTCGGGAGGAGTAAATCTTTCTAGGAAAATCACTTTGAACCTATCCCAGGTGATATCACCTTATGGATTTTCTTTAATAATCGAATCCCACCAAAACAAAGCTTCTTCTTTGTGTGCCCAAGGGGCCAGTAATCTTTTCTGGTCATCCCTCAGCTTTAAACCGTCAAAGATTTTCTCAGCAGAACCAATCCAAGCTTGTGTTTCCATAATGGACTCTTTGCCTAAGAATGGCGATCCACCCAGATTTCGAAATCTCTTGAATAGAACTTCTATATCTGATTCTGGCTGCGGGAGAATAACTGGCTCATTAGCTTGTCGAGCCATACGATTATTTCTTATGTTCATGTCACTCATTTTCTAGTGCGTCTGCAATTAGCAGACAAAGTGTCAGGTCAACAGAAAAGATATTTCAAAACATAGAGACAAATACTTGAATGTAAATGTGTCTACTGAGGTGTATTTCATTCTGCTTTACTCATACTAGGATATTACTGATCCTATTTGTAATGAGTTACTCATCCTAGAAGACTACTGGTTCTATTTCTGACGAGTTCGTTAATACATTATATTCCAACACTAAGCTTAACCAAAGCTCTGATACCACGTTGTGACAACCCCATTCCCCGTACTGACGGTGGCAAGGGTAATCTTCGGAATATAACACATAAACAGATAACAGCAGAGCAAAATTAAATAAATACACTAGATAAAGTACAAATAATACACTGGATAAACATAATCATCAGAGTTACACAGTATACAGGATCAAACTTAGTACAAATACAGTTCAGCTATACATAAATGTCTACAGCGGAAAATAAACATAATATGTACAATAGGAGCTGAATAGCATAAAAAGAGATAAATGATAGAATCCATCTTCCGCTCTAGCTATCCAGAAAGAGCCTGCTAAAACCTGGACACAAGGCTGCCCGTGTAGAAATAGGGGCACCCGAGTTTGCAAGTGAAACAAACTACAAGCCAGTCATGGGACTGGTATGGGAAATCTACTTAACACATTTACAATATGGCTAATCACAGGACCACGCCACTTTTGTGGAATGGGTTTACTCCATTGGATTGCCAGTGCTTTAAAAACAAATAAATCTTTTAAACATCACAATGCTTTTTTTTAAAATGAAGCCATTATAAGACTCAGTTCCCATCACACAATGCAACGCAAACCGGAGGATAGAGTTTTACCTTATAATGGCTAAAATATGCTTGATAAGAATAAAACAAAAGCATTTGATATTATTACTACTGTTTATAGGTTTCGAAAACAATTTCAATCATAACTATCAATCATAGACAACATGGGTACCATATATCATGTCGCCATATATATAAATACAATCAAAACCGCACGGTGTCGTATTTGGAAATTGGATTTTCACCATGAACCAAGGCAAAAGATTGTCCTTACCGAATTCGAGACTACCTAGCCCGAGCCTCAGGAATAGCCGCAACTGCCACTTGGAGCGACAGGGTCGGTCCACCGATGTGGATTAAAATTCCTGAACACTGCGTTTCCCCGCCCTTTGGGGCGTAAGTGAGCCAACAAATGACTCCATCGGTCCCGGATCAACCGATATATCTGAGGAGCCTCGCAACAGCAACAACCACATAGGTGAAAATAATATAAATGTCAGCCAGTTCAAGTACCAACACCACCTCTAGCTAGGAAGAAACGCATGCCCTCCCTGAGGTCCTCTCCCGTTTTTGGTTCATACCGGGGTGTGAGGTTTGCGAATTCACGTTATACACAAAGCTATGCCACACGAGCGGTGCTTTGATCATCACCACAAGACTTTGCTTTTCAACAGAAGCCCTGATCACTGCATCTTAGCATGCCACACAAGCAATTCACACCAAGCAACTGATGGCTATCAATCACACACAATGAATTCCAATGTCAGACACACAGTCCATTTGCAAGTCTGTTCTGGGTCTGAACGAAATCGGAGGCACTATATACCTCACATCCCCATCGATCTCCACATACGTCTGTACGATCACTACTCATTATCCATATTTCGGGATGCCTCCCAATCAGGACATCAATTATCATCCAAACGAGGTGAAGATCTCCGGTCTTCTACCACCGTCTTCATCTTCGATTTCTTATCGTTGATTTGGCTATTCAGAATGGGATAAACCCAGTCTTTCTGAGCAACTCACATATATAAATAACTAGTGCTACACAAACACAACATACGCCTCATTCTAATTCATTAGTCACTAACCGTCAATCAGTAAGAGAACGATTTCCCAAATATTAACCCCGAAGGCCGAAATCAACATCAAATCAAAACCCAGGAAACCATTCGACTCAGCTAACCTTTAGTTAATTTCTAAATTTCACATTCCATATTATTTATAATATTCTATAATGATTTATCACTATTTTTATTTAATTAAAATAGCCAATTTATTCAAACGACGCTTCAGGCCATAACGCGGCTGTGGCGCTGTTTTTCTTCAGATTTGATTTACACATATCTAAAAATCTAACCGTTGGATCTTCACAAATTTTATATCATTAGAAAGATCTTTTCAAAACGAACCCAACGGTTCCAGTTTTGGGAAAATCCGACGGTCGGATCTCCCGGTACACTCGTTTGAAGTTTCGATTTCAAAATACGAACTGCAGCGTCGTTATTCGATTTAATATAATTATATTTATATATATATATAAATATAATCGATTCTGGCACTGTTTTTCTCTAGATCTGAATTTAACATTCCAGACAATCTAACCGTTGGATCTTCAAAAAGTTGGTATTGTTGGAAAGATATTCCAAAGTGAACCCAAGGTTTCGGTTTCGGGAAAATCCGATGGTCGGATCTCCCGCACTAATCGTTTGAAATCAGGGTTTCAAAACACGAACTGCAGCTTCGTTATTCGATATATTTCAATTCTATTTATATATATATATATATATATATATATATATATATATATATATATATCGATTCTTCGATTTCAAAACTATATTCTTTTCATACATTTGATAAAAATGATATTTTTATCCAATCGACAATTATTTCAACACTTCGCTATTTTTAACTATTCATGTATATAGTACAAATGTGATTTTTATTGTAAAACAATTTATATAAAGACACGATTATTTTATATAGTTCATATAGGTGATAAAAATATGATTTTTATTGTAAAACAATTTATTTCAAAACACGCCTATTTTATATAGTTCATATAGATGATAAAAATATGATTTTTATTATAAAACAATTTATTTCAAAACACGCCTATTTTATATAGTTCATATAGATGATAAAAATATGATTTTTATTATAAAACAATTTATTTCAAAACATGCCTATTTTATATAGTTCATATAGATGATAAAAATATGATTTTTATTATTAAACAATTTATTTCAAAACACGAATACCATTCAAGACATGAATTTCTATTCAATGAATGAATTTTTATTCAACAAAAGAAGGTCTTCTATAGTTTGTATATATAAAATAAAAATGTGATTTTTATTGTCAAAACAATTTATTTAAAACACAAATACCATTCAACACATGAATTTCTATTCAACGAATGAATTTCTATTCAACATATGAATATAATTTCAACACATGAAAATAATTCTAACACATGAATATTATTCAAAATTTCGGCAGCATAACGGCAGGGTAGTTAAAACCGAGGTTGTCCCTAGTACGGCTCCTCGCTCTACCTTAAAGCCTCCCAGCTTTTGACAATGGGGATTTCATGCATCTAGTTCGCACGCAGGCGGCATGTATATTTTTTCATTTCCACAAACTAATCCTATGTGGTTTCAACCAAATAATTCTCAACCACAAAAGGGTATTTTTCAACCACAATCAATCAATTTCAACCACAAACAATTCTAATCAACCATTCGCTATCAACCAAATTTCACACCAATCACAACCAATAAATATCGTCCGTGGTTTGTGGACGAGGGGCGTATATATATAAGTATATTTCACTCCCATTCAAACACATAGATAATTTTTACAATGCATATATAACTTATATATCGAACATACAACTTATACAACGCTTATACAAGAGGTGTACAACGCTTATATAACTCATACATCGACTATATTATTTATACATCGTCGTTTTCCATATCGTTTATAAATTAGAAATCTCACATTGGGTTCCACTCCACCAAAAATAGTAGAAGGCTCAGAAAAATATCCGGTCTCTTCTAGAATGTAGAAGACGTCCACACGAGTCCACTGTCTCTTGTTTCACTGAATTTCGTCAAGAAACGAAAAAGATATGATTTTTACAGTGAAATCAAAAACTGTAGCGCTTTAAACCGCTATTAAATAGTAAAATAAAATCACTGCCGTATACCTCTATATTTCGTTCAAAACTAGGTTTTGATCTTGCGCTAAATCCGTTGTGCTATAGGTCGATCAGCCTTCACCACGAGGAAGAGCTACGAGAGGGCTTCCTCCCGCTACCCACAACACCCAGCTCTACGGCGGATCTTGGCCAGGAAAAGCCTCCGAACGGCGCGACTTCGAGGGGCTCGATCTCCGTGATGGTTGAACGATGGAGGGCGCCACCTATATGGATTAGGAGCTGGAAGAGAGCTCTTCAAAATCTCTAACTGGACCGACGTGTTTTGATGCAAGATCGGAGAGAAAAAGAGGGCGAAGGGTTGATGAACTATCAACGTTCGATCTGGGGGTTTCGGAAGTGAATACGAGGAGAGAGGATTGAAGTGGACCAATAGGATTTTTCTTTAATTTATATATTTTAAAATTTCGAAAATACCCCCTTTCACACACGAACTCCAATCCAAACCCAACGATTGTTGTCCCTAGCGTTTTACCCCCATTCCGAACACAATGGGATATGTTTCGTAGGCCCATTTGACTGTTTCAGTCAGTTTTTCTTCAAATTAAAATATAAAATATTCAATATTCAATTGAACGTACATTTCAATTTGCCGGGGCCACAAACTAATTCGAAAAATTCCAGAAAAATAAATCTAGCTATGTTTTGATGATACGGTCCTAACAAAACTAGTTTTGTCGAATTCTGAGATCGTTTGAAAAATGGCCCATTTCTGGTCGACCCAATTTAATAGAAATCGACCAAACACATTTTCCTTCGCCACGCTCACATACTAGCTTCAAAAATTATGAAATTTGAAACCTAGCAATAGATTAACATCCTGGATCTAAAAAATTTGGTTTCGTCGAATTCCGAGGTCGTTTGCAAAATGGCCAATTTCTCGGGCTATATAAACTCCACAGTGACCATTCAGAAAATTCATTTGGCCATAACTTTTGCTTTCCGCTATGAAACTTCGATTTTTCAGATTCGTTAGAAAGATATTCACTAACAGATTTAAATATTTTTGGTTTCACTCAAATCCGTTTTGTTTTGCACCTGGTACAATCAGTCAAAGTTTGAATTCAAATTTTGAAACTACCGCGCCATTTCAGGCCTTGTTTATAAATAGAATTAATTATTATTTTTTCAAACGTCGATTAAAACTTACTTTTCGTCGTTATTATTTAAAATATTTGTTTTGAATATTTAAAATCCACTACAATAGCCAATTTAAAAAAAATTAATTGGTTCAGATTTTCCGAGTCGTTACAATTATTCTAATTAATAATCATTAAAATGATTTATTTCTTAGATGACATTCATTTAGGAAAGCGATCGAGATTGAACTAAGGATTAAATTGGTTCTTGAAATATGAGCAAAGAGATTCTCTTCCAAAGTGTTTAACTTAAAATATAATTAAGTGATTTGAATCAAAAGAGAAGGTTAGGAATCAACAAAGGATGACGTAAATGGTTTATAAATCGTTGAATGGGATTTTGATTATAAAATCCTAATTAAATTAATAATACGGTATTCCATGTTTTGGTTAAGTAATCCATAACGGATTTGTCGCAAGATTTTTCCAACTATAAAATGAATTTGTATAACGAAGTATAAAACGTAATGTTAATATTAAATGGTCATAATCGACCGAGTGTTCAAAGAAGATTAAAGTTATAAAACTAGGGATTTAATAGAATAGAAAATATTTTTTGAGGGATTAGTATATGGACATTTGAGTTACAAACTTCTATCTATTGTAAGATAAGAACGTTGTTAATCAAGGTCTGAGAGGTAAATAAAATACCCCAACTTGGTCGACTTCAATATTATCGAGGAATGGTGTTAGTTTGCAACGGTAAGGGTTATTGAAATTAGTCATTATTTATATGAAAGGATATTACAACTTAGTTATGGAATTCAAACTGAATATAAAATACTGTAGCGTTAATTGCAGAATTTGAATAACAGTGCAACCTTAGTGGAGAGATTTCAAATGTAATTAAGCAAATGGGAGTGAAGATAAATAATGTATAAATCAACATTTGTTGGGCCTGTATTAGAGACGATAATTTTTTTCTAAAATTAAGCAAATAATATATATCCAAGTGGCCAAAGTAAAGGAACGATGAAAGAAGAAATTAATATTTCCAGGTTAAAGGAAACGAGAAAAGTTGTGGAAAATATAATGATATTTTCAAAGTGAAGAAATAAGTGGGAGAGTGGTAAATATGTTATTATTAGGAATCAGAAATATAGTTTTATCGAGAAAAGTAATTAAAATCGATTTCCAATCGATGAAATGATTTAAGAAGTTTTGTTGAATGATAAGACCTGAGCTACCAATATTTTGATCACACTATTCTGATATTGATAGTTAAAACACCGACTATCAATGAAATATCATTGGACATTTTTGACGTGTTGTTTTCGAAGAGACCGGAATGGGAACTGGGCCCAAAACCACTTCGAATCAACGTAGTGGCCGAAACTAATCTGCAAAGATGACGATGGGGCAATTGAAGACCATAGATATTCATAAATGGAAGAATTACTTAAAATCTCTAGCTGATCCCTGGAGATATACTATGATGCTGTCGCGATTGAAATCTGTGGATTGCAAGGACTACTCGTTACTGATCTGTAGGGTGATTCCTAGGATGCGGTAGGAGAGTGTATTCAGTTCATCATGTTCCTGGATGACATGTATGGACGAATGTCTGGCAGAGTATTTCCCGAAACTCATGTACGTTGATTTTTACAAATATACCAAGTTTGGTGGTAGAAAAAATCTCTTACTTAACACCCAGAGTGTATTTGAGGACGTCAATTAGTGAATTGACGGATCTGACGATGTGGCGTTCAAAGTAATAGTGGCCAGATGTTCAAAAAGATAAACGTAGCCTCTAGCCTCATCAACTAGGAAAAGACAGAAGTTGGGCTAGGCAGCATAGCTAGTTGGGTCATACCCAAGCAGGGTATATTGTCACCAATCTAGAGAACATTCATATTTGTTACTTCGTTTCATTTATGTATCTCCCGGGAATTACATCAGGCATTAAATAAAAGTTGTAGGGTGGCAATATATTCGATACACTCAAGTTAAATGAGTGGTCGGTCATGTGTGGCTAGGTTGCAAAACGTTCTTGTTGAACACCAGTATATACCATCTAGAGTACACTGATCGGAAGGTGCTTCCATACCTTGTCTGTTGGAATCCAATCTCCAATAAGTGTCATGCGGTTTTCAATTTTATAATAAATATGTAGAGAATGAGATTCAAGCGTTCTACTATATGTTATTTATTTGTGATTGATAAACACTATTATAATATCACTGAATTTTGATATATCAAAAAACTATTTTGAGTTATAGTAAGGTAAAAACCGTCTGTGTTTATGTGTGGACTGGTCTTACAATTATCTTTTCTTTCAAAAGGATTTCTAAAGTTAAACAAGCTGGTTGCTATATGAATTTATCACTGAAAGTATTCCAGACTGATCCGGGTGAATTTTTCTTTGCTTCAAATGTGCTCGGGTCAGACCGAGTATATTATCAGGTTAGGAATTGCTTGGAGCTTCAGAAGAGGAGTTCAAGTCGGGACGTATTCCATATATATTGGTACTAGTTATTTCCGCTGTGTGTATTAATTGTTATGAATGTATACTCTGATGTTGTAATAATATATATACAGTTCTCAGTATAAAGTATTTTGATGTATTACATTTTGTTCGTTCCGCTGTGAGACTCGGATCTTCTTATTCTTCTATTCTAATAGTTCTATCTTTTCTATCTCATCCTCAAACTTCTTTCTATTAACAGTCAGAGTTCGATACTTGGATTTTTGACAAGTAATATAGTATTTAGTTTATTGTTAAAAATTCGAGCATCGAATTTTTTTTTGGCCGTTACAGGTGGTATCAGAGCAATGTTTTAGTAATAACCTTGGCACTGTGGCATGACTCAATAGAGATAGGGTTAGAAATGCCTTAGATTGAGTTTAAGTTTATATATATACGAGAGCGCGTATTTGTAATTTGAATATAAAATTATTTTTATAGTGTTTTGACCCAAAATATTTTATAAGAAGGTAAAATTTATTTTTTTACCAAATTGTTATTGGTTTGAATAAAATTCAAAATCTGTATGAAGTTGGAAACATTTCAAATATGAATTGAGAATTAAATTTAACTTATATGCGTTGAAATGAATCTTATGAATAGGAATTGAAACAAGTCAACTGAAATCTGATTTGTGTTTGGGAAAAATGAAAGTGAATAAAATCCAAATGAAATATTTGAAAATAATTTGAATTGTATGATTTGGGTCGATTGCATAAACTTGTTTGAACAAAACCTGAATGAAAATGAATCAGAATGAAATATAAGGAATTGATTGATATATCTAAAAGGATCGCTAAAAATAGTTACGAGTATGAATTGAATGGTATGTAGAATGCGTTTGGAATAAATAATATAGAGTAAGAACCAGTAGATGAATAAATTCAAGTCAAATGAAGTGGAATGATATTGATTATAAATTCAAGTAAATAAACCAAAATGGGATTGATTGGCATAACTTAATAGAATAATTTGATATGGTCATAAATATAATCCATAGTAAGAATTTGACTTGTAAATTTGCAGGAAAGTTAATGAATCCAAATAAAATCAAAAATCAGTTTGATTTTATGGTTTGAATGCATTGCATGAATATGAGTTTGAAACTAATTGAGAATTAATGTGTGGTGAATAAATTGAAAGAATGTTTAAGTGAAAAGAAATATATACAGATCAATAAGGAGTTGGTTATGAATAAAATTCCATGTGAATAGAGTGGTAAGTATAAAGAAAGTTTGGAATGGATATCCAGGATGTTTGAAACTAATTGATGATTATAAAGCTAATGAATCCCATCTGAGTTGAGAACAGGTATAAGAGCTAATATTGAATAAATTCTAGAGCTGATTAAATCCAGTCTAATTAGAGCTGCATAAAAATTGAGCAAGCTCGAGTATAATTTATCGCTTATCGAGTAATCACGCCCTCAAAAAGGTACACCTACGCAAAATATAAATTATTGGTTTTTGATTTGGGTTTTGAATTGGATTTTCCGACCGTATTGGTCGATGGAATTTACTTTTGTACCTACGATATTGCAGAAGTCCCTCCGTATAGGGGAGACTCTGGCAAAAAATTTCAAAAATTTGAAGTGTTAGAAAAATTTCTGATCATTTTGGGAAATTTATTCTCTACATAAATTAATTGTCTTTTTTGAATTAAAACGAACTGATTTGGTTTAAAACGCTGAAGTTAAGATTGATTAGCTAGATTTTGGAAATATAATTGAGTTTGAAACATTTCACCTACTTTAGTAATTTCGGGGACGAAATTCTTTTAAGGGGGAGGGAATGTAACGTCCCAGATTTTAACGGCATTATTTAATATTTAAATATGGTTTTAAATATTGTTTCAGGAGTTTAAATAATTGAATTTAACGATCTATAATAATACATGTAATGACCCGCATTTGCAGAGGTATTATAATTAATTTATTTAATTATATAAACAGCGATATAGTGAATTAAATGGTGGTTTAATTAAATAATGGTGAATATTAAATTTAAAATAATAAATTAAATAATATATTAAATTCTGAAATAATCAGAATTGGCTGAAATGGCGATATGGTGTGAACTAGATCATCTGTGATATTTAATTCAGTTTAGAATTGAATTAGAATAACGGATATATTATTTGAACGACAATTTGAACGTATAATTATATTTTAATTAAAATCGAGCTTGAAATGGCGTTGCAGTTTGTAATTTGGCGATTTGAACTTCAACTGAATGTACATGATTCGTTTTAAGCCGGATTTCTATGAAACAAGAAACGAGTGGAGCTGGTGGAGTATATCTTTCTAGTGGAAGAGAAAAATCGGGATTTCGTCGTGTAGATTTTGATTTACGTCCAAATCAAATTTCAGAAAAAGTCGCTGTGAAATTCCTTTATATTTTATAAAGGAATTATTTATATTTTAAAAGGGAATTTCATTATAAATCGAATACCGATTTAATCAGGATTTAAATATCGAGCTGTAAATTCGGTTAGAAATATATTGGAGCTATATGGTATTCCACTGTGAATATATATGATAATATTTATTTATAAATATTTAATTTAATTATATTTAAATATATTTATATATTTAAATGGGTCATCTAGAGCTTTAAAAATAGCCAATTTTGCAAACAACCTCAGAATTCGACGAAACTAATTTTGTTGGATCTGCAATGTAAAATTATTGTTAGATTTCATTTTCCGTGATTTTTAGAGTCACTGTGTGGCCGTATGGATTTTTAGAGTGAAAAACAGGCAGTATCTTTACAATTAAAAATACGCTGTGTGAGCAAACGGAGTCGGAATTCGATGAAACCAGTTTCGTTGGGACCGAAATGTCGAACTGTAGCTGCATGCCCAGTTTCGTGATTTTTAGGTATCGTATGTGATCGTACGGATTTTTAGAAGGCAAAACGAATATAAAATATTAAAAGAAAAATATCTAAAAATATCTAGATATTTATACCTTCTATAAATACCCCTTTCAAAACATTTCTAAACCTAATTCCTAAGTTAAGTCAACAGAAATTCCGCCGCTCTCATTTCCTCATTCTACAGTAGAAACATCCTCTCTTGGAAAATTAAAACAAATCAACCATAAATCAATAAAATTCAAACTTCGTACGCTTGTGATCCATATTCGATGCTCTTCGACCTGATATAGCTCTTGAAGGGTTTGGTGAAGTTTTGTGTCGGTGGGAATATATACAGTGCGTGTAAATTTGGCTAGGGTTGTGATTTTTGATAGATTTGAGAATCGATATAAGGTTGAGTATGGTTTTCGATCTCAGCGGGTGAATTGGAGTGTCATGTGATATTTTTGTGGGTTTCCGTGCGAATTGATGTCGAACCATTCACTGTGGAGAACGGGGGAGGGCTAAAGTCGGGTTCCATACGAGAGGTGTGAGCTCCGTTTGATTGTGATGAGGTGAAAAAGTTTGTGGAGGAGAAGAGAACGGTGATGTCGATTGTTTGAATGGTGGTATGTGGATGGAGTAAGGGGTGTAGACTGTCGCGTTAATGTCTGTTGAAGGAGCAGGTCGCATTCAATTTTTGGGGAAGGAAGTGTTTGAGTGGGTCGGGTTTAGAAGGGAGTGGATGGACTGAATTTAAAGGTGAAGGCCTATTTAATTAATTAAATCCAAGTTGTTAGTTATTTTAAATTGTCTTAACTTGTAACGTAAATATCTTGGTCATACGATATCTGATTGACAATCCGTAAGTTGCGTTGGGACTGTATGGACGAGAGCTTCACAATGAAGCAGACTGGGAGTAGATTTGAGCTCATATGAATTTATAGTGAAATAAATTGTTTGATTCAAATCAAACAACAGTTTATCGTCTTTAACGATGAACTGCCACTGTGAGTAAAACTCACCAACTTTGAACAGTTATATTTTTATAACGTATTTTTAGAACTGTTAATCAACTGTTGATTGTTGTATGTTGATTGTTTGATTGAACTGCTAGTCAGTTAGTTGAATTTCTATATTGATTCTGTTTACTAGAATATATCATATGGAACTGAAAGTGATGTTAATTTTATTGTGTAACATCTGTGGATGCAGGGAAACAGAATGGAGGAATCTGACTGGATTCCTCAACAGTTATTTTCTTGTTTTTCATATATTGTGATATATGATGTAGTTTATAATCTGTAGTTGATTATACGTGTTTGGACGATATTGGTCATTGTGATTTGATGTGTTAAGTACCATAGAAATACCGGAATGTGATAAGGTGATTTTCAAAGTGAATATTGAAAATAAAATAATTATAAAATCAAAAAGGATTTTATAAAAGAGAATATTTATAAATGGGGATATTTATAAATGGAGATATTTATAAATGGAAATTTACAATAAGAAATATTTATAAATTAGATTTTTTATAAAAATCGAAGAATAATTTGAAAAGGAAATATTTGCAAACTATTTGCAAATAGAATAGAAAATTGAAATATTTGCAAACCATTTGCAAATAGAGTAGGAAAAGATGAAATGAGATATTTATTTGTTAAATAAATAGAAGATGATAAATGAGATATTTATTTGTTAAATAAATAAGAGATATTAAATGATTCACTCATTTAGTAAATAAATAGGATATGTTAAGTGAATTATTTAAGAAAATAAGACAATAAAAGGGTTATTCATTTAGGATAAATAAATAAGATATTTTAAAGGAAATATTTGCAAACTCTTTGCAAATAGATTATAAAGGAAATATTTGTTTAGAAATCAAATAGATTATAAAGGAAATATTTGTTTAGAAATCAAATAGATTATAAAGGAAATATTTATCTTTTGATAAATATATATATATATATAAGTATGAACTTATATATATATATATATATATATATATATATATATAAAGAAGTAAACAGGTGAATGGAGAATATTAATTTATAAATGATATTTATAAATTAAGTTAAACATTTATCATTTGGATAAATAGAAAATATAAGTCAGGACTTATATAAAGAAGTGAGAATTGATTTCAACATCGATGTTTGAAAACTGAATAAAAATAAAGAGTTAACCAGTTAGGTTAAACCATTAGAGTTAACCAGTTAGGTTAAACCATTATAGTTAACCAGTTAGGTTAAACAATTTGAGTTAACCAGTTAGGTTAAACCATTAGAGTTAACCCATTAGGGTTATCCAGTTAGAAGTAATCAGTTAGATTTAATCAATAGAGTTAATCGAGTTAGAGTTAGTCGAGTATTAGTTATCGAATATTAGTTTATTCGAAGAAGTGAGTTAATCGAATCAGAAATATTCGAGATGAGCTAATCAATTTGAGTTGATCGAAGGAGTTAATCGAATAGTAGATATTCGAAGTGAGATAATCGAATAATAGATATTCAAAGTGAGATAATCGAAAAATAGATATTCGAAGTGAGATAATCGAATAATAGATATTCGAACTAAGTTAATCAAATACAAGTTATTCGAATAAGAGTTAATCCAGTAAGAGTTAAATAGAATAAAGGTTCATCGAATAAGAGTCACAGCTTAGAATCAACCAAATAGAAGTAAATAAATTAGTTGATCGTTATATTATTCGAGTTAGGGAATAAATGTCATATTAAAGATAATATATTTCGGATGCAGGAGATTATAACACCATTGTTATAATCATGTAAACTTGTAAAAGAAGGGGGCTCGTAAATAGAATCCGAGGGTTCGTAAGGAAGTGTTAAAGAGTTAAAAGGGTGATTCTTATCTATTTCGAGATTTGAAAGGTGGTTCAGTTAAGGTCTGAGAGGTAGTTATACCCCAACTTGATTGACTGCGTTTTAAATTAGGGAATGGTTAAGGTTCGAGAGTGAAAGTGGTCAAGTGAATTTAGTAAATAAGTATAGTGGTTTGAGTTGTCGTCGCGATGTTGATTTAAACATCTGTTTAAATCCAAGTAAAGAAGATTTGGAAATGTTTCCAAATAGAATCAGAAACGTAATCAAAAATTGAAATAGGAAATATGAATATATATATATATATATATATGATTGATGATTGATTTATAGAATTTCCATCTGGAAATAATATCGTTGTTTGCACACGTGTTTTTCGTTGATAGTTAAATCACAGACTATTAAAGTTTTGACCATTTTAACGTTGTTAATATGGAGAGACCGGTTGGATTATTATCCAAAGAACCACTCTATATTGGCATAAGCATTGCGAATCATATATGCCAAAGATAATTGAAGACAATGTAAAGTGCAAGGGCTGTTGTATAAATCTTAGATAACAGTGCCTAAGATGGATATACTGAATAATGCCTTCGGTTCATCCTGTTCCTGGATGACTTGTATGGATGAATGTCTGACAGAGTATTTCCAGAAAGGTCACGTACATTGATTTCTTCAACCGTACCAAGAGTGGAAGCGGAGAAGGAAACTTCTTTAGCTAGACGTCAATTAGTGATTTTCGATGGATCTGACAATGTGGCATTCGAAGTGAATCTGATGTGTTGATAAAGCGTAACCTCAAGCCTCATCAATCGGGAAATGACAGAAATCGGGCAGGTAGCATGGCTATGTAGGTCGCACCTATTAGGGTGTATAATCACCTGATCTAGAGTTTCATTTACTTCTAAAAATCTATTGTCGATACTGTCCCATTCGGTAAACGGTTGTTGATCCCAACTGTTGGTGATATACATTCGATACACTCAAGCGAAATGAGTGGTCAATCATGTGTGGCCGGGTTGCAAGATGTTCTTGTTGAACCCAGTGTATTCCTCTCTAGAGGTACACTAGCGAAAGGTGTTTCCATACCATGTCATAGTTGGAAATCCATTACCCAATACGTGACTGCGGTTTTGATTGTATACTATATATGTAGAACGTGTGACGAAAGCATTTCTGCTAGATGATTATTATATTGTGGTAGATAGACATTATTATAATATCAAAAGGTTTTTGATATAAAGATATTTTGGATTCTCATAAGGGGAAAAACCCGTTCCGTTATACGGCGTGGTCTTATGAGATATCGTTTACTTGTTCGAATTTTTTTAAACGGTTTTACTCATACCAGTCTGTGATTGACCCGGATTTTATTTTGTTTTGTTTTCCCTAAACTCTTGGGTGCCCAATTTTGTATGGTCAGTCAAGTAGTCGGGATTTGCAGATACTTGAAGAGCTGGAGCAGGAGGCTTCAGGATCAAATAGCTAGAGTTATTTCCGCTATGTTGTAAGTGTTGTACTCTGATAATGTTATTGTATACATATACTGATTTTATTTCAATGATATGTTATCTATTATATGTTGTTCGTTCCGCTGTGAGGTTCGTGTTACTCTGACATTGTGTTCTTCTTCTTCTTCTATTCTAAGTTTCTATCTTATCTATCCTCACACTCTAATTTCTTTCATTAATCATCCAGTATTTTCGACTCTTGATGTTCGATATGTGTTGTATTTCGGATAATCAAGGTCGTTAAAATTCTGAGTCATTACAGTTGGTATCAAAGCATATGTTAAGTAATTACCTTGGCTCTGTGTTGTGACTCAGTAGAGATGGGGTTAGTAATACCCTAGATTGGGTTTGAGTGTATATATACGAGTGTTGTAACGACCCGCCATTTTGACCGTGCCGAATCGACAAAACACGTCAACTCGAAACGTCCAAAACAACAAATGGTTATTAGCTTCTGAGATAAACAGAATTAATCACAGACACAGATTCAGAGCAATATAATACCTCGCAGTGGAAATTACAAAATACAATAGTAGTTCATGAAGCTACTAAATAAATTTTTACATCAGAGTTTACATAAATAATACAGCGGAGATATAATACAATAAATAATTGATAACTGTCTGAAACAGAATGACAGAAATAACTGAACAACTGGAACAACTGATCAACAGGTAGATATAGATTAGCCAAAAACCCAATATAAGCTCCAACTCCAAAGATGAATCTCGAAATTGGAATACTCGATCTGACCCGAGCAATAATGCAAAACAAAACAACTCGGATCAGGACTAACATTCTCATGGAAGTAAATCAACTCAAATGAATTGTTCAGTGAAATGCAATCAGTAACTTAAAGGATATTTGGGATCACCATCCTCTAAGGATCCGTCAAACTAATACTATATAGTATAATACGCTATATACAATAGTGTCTATCAGTAAAGTAAAAGTATCAAAATAGCGTAAGCGGGATTACCATGATTACCCTTACACTATTTATATATTCTCATAGTATATATAGTACCGTAATTTCTCCGTAAACTGGAGGTTGATCAGAGGGCACTCCATATAAAACGGTACAAAACAAAGTCGTAGTGGGATCGTATAAGGCATGTGACAAGGCATGCAAGGAATGCCAGGGTGGATTCACCATTTGCAGAGCCGGACTGGTGGTAACACATAGTAGCTACTACCGCCCACCTCGATACACACTTCCATAATCAAAAGGGCCCAAATCGAATTTCAACAGTAATAGAATAATATCGAAGAAGTGTGCTCGATAAGAGGTATGACCTCACTTGGTCCATGCATAACTCCTGTTTTAGCCACATCAAGCTGACTCAAGGTAGTCAGGGTCTCGTAACTAATATGAAATACAAAATGGAGTCGTTCGCCAAATCATCCCCTTAGTTCTGGAACTCCACCGCGTACACAGTTGTTAAAGTGGTTTTCGGTATTGGTAGAGAGTGTGACAATAGCCGATCCCGGTCTCTTTAACAACCAATCATTTACATTTTTCACACCGTGGTCGTTATTTTATAAATCACTTTATAAATAGTTTATACGAAATCTCAAATTCGAATATGAATTCAAAGTTAAATATCTAACTACGATTATGTAAAAAAAACTCATTTAAATCATTCAAATTGAACCGATAATCGTATTGTAAGGTTCTCGAAATATAGTATAACTAATACCATAATATTTACTTTCGACTTTACATAATTCAAAACAAGTCATATATTTCAATTTCAGCAAAACGTACCATATTCCTTAACTCAAGTCATGTAATTCATAACTTATAAATTCCAAATGGTTTCAAAATCATTATTTAGAGTTTAAAACAATTATAAGATATTCTTATAAATTCGAGTTATACAACTTCTTAATTCATACCCAATCAACTTCATAATCAATTCCATAAAATTATCAAATTCATTTCTATGTCAATTTTATATTCAAAACTAACTGCAATTCAAGATCGTTTCATATAAGAGTTCAAAACCAAATTCGTATTCAGTTGATTTATAATCAAATTCATTCCTTAAATTTGGAAATTCAATTTCAAAACAAATTCATAATTCAAGTTCAACTCTTATAAGTTCAACCCAATTTGAGTTCAAATTCATTTCATTTTTACTTAATTCAAATTCATCTCTACAAAAGTTCGTATCAGTTCGAATCCATAAATTAGTATGAGTTCATTTGTTATTCAAATATTGTTATATTTATCTACATCTTTAAACTTCGAATTTTAAATCATGAAATCTAACTTATCCATCTGGAGTTTATTATTAAAGTTTATAAAATATATATAAGAAAATAAATTTTGAAAATAGATATGTATATATACATATTTAAGTTTATAAAATTCTAAAATTAATTAGAAATAGAATATAAACATATATAAGTTTAAAATAATAAAAATAGATTTAAATAAATATTTACAATAATATAAAAAGGGTTAAAATACTTATAGGAATAAATTATATGGTTTAAAATAAATAAGATTATAAGTAAAATCTTAAATAACATTTAAATCTATATTTATTCATAAAATCATTTTAAACATATAATTCAAAATTTACAAAATTTAAGTTTAAAACAAAGTATTAACATAAAATATTAAGTTATTATTTTAAAATAAAATTCCAAATCACTTTACTTCGAAAACATGACCAACGGTGTCCGTATATAGTTTTCTACCCTATGGTCAAGTGATACGGATATTTATCATTTCAACCCATAATTTATAAAATTTATACGGGTCTATCATTTCAACCCGCGATCCCAAATCAGTGAAAATCGTTCAGGTCTATCATTTCAACCCATAATGATTTTTCCCTATTCTAATATCCGTTCGGGTATGTATCATTTCAACCCTTAGTGATTTTTCCTAAACTAGGGGTATCAACAATCACATAGCAACAATCACATCATATATACCATTAGTGCAACTACGTGTCATATGAATATATCGTGTCACATATGAAATGTGCATATATCAAATCAAATAATTTCTATTAGCAATACTATATATTTCATATAACAGTTCATTATTGATCTAACATCCATGAAAAATGTAAGTCAGGTGTGAGATAAACTCACCTTTCGTGGCACAAAATTGAAGACAACAACGGATAAACAATGAATGAGACGACGATATCTAGGCATGACTCGGAATGATTCAACTCGATAATCACTCAAGATTATTTTATTTTTATATGAGAAGGCTTGGGAATTTCTCAACGGGTTGGTATGGCTATTGGGTTCTGGGACGATTTTGGAACTCAACACCAAACTCAACACAACATAAACATAAACACAACTGGTTTCACAAATATATATATATATACACACACACATACACACACATACACACACATAAAAAATTGTATATAATATATACTTAATTCCAATCCACACCAAATTACGTTTGATAATTTATACAAAAGCACTCAAATCATTAATATATATAACACAAAATATATAACTCACACACCCCTACAAAACGTACACTACATATATAATATACTTCTTATATAAATGAATACACACACCATCAAAATCATGCCATACATACACAACATATATAAAACTCACGCAAATGCCAATCTTCACACCGACATACTCCACACACAAAAGAAAATTCACATACTAAAACATCATGCAAGAGTACAACACGATTTATCTATAAAATATACTCACAAACTCAGCAATATATATATAATATATACACACACATCACTACACGCAGAAATGGAGCGTTTGGGTCTGGGTAGTGAAAAGCAAAGGGTTTGGCTGTCTAAGGTGGCACCGGAACTGATGAAGGCAAGCTTCACGATGCAGCAGCAGGTGGATCTTAGCTGTTTTGTGGAGGGCTCGGTGGCTTGAAGATGTGGCGATGAGTTTAAGCGAGGGGTGGACGCAGGGCCTGGGAATCAGCGCGGTTCATGGAGGAATAGAATTTACGGTGAGGAAGAATCATGGAGTGTGAAGATGGTAGATAAAACACAAAGGAGATAAATATAAAGAACTAAAGATAAATAAGGGATGAGCGGTTCACAAGGCTAGGCTAACACGTTTTAAGAAAACGTGGGATGAATTTGAACTGTTCCTTAAATTTTGAACTGTTCCTGGAAGCTTGAACGGATTTTAAAAAAAATTAACTGTTTAAATTAAAAATAAGTAACCATCACAGTTTGGAGGAAAAAATGGAACGCAAAGGGATATAAAAGTTAACGTGTCAGTTTAGTAAATTAAAAGGAACGCATGCATTAATCTTCTGGACAAACTGGGCATATAATTTAAATCATATGCATGTTTTCATAACATGCAACAAGCCTTAGCATAAATAAAATAATAAATGGTTGATAGACGTGAAAATGAATATGGAAAATTGATGGAGACAAACCAGTATTGCAATGGAGTTTCATGAATGCATGCATGAAAAGATGAAAAGAATAGCATGTTTTAGGAATAGGAATGTATACATCCCTTAACAAATGAAAGGCACATTTAGTAATTAAAAGGATGCATGCATAAATCTTTTGAAAAAAGTAACCTATATATGTCCATTAAGCCCCGGAGAAAGAAAAAAAATATGGGTGGCTTAATAAAATAAAAAGACATGTTTTGCAGACCCAAATTAGTTAAAAAAATATGTAAGATCGGAAAAGGGACACATCAAACTCAGATGGCTCTGTTTCAAAAATGAACTGTGCAAGCATTTTCACAATTTCAGCGCGAACCGAACACCGAATATGACAAATGAATATATTGTGGTAATCAGCGCGACGAGACGGACACAACGGTATGAAATTTGCAGTGTCAGGATGCTCCATTCAAAGGCGCGTTACGGACCCCTTTGACGCAAAAATGCGGACGGAAAACGGAGGTCAAAACGTCCGATTTTCGCGAAACGAATTTCGCCGTCGGATTCGTGGCAACGAATAGAATATTTTTCGTGTTTGTCCGAACTGGTTTTGGAGAAATTTTAAAATCGTTAAATTTTGAACTCTTATGCGCAGCTTTGCACTGAAAATTGCACGATCGACAAACATTCAAATTTTCCGACGAAATTTTCACAACGGCTATATCTCATTGTACGTATGTCAAATTACAAATTCCCATTACGAAAAATGATAGAATATTTTTAAAATAAAATTATTGATTTAAATCGAAATTTATATCGTTAAAAATAACGGGTTGTTACAATCTCCCCAACTCAAAACTTTTCGTCCCTGAAAAGGAACGAGGTAGGAAAATAGTAATTAAATTACTAAATATATTTAAACCAGTGGTTCATATCTATAATCATACATATATATAATTTGATATGTATATATACACAAATCAAAAGTTAAAATATTTCAAACATATTTCAAAATAATTTCAAGTATTCACTCGACGTCTCGATTGGCTATATATATCTATCCCACTTTCGAAACCCGAAAATAGATATCGATGATGCTGTAGTCATCACCAAAATCATTTTCAAGCAACTAGAGTGTGACTCTATATCTATTTAATACACATAAGATTTGACATATACGTTGATCAGACATATACCCAAATCACTAGGTATTCAATAGGCCATCTTTAACGTCAAACAAGTACTCAAAACATTTTCTATATTTAAACAGAATTTTCAAATCATATATTATAAATAATATATTTCAAATCATTAAAATTTACATTCAATCCTTAATAAATATGCAACAATATTATTAAATCAAATATATAACAATATTATTCTACATTTTAACTAAATATTTTTCGAACCCAAGTTATCAATATTATAAAACTAGTTTAATTCCATAAATTTAACATATATATACATAACAGAAATAAATCAATATAAACCAATTTAAATTTTATATATTTTTATATATGCATACATTTATACACTATACCTTTTTAGATTTCAACCAAGATAAAATCATTTTCTTATAAATCTACATCTTTAAATCTTATTCAAAATATATAGTTTATAAAATATAAAATCTTAAAGTATAAACATCAAATCTTTCAAAATATTGGTATTACCAAACAAATATCAAAATTTCAATATTATATCAAGAAAATCTTGTATCATAATATATATTTCAAAATACCTATTTCAACCAAATGTTTCATAAGAATGAACTCGTTATAATGTTTATACTCATTTTCTACTTCTTACCTTGTTATGGATAAGGATACGTTATAGAATCCGAGTTAAAAGATGAACGAACGAAAGAACCTAATCAAAGAGGATCTACGAAGGAAGATGGATTCAAATGGAAAGAAAATTTCAGAAAAAAATTCAAATATTAAACGAAATTTTATATTCGAAAACATTTGCTTTAAAACATTTAAAATCATTTTAAAACTAATTATAATTTCAAAATACGCTCTCTCAAGAAGAATTCTGTGATTAATTCCACTCATTCTAGGGTATCACTACCCTGTCACTAATGAGTTTTTTTACCCCATAGGCTAAAGCTTTGATAAAACTAAAGCTCTGATACCACTTGAAACGACCCGCCATTTTGACCGTGCCGAATCGATAAAACACGTTAACTCGAAACGTCCAAAACAACAGATGGTTATTAGCTTCTGAGGTAAATAGAATAAATCACAGAATCACAAACACAGATACGGAGCAATATAATACCTCGCAGTGGAAATTACAAAATACAATAGTAGTTCATGAAGCTACTAAATAAATTTTTACATCAGAGTTTACATAAACAATACAGCGGAGATATAATACAATAAATAATTGATAACTGTCTGAAACAGAATGACAGAAATAACTGAACAACTGGAACAACTGATCAACAGGTAGATATAGATTAGCCAAAAACCCAGTATAAGTTCCAACTCCAAACATGAATCTCGAAACTGGAATACTCGATCTGACCCGAGCAATAATGCAAAACAAAACAACTCGGATCAGGACTAACATTCTCATGGAAGTAAATCAACTCAAATGAATTGTTCAATGAAATGCAATCAGTAACTTAAAGGATGTTTGGGATCACCATCCTCTAAGGATCCATCAAACTAATACTATATAGTATAATACGCTATATACAATAGTGTCTATCAGTAAAGTAAAAGTATCAAAATAGCGTAAGCGGGATTACCATGATTACCCTTACACTGTTTATATATTCCCATAGTATATACAGTACCGTAATTTCTTCGTAAACTGGAGGTTGATCAGAGGGCACTCCATATAAAACGGTACAAAACAAAGTCGTAGTGGGATCGTATAAGGCATGTGACAAGGCACGCAAGGAATGCTAGGGTGGATTCACCGTTTGCAGAGCCGGACTGGTAGTAACACATAGTAGCTACTACCTTCCACCTCAATACACACTCCCATAATCTAAAGGGCCCAAATCGAATTTCAGCAGTAATAGAATAATATCGAAGAAGTGTGCTCGATAAGAGGTACGACCTCACTTGGTCCGTGCATAGCTCCTGTTTTAGCCACATCAAGCTAACTCAAGGTAGTCAGGGTCTCGTAACTAATATGAAATACAAAATGGAGTTGTTCACCAAATCATCCCCTTAGTTCTGGAACTCCACCGCATACACAGTTGTTAAAGTGGTTTTCGGTATTGGCAGAGAGTATGACAATAGCCGATCCCGGTCTCTTTAACAACCAATCATTTACATTTTTCACACCGTGGTCGTTATTTTATAAATCACTTTATAAATAGTTTATATGAAATCTCATATTCGAATATGAATTCAAAGTTAAATATCTAACTACGATTATGTAAAAAAACGACTCACTTAAATCATTCAAATTGAACCGATAATCGTATTGTAAGGTTCTCAAAATATAGTATAACTAATACCATAATATTTACTTTCGACTTTACATAATTCAAAACAAGTCATATATTTCAATTTCAGCAAAACGTACCATATTCCTTAACTCAAGTCGTGTAATTCATAACTTATAAATTCCAAATGGTTTCAAAATCATTGTTTAGAGTTTAAAACAATTATAAGATATTCTTATAAACTCGAGTTATACAACTTCTTAATTCATACCCAATCAACTGCATAATCAATTCCATAAATTATCGAATTCATTTCTATGTCAATTTTATATTCAAAACTAACTGCAATTCAAGATCGTTTCTTATAAGAGTTCAAAACCGAATTCAAATTCATATTCAGATGATTTATAATCAAATTCATTCCTTAAATTTGGAAATTCAATTTCAAAACAAATTCACAATTCAAGTTCAACTCTTATAAGTACAACCCAATTCGAGTTCAAATTCATTTCATTTTTACTTAATTCAAATTCATCTCTATAAAAGTTTGAATCGGTTCGAATCCATAAATTAGCATGAGTTCATTTGTTATTCAAATATTGTTATATTTATCTACATCTTTAAACTTCGAATTATAAATCACGAAATCTAACTTATCCATCTAGAGTTTATTATTAAAGTTTATAAAATATATATAAGAAAATAAATTTTGAAAATAGATATGTATATATACATATTTAAGTTTATAAAATTCTAAAATTAATTAGAAATAGAATATAAACATATATAAGTTTAAAATAATAAAAATAGATTTAAATAAATATTTACAATAATATAAAAAAGGTTAAAATACTTATAGGAATAAATTATATGGTTTAAAATAAATTAGATTATAAGTAAAATCTTAAATAACATTTAAATCTATATTTATTCATAAAATCATTTTAAAATATAATTCAAAATTTACAAAATTTAAGTTTAAAACAAAGTATAAATGTAAAATATTAAGTTATTATTTTAAAATAAAATTCCAAATCACTTTACTTCGAAAACATGTCCAACGGTGTCCGTATATAGTTTTCTACCCTGTGGTCAAGTGATACGGATATTTATCATTTCAACCCGTAATTTATAAAATTTCTATAGGTCTATCATTTCAACCCGCGATCCCAAATCAGTGAAAATCGTTCAGGTCTATCATTTCAACCCATAACGATTTTCCCTATTCTAATATCCGTTCGGGTATGTATCATTTCAACCCTTAGTGATTTTTCCTAAACTAGGGGTATCAACAATCACATAGCAACAATCACATCATTTATACCATTAGTGCAACTACATGTCATATGAATATATCGTGTCACATATGAAATGTGCATATATCAAATCAAATAATTTCTATTAGCAATACTATACATTTCATATAACAGTTCATTATTGATCTAACATCCATGAAAAATGTAAGTCAGGTGTGAGATAAACTCACCTTTCGTGGCACAAAATTGAAGACAACAACGGATAAACACTGAATGAGACGATGATATCTAGGCATGACTCAGAATGATTCAACTCGGTAATCACTCAAGATTATTTTATTTTTATATGATAAGGCTAGTGAATTTCTCAACGGGTTGGTATGGCTCTTGGGTTCTGGGACGATTCTGGAACTCAACACCAAACTCAACACAACATAAACATAAACACAACTAGTTTCACAAATATATATATATATATATATATACACACACACACATACACACACATAAAAAATTGTATATAATATATACTAAAATCCAATGACCACCAAATTACGTTTGATAATTTGTACAAAAGCACTCAAATCATTAATATATATATCACAAAATATATAACTCACACACCCCTACATATATAATATACTTCTTATATAAATGAATATACACACCATCAAAATCATGCCATACATACACAACATATATAAAACTCACGCAAATGCCAATCTTCACACCCACACACTCCACACACAAAAGAAAATACACATACTAAAACATCACGCAAGAGTACGACACGGTTTATCTATAAAATATACTCACAAACTCAGCAATATATATAATATATACACACACATCACTACATGCAGAAATGGAGCGTTTGGGTCTGGGTAGGGAAAAGCAAAGGGTTCGTATAACGACCCAGAAAATCTGAACCAATTTAAAAAATTTTAATTGGCTAAAATAATGGATTTTAAATATATAAAATAAATATTTAAATAATAGAGATGAAAAGTGAGTTGAATCGACAATTGAAAACGAATATAATTAATTTTAAATATAAATAAGGCCTGAAATGGCGCTGTAGTTTCAAAAATTGAATTCAAACTTTGTCGGACTGTACCGGCTGCAAAACAAAACGGATTTTAGTGAAACCAAAAATATTTAAATCTGTTAGTGAATACCTTTCTAACGAATCTGAAAAATCGAATTTTCATAACGGGAAGCAAAAGTTATGGCCAAATGAATTTTCAGAAAGGTCGCTATGGAATTTATATAACCCGAGAAATTGGCCATTTTGCATACGACCTCGGAATTTGACTTTTTGGATCCGGGATGTGAAGTTATCGCTTGGTTTCAAATTTCATAATTTTTGAAGCTAGTATGTGAGCATGGCAAAGGAAAACGTGTTCTGGTCAATTACAGTTAAATTGGATCGACCAGAAATGGGCCTTTTTGCAAACGGTCTCAGAATTCGACGAAACTAGTTTTGTTGGGACCGTATCGTCAAAGCATAGCTAGATTTATTTTTCTGGAATTTTTTGAATCAGTTTGTGGCCCTGGCAAATTGAAATGTACGTTCAAATCAAATATTGAATGTTATATATTTTAATTTGAAGGAAAACTGACTGAAACAGTCGAATGGGCCCACGAAACATATCCCATTGTGTTCGGAATGGGGGTAAAACACTAGGGACGACAGTCGTTGGGTGTGGATCGGGGTTCGTGTGTGAAATGGGTATTTTTGAAATTTTAAAAATATATAAATTAAATGGAAAATTCTGATTGGCCACTCCACTCTCTCTCCCCGATCCTTCGTCGCGCGAGACGGAAATTGAATCCAAACTTCTCTCTTCTTTTTCTTCTAATCCACGCAATGAAACACCACCCACCAGTTATGTTTTTCGTAGATCTAGGAAAGATCTACAAATCCATGTAAAGTTTGCTAATTATCGTTCAGTATTTGGAGAGTTACAAGCCCGGGAAGTCCGGGACTTTCGAGCTTCGCCGTGCCTATCTCGCTGCACCGAACGGAGAGCCACTTCAGGCGCACGTGTGTCCCTCCAAGGCCGTCAGCGTGGCATAGGCCGATCGCCCCCAAGCCCCACCGTTTACGCGCAAATCCGTGACCTAGTTTTGAACCAACGTTGAAGGTATACGACTTTGATTATTCTGAATTGAAAATAACACTTTTAAGCGTTGCAAACTTCTAAAAATCATATCTTTTTGCTTTGTGGTCGAAATTCAGTGAAACAAGAGACAGTGGACTCGGTGGACGTCTTCTACATTCTAGAAGAGACCGCATATTTTTCTGAGCCTTCTGCTATTTTTGGTGGAGTGGAACCCAATGTGAGATTTCTAATTTATAAACGATATGGAAAACGACGAGGTATAAATTATATAGTCGATGTATGAGTTATATAAGCGTTGTACACCTCTTGTATAAGCGTTGTATAAGTCGTACGTTCGATGTATAAGTTATATATGCGTTGTAAAATTTATATATGTGTTGAAATAGAAGTGAATTGCTATATATATATATATATATATATATACGCCCCTCGTCCACAAACCATGGACGATATTTATTGGTTGTGATTGGTGTGAAAATTGATTGATAGCGAATGGTTGATTGTGATTGTTTGTGGTTGATATTGATTGATTGTGGTTGAAAAATACCCATTTGTGGTTGAGAAATATTTGGTTGAAACCACATAGGATTAGTTTGTGGAAATGAAATAAATATATACATGCCGCCTGCGTGCGAACTAGATGCATGATCCCCATTGTCAAAAACCGCGAGGTTTTAAGGTAGAGCGAGGAGCCGTACTAGGGACAGTCCCGGTTTTAACTACCCTGCCGTTATGCTGCCGAAATTTTGAATAATATTCATGTGTTTAAATTATTTTCATTTGCTGAAACTATATTTATTCGTTGAATAGAAAACCTTCATGTGTTGAATCGATATTCATTCGTTGATTTGAAATTCATGTGTTGAATGGTATTCGTGTTTTAAATATAAAAATCACATTTTTATCTATATATAGAAACTATAGAAAACCTTCATGTGTTGAATCGATATTCATTCGTTGATTAGAAATTCATGTGTTGAATGGTATTTGTGTTTTAAATATAAAAATCACATTTTTATCTATATATAGAAACTATAGAAAACCTTCATATGTTTAATCGATATTCATTCGTTGATTAGAAATTCATGTGTTGAATGGTATTCATATTTTGAAATAAATTGTTTCATAACAAAAAAAATCACCTTTTATCAACTATATGGACTATGTAAAATAATCTCGTTTTAAAAGAAATTGTTTTATAATAAAAATCCTATTTTTATCACCTATATAAACTGTATAAAATAATAGTGTTTTGAAATGAATTGTTTTACAATAAAAATCACATTTTTATTATATACATGAATTGTTGAAATGTGAAGTGTTAAAAATAGCAACTCGTTCAAATAAATATGCATGAGTCGAAATATTCATTAATTAGCTAATGATATGATTTTTGCCTATGCATGCAACATTAGAATGAATGGTGTTTTTAAACCAAATGGAATCAAAAATGAAGTTGAATGGAAAATGATAAGTGATAAGAACTGTATATATGTACATGCATATTTATTGAACAGGTTATAGCAAAGGGGCTAGAGAAGAGGAATAAAATTTTGTGCCCGACAAATAGGTACACATTTACTGTTTTGTTTGGGTGATGATTTTATGAGCCTGTTGGCTTGCCGTTTGGCTTTTTCTTTTTCTTTTTGACATGAGACGCCCGTGTGGCTATTTGGGAATTTTCCCAGCCCCTCCCGTACAAAGGAGGTTATGGCGAAATTTTCTAAAATTTAAAGGCGTTAGTGAAATATTTGAAGTGAAAACGATATTGAAATTGTTGAATGAACTATATTTATATAAATATATAAATATAAATAAAATTAAAATGAGACGTGGCCGTGCAGTTCGTGTTTTGAAACCGTGATTTCAAACAACTAGTGCGGGAAATCCGACCATTGGATTTTCCCGAAACCGCAACCGTTGGGTTCGCCTTGGAAATATCTTTCCAACGGCACCAACTTTGTAAAAATCCAACGGTTGGATTTTCTGGAATGTTTAATTCAAATCTGAAGAAAAACAGCGCCAGAAATGATTATATATATATATATATATATATAATTATATTTAATCGAATAACAACGCTGCAGTTCGTATTTTGAAATCGAAACTTCAAACGATTATACCAGGAGATCCGACCGTCGGATTTTCCCGAAACAGGAACGGTTGGATTCGTTTTGAAAAGACCTTTCTAATGATGTAAATTGTGTGAAGGTCCAACAGTTAGATTTTCAGACATGTGTAAAGCAAATCTAAAGAAAAACAGCGCCACGACCGCGTTATGGCCCGAAGCGTCGTTTTAAATAAATTGGATATTTTAAAATAAATAAAAATAGCGATAAATCATTATAAAATATCATAAACGATATGGAATGGAAATAAACTGAATTTGCTCGATTTATGTGGTATTTGACGGTTGAATGTGTTTGGTGTGAGAATTACATTAAAGAACAAAATTGGTGTTGTCGAATGATTTAACCTTTGAAATAAATTGATTTGAAATTCTAAATATACGTGAATTATTTGAAAAGGCCGAGTTAAGTCTCATTTCAAATAATTGACCGACGATTGAAAGTCGAAGATGAAGACGGTGGTCAAAGACCGGAGATCTTCACCTCGTTTGGATGGTAACCGAGGTCCTGATTGGGAGGCATCCCGAAATATGGATAATGAGTGGTGGTCGTCCAGACGTACGTGGTGATCGATGGGTTTGCGAGGTATTTAGTGCCTTCGGTTTCGTTCAGGCCCAGAACGGACTTGTAAATGGACTGTGTGTCTAACATTGGATTTTATTCTGTGTTGATTGATCTCTATTAAATATACATCTGTTTGGCGGCGGACAATTTATTCTTTTGCTTAATGCCCTTCTCTGAAACGCACGAGTTCAGAGGTTGTATATCGATGGACATCAGTCGCATGGCATGAATTGCCTGTGTGGCATGCTAAGATGCAGTGATCAGGGCTTCTGTTGAAAAGCAAAGTCTTGTGGTGATGATCAAAGCACCGCCGGTGTGGCGTAGCTTTGTGTATAACGTAAAATCGCGAGCCTCACAACCCGGTATGAACCAGAAACGGGAGAGGACATCAGGGAGGGCCTGCGTTTCTTTCTAGCTAGGGTGGTGTCAGTGACCGACCAGCCCTGACATTTATATACTTTTCACCTGTGTGGTTGTTGCTGTTGCGAGGCGCCTCGGTTTGATCGGACGACCGGGTCCGATGGAGTCATTCGTTGGCTCGTTTACGCCCCAAAGGGCGAGGAGACGTAGTGTTCAGGCATAATAATCCACATCGGTGGACCGGCCCTGACGTTCCAAGGGGCAGTTGCGGCTGTTCCTGAGACACGGGCTAGAGCGTCTCGAATTCGGTAAGGACTATCTTTTGCCTTGGTTCAGGACGGAAATCCAATTTCCAAATACGACATCATGCGGTTTTGATTGTATACCTATATATGACGACATAGTGGTATGGGGCATTAATGCCATCTATGATCGATAGTTATGATTTGAAATTGTTCTCAAAATATATAAACACTAGCAATAATATCAAATGCCTTTGTTTTATTCGTATCAAGCATATTTTGGCTGTTATAAGGTAAAAACTCTATCCTCCGGTTTGCGTTGCATTGTGTGATGGGAACTGAGTCTTATAATGGCTTCATTTTTATAAAAAGCATTGCGATGTTTAAAAGAACGATTTGTTTTAAAGCACTGGCAATCCAATGGAGTAAACTCGTTCCCCGAAAGTGGCGTGGTCCTTTGATTAGCCATATTATAAACGTGTTGAGTAGATTTCTCATACCAGTCCCATGACTGACTCGTAGTTTGTTTCACTTTCAAACTCGGGTGCCCCTTTTTCTACACGGGCAGCCTTGTGTTCAGGTTTAGCAGGCTTTATCTGGAGAGCTGGAGCTGAAGATGGATTCTATCATTTATCTCTTTTTATGTTGTTCAGCTCCTATTGTACATATTTTGTTTGTTTTCTGCTGTAGACATTTATGTATAGCTGAACTGTAATTGTAGTAAGTAAGATCCTGTATACTGTATAACTCTGATGATTACTTTTATCCAGTATATTCTATTGTTCATTATTTGGTGTGTTTATTTATTTCTGTTCTGCTATTATCTGTTCCTGTGTTATATTCCACGGATTACCCTTGCCACCGTCTGTACGGGGTTTGGGGTCGTCTCATTTGGTATCAGAGCTTTGGTTAAGCTTAGTTCTGGAATATAACATTTGAACGAACTCGTCAGAAATAGAACCAGTAGTGTTCTAGGACGGGTAACTCTATATAGACAGGATCAGCAATATCCTAGTATGAGTAAAGCAGAATGAAATTACACCTCGATAGACACATTTACATTTGAAGTATGTGTTTCTATATTTTAGAAATATCTTTTCTGATGACCTGACACTTAGTCTGCTAATTGCAGACGCACTAGAAAATGAGTGACAGGAACAGAAGAAATAATCGTATGGCTCGACCAGCTAATGAGCCAGTTGTGCTCCCGCAGCCATAATCCGATATAGAAGTTCTATTCAAGAGATTTCGAATTCTGGGTGGATCGCCATTCTTAGGCAAGGAGTCCATTATGGAAACACAATCTTGGATTCGCTCTGCAGAGAAAATCTTTGAGGGTTTAAAGCTGAGAGACTATCAGAAAAGATTACTGGCGTCTTGGGCACTCAAAGAAGAAGCTTTGTTTTGGTGGGATTCAATTATTAAAGATAATCCAGAAGGTGATATCACCTGGGACAGATTCAAAGTGATTTTCTTAGAAAGATTTACTCCTCCCGAAGCAACCGAGAGATTATGTGACGAATTTTCTTATTTGATACAAGGTGATATGACCATCCAAGAATATCATAAGAAAATCAATGAACTTTCTCACTTTGCCCCTCATCTAATTGAAAGTCCGAAGAGGAAGAATATGAGATTTATTAATGGCTTGCAAAGAAAATATCAGGACAGTGTAATGAGGAATGTGAAGCTCCCCTTTTCTGAAATGATATATATGGCCTACCAGTATGAAGATCTCGACAAAAAGGGCATGTTGCGTACGAAGAGGAAGTCAGTTCTAGCGATAAGGTTGAATCAGAAATTGATCGTCCTGAGGCCAGTACCATGTCTGAGGTCAGTAAGGAACCCAAAGTCAATCGAAAAAGGGCCGGACCAGGAAAAGAATCGGTAACGACCACCGTATGCAATAACCGCCATCGGAGAGGGCATTTGTCGATAAACTGCGGACCTTTAAAGAAATGATTAAAAGGATTCAGAAAGGCGAACCCTCGTGTTTTCAAATAGATAACGACGAGACCTTGAGGTTGAAAGGAAGGATTTGTGTTCCTGATATCCCAGAGTTAAAAAGGGAAGTGTTAGACGAGTGTCAAAAGTCCAAGCTGAGTATCCATCCTGGTGTAGCCAAAATGTATAACGATCTAAAGCAAACATTCTGGTGGAAGGCTATGAAAAGAGTCGTTTCAATATACGTTAGCCGATGCCCTACTTGCCAACTAGTCAAGAGCGACCAACAGAAGCTGGCTGGATTGTTACAACCGCTAGAAGTTCCCGGTTGGAAGTGGGAACATATTTCCATGGATTTCATTGATGGTTTGCCCAGAACCAGAAAAGGAAATGACAGTATTTGGTTGATCGTAGATCGCTTCACGAAAACCGCCCATTTCATACTTGTCAGATCAAACAGAACTGCTCAGAGTCTGGCGCAGATATACTTCAAGGAAATAGTTAGACTGCATGGAGTGCCGCTCAGTATAGTCAGTGATAGAGATATAATATTCACTAGCAAATTCTGGGAAGCATTTCAAGTCGAGCTAGGAACGAAGTTGAACTTAAGCACCGCTTATCATCCTCAGACAGACGGTCAGACTGAGAGGGTGAATCGTATTTTAGAAGATCTATTGCGGGCTTGTGTTATAGATTTTAGTGGATCATGGGAAGACCATCTGCATTTGGCTGAATTCTCTTATAACAACAGCTACCAGGCGAGTCTGACAATGTCGCCATTCGAAGCGTTGTATGGTAGACCGTGTCGATCCCCTGCTTGTTGGGTCGAACCAGGTAATAGACTTGTGTTGGATCCTGATATGATTCGAGAAGCTGCCGACAAAGTCGATTTTATTAAGAAGCAATTACTCGCCGCTCAAAGCCGACAAAAGAGCTATGCCGATAGAAGAAGAAGAGATATATCCTTTGCTGTTGGCGACTATGTATATTTGAAAGTATCGCCGATGAGAGGAGTTATCCAGTTCGGTAAAACTGGAAAGTTCGCGCCCAAATTCATCGGTCCGTTTCCTATTCTGGAACGGATCGGGACTCTCGCTTATAGGGTTAAATTGCCAGATTGATTGCCTGGAGTTCATGATGTATTCCACATATCTCAACTTCGAAAGCACGTTCATGATCCAGACTTGATCGTGGAAGAAGCAGCTCAACAGGATATTGAAATTACTCCAGAATTAGCTGTGAGAAGAGAGCCGCTAAAGATTATCGGCAAAGAAACCAAAGAGCTGAGGAACAAGAAAGTTCACTTAGTCAAAGTACAATGGAGTGGAGATCCGTGAGATTGTGCTTGGGAAACTGAGGAGAGCATTCGGAAAGCTTATCCTAGATGTAGAATGGATATCTCTGATTGACTCAGGTGCAAGGTATATTTATCATACTTTGCATTACCATTTAATTCTCTTCTGCTGTTATTTTCTTTCCATGGATGTGCACTTTTAATTCTATAGTCTGAATGATTTTAAAAGAATATATGAATTAATTTGTATGATTTTGAAAAGTTAAAAACAAATTGCTTTTTGGTTGTGTTGTGTGATTGTAGATTAGATTAATTAAAATTATTGAAACGATAGTTAATTTAATCAACAATAAAATAATGTTAGAATTTATTCGATTATATCACACATTGAACTGATTAGAAAATAAATAGAAATATATATACATGTGCATTTTATATGTTTGAACAGGTTAATGGATTGGCTGTTGAGTAAAGATTTTATTTGCGTGCCCGACAAATAGGTAAACCTTAATGAGTTGGATGTGAAATATTATTATATCAACTCTTGTGAATGCCATTGGATGCGGAGTGCTGGTTATTCTGTGTGAAATAATAAACGTCGCCATAGGATAGTAACAATTAATTTTGAACTACATTACATGGCATACTTCAGAAGATAGGCATACTTCATCATATACCACATAAGCACTTGGAGCTTGTGTGACGAGGTGAAAGATTTACCATACGAGCGAGAGGCTTGTATGGCGATGACTATATTTTACAGGTTGAATTGATGACTGATATGGACTATTTAAATTGTAACGATTAATTTTCCAGATTAATAAAAACCCCACACGGGTCTGGAGTTGACAATAATCACGTCTCTCTAGTTATTAGATACGGCACATGGACTATTTATTTCCCACACAGGGCAGGGTGACGAGAATTTATTCTCTGGAGTTATTATCAATACATGCTCCCCTGTAAACACCAGAATATATCACTATAAATATGTGTATGCTTATTAGAATTTATTGGGTACCTAATACGGCCCACTAAATTTCCAAACCTCTCTCCGTACAAGGGAGGTTATCGCAAAAAATTTCGAAAATTCCGGGTGTTAGCTAAATTTTTGAAGAATTTGAAATTTCTCAGAAACTGAAAAGTTGGAGAATTGAAGCCAGATCGAACGTAGAGTTGATTAATCAAACCACTTTTGACTTTGTTCCATTTCGGGGACGAAACGTTTTAAGTGGGGAGGATTGTAACGACCTAGAAAATCTGAACCAATTTAAAAAATTTTAATTGGCTAAAATAATGGATTTTAAATATGTAAAATAAATATTTAAATAATAGAGATGAAAAGTGAGTTGAATCGACAATTGAAAACGAATATAATTAATTTTAAATATAAACACGGCCTGAAATGGCGCTGTAGTTTCAAAAATTGAATTCAAACTTTGTCGGACTGTACCGGCTGCAAAACAAAACGGATTTTAGTGAAACCAAAAATATTTAAATCTGTTAGTGAATACCTTTCTAACGAATCTGAAAAATCGAATTTTCATAACGGGAAGCAAAAGTTATGGCCAAATGAATTTTCAGAAAGGTCGCTATGGAATTTATATAACCCGAGAAATTGGCCATTTTGCATACGACCTCGGAATTCGACTTGTTGGATCCGGGATGTGAAGTTATCGCTTTGTTTCAGATTTCATAATTTTTGAAGCTAGTATGTGAGCGTGGCAAAGGAAAACGTGTTCTGGTCAATTACAGTTAAATTGGATCGACCAGAAATGGGCCTTTTTGCAAACGGTCTCAGAATTCGACGAAACTAGTTTTGTTGGGACCGTATCGTCAAAGCATAGCTAGATTTATTTTTCTGGAATTTTTTGAATCAGTTTGTGGCCCTGGCAAATTGAAATGTACGTTCAAATCAAATATTGAATGTTATATATTTTAATTTGAAGGAAAATTGACTGAAACAGTCGAATGGGCCCACGAAACATATCCCATTGTGTTCGGAATGGGGGTAAAACACTAGGGACGACAGTCGTTGGGTGTGGATCGGGGTTCGTGTGTGAAATGGGTATTTTTGAAATTTTAAAAATATATAAATTAAATGGAAAATTCTGATTGGCCACTCCACTCTCTCTCTCCCCGATCCTTCGTCGCGCGAGACGGAAATTGAATCCAAACTTCTCTCTTCTTTTTCTTCTAATCCACGCAATGAAACACCACCCACCAGTTATGTTTTTCATAGATCTAGGAAAGATCTACAAATCCATGTAAAGTTTGCTAATTATCGTTCAGTATTTGGAGAGTTACAAGCCCGGGAAGTCCGGGACTTTCGAGCTTCGCCGTGCCTATCTCGCTGCACCGAACGGAGAGCCACTTCAGGCGCACGTGCGCCCCTCCAAGGCCGTCAGCGTGGCATAGGCCGATCGCCCCCAAGCCCCACCGTTTACGCGCAAATCCGTGACCTAGTTTTGAACCAACATTGAAGGTATACGACTTTGATTATTCTGAATTGAAAATAACACTTTTAAGCGTTGCAAACTTCTAAAAATCATATCTTTTTGCTTTGTGGTCGAAATTCAGTGAAACAAGAGACAGTGGACTCGGTGGACGTCTTCTACATTCTAGAAGAGACCGCATATTTTTCTGAGCCTTCTGCTATTTTTGGTGGAGTGGAACCCAATGTGAGATTTCTAATTTATAAACGATATGGAAAACGACGAGGTATAAATTATATAGTCGATGTATGAGTTATATAAGCGTTGTACACCTCTTGTATAAGCGTTGTATAAGTCGTACGTTCGATGTATAAGTTATATATGCGTTGTAAAATTTATATATGTGTTGAAATAGAAGTGAATTGCTATATATATATATATATATATATATATATATATACGCCCCTCATCCACAAACCATGGACGATATTTATTGGTTGTGATTGGTGTGAAAATTGATTGATAGCGAATGGTTGATTGTGATTGTTTGTGGTTGATATTGATTGATTGTGGTTGAAAAATACCCATTTGTGGTTGAGAAATATTTGGTTGAAACCACATAGGATTAGTTTGTGGAAATGAAATAAATATATACATGCCGCCTGCGTGCGAACTAGATGCATGATCCCCATTGTCAAAAACCGCGAGGTTTTAAGGTAGAGCGAGGAGCCGTACTAGGGACGGTCCCGGTTTTAACTACCCTGCCGTTATGCTGCCGAAATTTTGAATAATATTCATGTGTTTAAATTATTTTCATTTGCTGAAACTATATTTATTCGTTGAATAGAAAACCTTCATGTGTTGAATCAATATTCATTCGTTGATTTGAAATTCATGTGTTGAATGGTATTCGTGTTTTAAATATAAAAATCACATTTTTATCTATATATAGAAACTATAGAAAACCTTCATGTGTTGAATCGATATTCATTCGTTGATTAGAAATTCATGTGTTGAATGGTATTTGTGTTTTAAATATAAAAATCACATTTTTATCTATATATAGAAACTATAGAAAACCTTCATGTGTTGAATCGATATTCATTCGTTGATTAGAAATTCATGTGTTGAATGGTATTCATATTTTGAAATAAATTGTTTCATAACAAAAAAAATCACCTTTTATCAACTATATGGACTATGTAAAATAATCTCGTTTTAAAAGAAATTGTTTTATAATAAAAATCCAATTTTCATCACCTATATAAACTGTATAAAATAATAGTGTTTTGAAATGAATTGTTTTACAATAAAAATCACATTTTTATTATATACATGAATTGTTGAAATGTGAAGTGTTAAAAATAGCAACTCGTTCAAATAAATATGCATGAGTCGAAATATTCATTAATTAGCTAATGATATGATTTTTGCCTATGCATGCAACATTAGAATGAATGGTGTTTTTAAACCAAATGGAATCAAAAATGAAGTTGAATGGAAAATGGTAAGTGATAAGAACTGTATATATGTACATGCATATTTATTGAACAGGTTATAGCAAAGGGGCTAGAGAAGAGGAATGAAATTTTGTGCCCGACAAATAGGTACACATTTACTGTTTTGTTTGGGTGATGATTTTATGAGCCTGTTGGCTTGCCGTTTGGCTTTTTCTTTTTGACATGAGACGCCCGTGTGGCTATTTGGAAATTTTCCCAGCCCCTCCCGTACAAAAGAGGTTATGGCAAAATTTTCCAAAATTTAAAGGCGTTAGTGAAATATTTGAAGTGAAAACGATATTGAAATTGTTGAATGAACTATATTTATATAAATATATAAATATAAATAAAATTAAAATGAGACATGGCCGTGCAGTTCGTGTTTTGAAACCGTGATTTCAAACAACTAGTGCGGGAAATCCGACCATTGGATTTTCCCGAAACCGCAACCGTTGGGTTCGCCTTGGAAATATCTTTCCAACGGCACCAACTTTGTAAAAATCCAACGGTTGGATTTTCTGGAATGTTTAATTCAAATCTGAAGAAAAACAGCGCCAGAAACGATTATATATATATATATATATATAATTATATTTAATCGAATAACAACGCTGCAGTTCGTATTTTGAAATCGAAACTTCAAACGATTATACCAGGAGATCCGACCGTCGGATTTTCCCGAAACTGGAACCGTTGGATTCGTTTTGAAAAGACCTTTCTAATGATGTAAATTGTGTGAAGATCCAACGGTTAGATTTTCAGACATGTGTAAATCAAATCTGAAGAAAAACAGCGCCACGACCGCGTTATGGCCCGAAGCGTCGTTTTAAATAAATTGGCTATTTTAAAATAAATAAAAATAGCGATAAATCGTTATAAAATATCATAAACGATATGGAATGGAAATAAACTGAATTTGCTCGATTTATGTGGTATTTGATGGTTGAATGTGTTTGGTGTGAAAATTACATTAAAGAACAAAATTGGTGTTGTCGAATGATTTAACCATTGAAATAAATTGATTTGAAATTCTAAATATACGTGAATTATTTGAAAAGGCCGAGTTAAGTCTCATTTCAAATAATTGACCGACGATTGAAAGTCGAAGATGAAGACGGTGGTCGAAGACCGGAGATCTTCACCTCGTTTGGATGGTAACCGAAGTCCTGATTGGGAGGCATCCCGAAATATGGATAATGAGTGGTGGTCGTCCAGACGTTCGTGGTGATCGATGGGTTTGAGAGGTATTTAGTGCCTTCGGTTTCGTTCAGGCCCAGAACGGACTTGTAAATGGACAGTGTGTCTGACATTGGATTTTATTCTGTGTTGATTGATCTCTATTAAATATACATCTGTTTGGCGGCGGAGAATTTATTCTTTTGCTTAACGCCTTTCTCTGAAACGCACGAGTTCAGAGGTTGTATATCGATGGACATCAGTCGCATGGCATGAATTGCCTGTGTGGCATGCTAAGATGCAGTGATCAGGGCTTCTGTTGAAAAGCAAAGTCTTGTGGTGATGATCAAAGCACCGCCGGTGTGGCGTAGCTTTGTGTATAACGTAAAATCGCGAGCCTCACAACCCGGTATGAACCAGAAACGGGAGAGGACATCAAGGAGGGCCTGCGTTTCTTTCTAGCTAGGGTGGTGTCAGTGACCTACCAGCCCTGACATTTATATACTTTTCACCTGTGTGGTTGTTGCTGTTGCGAGGCGCCTCGGTTTGATCGGACGATCCGGGTCCGATGGAGTCATTCGTTGGCTCGTTTACGCCCTAAAGGGCGAGGAGACGTAGTGTTCAGGCATAATAATCCACATCGGTGGACCGGCCCTGACGTTCCAAGGGGCAGTTGCGGCTGTTCCTGAGACACGGGCTAGAGCGTCTCGAATTCGGTAAGGACTATCTTTTGCCTTGGTTCAGGACGGAAATCCAATTTCCAAATACGACATCATGCGGTTTTGATTGTATACCTATATATGACGACATAGTGGTATGGGGCATTAATGCCGTCTATGATCGATAGTTATGATTTGAAATTGCTCTCAAAATATATAAACACTAGCAATAATATCAAATGCCTTTGTTTTATTCGTATCAAGCATATTTTGGCTGTTATAAGGTAAAAACTCTATCCTCCGGTTTGCGTTGCATTGTGTGATGGGAACTGAGTCTTATAATGGCTTCATTTTTATAAAAAGCATTGCGATGTTTAAAAGAACGATTTGTTTTAAAGCACTGGCAATCCAATGGAGTAAACCCGTTCCCCGAAAGTGGCGTGGTCCTTTGATTAGCCATATTATAAATGTGTTGAGTAGATTTCTCATACCAGTCCCATGATTGACTCGTAGTTTGTTTCACTTTCAAACTCGGGTGCCCCTTTTTCTACACGGGTAGCCTTGTGTTCAGGTTTAGCAGGCTTTATCTGGAGAGCTGGAGCTGAAGATGGATTCTATCATTTATCTCTTTTTATGCTGTTCAGCTCCTATTGTACATATTTTGTTTGTTTTCTGCTGTAGACATTTATGTATAGCTGAACTGTAATTGTAGTAAGTAAGATCCTGTATACTGTATAACTCTGATGATTACTTTTATCCATTATATTCTATTGTTCATTATCTGGTGTGTTTATTTATTTCTGTTCTGCTATTATCTGTTCCTGTGTTATATTCCACGGATTACCCTTGCCACCGTCTGTACGGGGTTTGGGGTTGTCTCATTTGGTATCAAAGCTTTGGTTAAGCTTAGTTCTGGAATAAAACATTTGAACGAACTCGTCAGAAATAGAACCAGTAGTGTTCTAGGACGGGTAACTCTATATAGACAGGATCAGCAATATCCTAGTATGAGTAAAGCAGAATGAAATTACACCTCGATAGACACATTTACATTTGAAGTATGTGTTTCTATATTTTAGAAATATCTTTTCTGATGACCTGACACTTAGTCTGCTAATTGCAGACGCACTAGAAAATGAGTGACAGGAACAGAAGAAATAATCGTATGGCTCGACCAGCTAATGAGCCAGTTGTGCTCCCGCAGCCATAATCCGATATAGAAGTTCTATTCAAGAGATTTCGAATTCTGGGTGGATCGCCATTCTTAGGCAAGGAGTCCATTATGGAAACACAATCTTGGATTCGCTCTGCAGAGAAAATCTTTGAGGGTTTAAAGCTGAGAGACTATCAGAAAAGATTACTGGCGTCTTGGGCACTCAAAGAAGAAGCTTTGTTTTGGTGGGATTCAATTATTAAAGATAATCCAGAAGGTGATATCACCTGGGACAGATTCAAAGTGATTTTCTTAGAAAGATTTACTCCTCCCGAAGCAACCGAGAGATTATGTGACGAATTTTCTTATTTGATACAAGGTGATATGACCATCCAAGAATATCATAAGAAAATCAATGAACTTTCTCACTTTACCCCTCATCTAATTGAAAGTCCGAAGAGGAAGAATATGAGATTTATTAATGGCTTGCAAAGAAAATATCAGAACAGTGTAATGAGGAATGTGAAGCTCCCCTTTTCTGAAATGATATATATGGCCTACCAGTATGAAGATCTCGACAAAAAGGGCATGTTGCGCGACGAAGAGGAAGTCAGTTCTAGCGATAAGGTTGAATCAGAAATTGATCGTCCTGAGGCCAGTACCATGTCTGAGGTCAGTAAGGAACCCAAAGTCAATCGAAAAAGGGCCGGACCAGGAAAAGAATCGATAACGACCACCGTATGCAATTACCGCCATCGGAGAGGGCATTTGTCGATAAACTGCGGACCTTTAAAGAAATGATTAAAAGGATTCAGAAAGGCGAACCCTCGTGTTTTCAAATAGATAACGACGAGACCTTGAGGTTGAAAGGAAGGATTTGTGTTCCTGATATCCCAGAGTTAAAAAGGGAAGTGTTAGACGAGTGTCAAAAGTCCAAGCTGAGTATCCATCCTGGTGTAGCCAAAATGTATAACGATCTAAAGAAAACATTCTGGTGGAAGGCTATGAAAAGAGACGTTTCAATATACATTAGCCGATGCCCTACTTGCCAACTAGTCAAGAGCGACCAACAGAAGCTAGCTGGATTGTTACAACCGCTAGAAGTTCCCGGTTGGAAGTGGGAACATATTTCCATGGATTTCATTGATGGTTTGCCCAGAACCAGAAAAGGAAATGACAGTATTTGGGTGATCATAGATCGCTTCACGAAAACCGCCCATTTCATACTTGTCAGATCAAACAGAACCGCTGAGAGTCTGGCGCAGATATACTTCAAGGAAATAGTTAGACTGCATGGAGTGCCGCTCAGTATAGTCAGTGATAGAGATATAATATTCACTAGCAAATTCTGGGAAGCATTTCAAGTCGAGCTAGGAACGAAGTTGAACTTAAGCACCGCTTATCATCCTCAGACAGACGGTCAGACTGAGAGGGTGAATCGTATTTTAGAAGATCTATTGCGGGCTTGTGTTATAGATTTTGGTGGATCATGGGAAGACCATCTGCATTTGGCTGAATTCTCTTATAACAACAGCTACCAGGCGAGTCTGACAATGTCTCCATTCGAAGCGTTGTATGGTAGACCGTGTCGATCTCCTGCTTGTTGGGTCGAACCAGGTAATAGACTTGTGTTGGATCCTGATATGATTCGAGAAGCTGCCGACAAAGTCGATTTTATTAAGAAGCAATTACTCGCCGCTCAAAGCCGACAAAAGAGCTATGCCGATAGAAGAAGAAGAGATATATCCTTTGCTGTTGGCGACTATGTATATTTGAAAGTATCGCCGATGAGAGGAGTTATCCAGTTCGGTAAAACTGGAAAGTTCGCGCCCAAATTCATCGGTCCGTTTCCTATTCTGGAACGGATCGGGACTCTCGCTTATAGGGTTAAATTGCCAGATTGGTTGCCTGGAGTTCATGATGTATTTCACATATCTCAACTTCGAAAGCACGTTCATGATCCAGACTTGATCGTGGAAGAAGCAGCTCAACAGGATATTGAAATTACTCCAGAATTAGCTGTGAGAAGAGAGCCGCTAAAGATTATCGGCAAAGAAACCAAAGAGCTGAGGAACAAGAAAGTTCACTTAGTCAAAGTACAATGGAGTGGAGATCCGTGAGATTGTGCTTGGGAAACTGAGGAGAGCATTCGGAAAGCTTATCCTAGATGCAGAATGGATATCTCTGATTGACTCCGGTGCAAGGTATATTTATCATACTTTGCATTACCATTTAATTCTCTACTCTGCTGTTATTTTCTTTCCATGGATGTTCACTTTTAATTCTATAGTCTGAATGATTTTAAAAGAATATATGAATTAATTTGTATGATTTTGAAAAGTTAAAAACAAATTGCTTTTTGGTTGTGTTGTGTGATTGTAGATTAGATTAATTAAAATTATTGAAACGATAGTTAATTTAATCAACAATAAAATAATGTTAGAATTTATTCGATTATATCACACATTGAACTGATTAGAAAATAAATAGAAATATATATACATGTGCATTTTATATGTTTGAACAGGTTAATGGATTGGCTGTTGAGTAAAGATTTTATTTGCGTGCCCGACAAATAGGTAAAACTTAATGAGTTGGATGCGAAATATTATTATATCAACTCTTGTGAATGCCATTGGATGCGGAGTGCTGGTTATTCTGTGTGAAATAATAAACGTCGCCATAGGATAGTAACAATTAATTTTGAACTACATTACATGGCATACTTCAGAAGATAGGCATACTTCATCATATACCACATAAGCACTTGGAGCTTGTGTGACGAGGTGAAAGATTTACCATACGAGCGAGAGGCTTGTATGGCGATGACTATATTTTACAGGTTGAACTGATGACTGATATGGACTATTTAAATTGTAACGATTAATTTTCCAGATTAATAAAAACCCCACACGGGTCTGGAGTTGACAATAATCACGTCTCTCTAGTTATTAGATACGGCACATGGACTATTTATTTCCCACACAGGGCAGGGTGACGAGAATTTATTCTCTGGAGTTATTATCAATACATGCTCCCCTGTAAACACCAGAATATATCACTATAAATATGTGTATGCTTATTAGAATTTATTGGGTACCTAATACGGCCCACTAAATTTCCAAACCTCTCTCCGTACAAGGGAGGTTATCGTAAAAAAATTCGAAAATTCCGGGTGTTAGCCAAATTTTTGAAGAATTTGAAATTTCTCAGAAACTGAAAAGTTGGAGAATTGAAGCCAGATCGAACGTAGAGTTGATTAATCAAACCACTTTTGACTTTGTTCCATTTCGGGGACGAAACGTTTTAAGTGGGGAGGATTGTAACGACCTAGAAAATCTGAACCAATTTAAAAAAATTTAATTGGCTAAAATAATGGATTTTAAATATTTAAAATAAATATTTTAAATAATAGAGATGAAAAGTGAGTTGAATCGACAATTGAAAACGAATATAATTAATTTTAATTATAAACAAGGCCTGAAATGGCGCTTCAGTTTCAAAAATTGAATTCAAACTTTGTCGGACTGTACCGGGTGCAAAACAAAACGGATTTTAGTGAAACCAAAAATATTTAAATCTGTTAGTTAATACCTTTCTAACGAATCTTAAAAATCGAATTTTCATAACGGGAAGCAAAAGTTATGGCCAAATGAATTTTCGGAAAGGTCGCTATGGAATTTATATAGCCCGAGAAATTGGCCATTTTGCATACAACCTCGCAATTCGACGAAACCACTTTTGTTGGATCCGGGATGTGAAGTTATCGCTAGATTTCAAATTTCATAATTTTTGAAGCTAGTATGTGAGCGTGGCAAAGGAAAACGTGTTCTGGTCAATTACAGTTAAACTGGATCGACCAGAAATGGGCCTTTTTGCAAACGGTCTCAGAATTCGACGAAACTAGTTTTGTTTGGACCGTATCATCAAAACATAGCTAGATTTATTTTTCTGGAATTTTTCGAATTAGTTTGCGGCCCTGGCAAATTGAAATGTACGTTCAAATCAAATATTGAATGTTATATATTTTAATTTGAAGGAAAACTGACTGAAACAGTCGAATGGGCCCACGAAACATATCCCATTGTGTTCGGAATGGGGGTAAAACGCTAGGGACGACAGTCGTTGGGTGTGGATCGAGGTTCGTGTGTGAAAGGGGTATTTTTGAAATTTTAAAAATATATAAATTAAATGGAAAATTCTGATTGGCCACTCCACTCTCTCTCTCTCTCCCCGATCCTTCGACGCGCGAGACGGAAATTGAATCCAAACTTCTCTCTTCTTTTTCTTCTAATCCACGCAATGAAACACCACCCCCCAGTTATGTTTTTCGTATGTCTAGGAAAGATCTACAAATCCATGTAAAGTTTGCTAATTATCGTTCAGTATTTGGAGAGTTACAAGCCCGGGAAGTCCGGGAATTTCGAGCTCCGTCGTGCCTATCTCGCTGCACCGAACGGAGAGCCACTTCAGGCGCACGTGCGCCCCTCCAAGGCCGTCAGCGTGGCATAGGCCGATCGCCCCCAAGCCCCACCGTTTGCGCGCAAATCCGTGACCTAGTTTTGAACCAACGTTGAAGGTATACGGCTTTGATTATTCTGAATTGAAAATAACACTTTTAAGCGTTGCTAACTTCTAAAAATCATATCTTTTTGCTTTGTGGTCGAAATTCAGTGAAACAAGAGACAGTGGACTCGGGTGGACGTCTTCTACATTCTAGAATAGACCGCATATTTTTCTGAGCCTTCTGCTATTTTTGGTGGAGTGGAACCCAATGTGAGATTTCTAATTTATAAACGATATGGAAAACGACGAGGTATAAATTATATAGTCGATGTATGAGTTATATAAGCGTTGTACACCTCTTGTATAAGCGTTGTATAAGTCGTACGTTCGATGTATAAGTTATATATGCGTTGTAAAATTTATATATGTGTTGAAATAGAAGTGAATTGCTATATATATATATATATACGCCCCTCGTCCACAAACCATGGACGATATTTATTGGTTGTGATTGGTGTGAAAATTGATTGATAGCGAATGGTTGATTGTGATTGTTTGTGGTTGATATTGATTGATTGTGGTTGAAAAATACCCATTTGTGGTTGAGAAATATTTGGTTGAAACCACATAGGATTAGTTTGTGGAAATGAAATAAATATATACATGCCGCCTGCGTGCGAACTAGATGCATGATCCCCATTGTCAAAAACCGCGAGGTTTTAAGGTAGAGCGAGGAGCCGTACTAGGGACAGTCCCGGTTTTAACTACCCTGCCGTTATGCTGCCGAAATTTTGAATAATATTCATGTGTTTAAATTATTTTCATTTGCTGAAACTATATTTATTCATTGAATAGAAAACCTTCATGTGTTGAATCGATATTCATTCGTTGATTAGAAATTCATGTGTTGAATGGTATTCGTGTTTTAAATATAAAAATCACATTTTTATCTATATATAGAAACTATAGAAAACCTTCATGTGTTGAATCGATATTCATTCGTTGATTAGAAATTCATGTGTTGAATGGTATTCATGTTTTAAATATAAAAATCACATTTTTATCTATATATAAAAACTATAGAAAACCTTCATGTGTTGAATCGATATTCATTCATTGATTAAAAATTCATGTGTTGAATGGTATTCATATTTTGAAATAAACTGTTTCGTAATAAAAAAAAATCACCTTTTATCAACTATATGGACTATGTAAAATAATCTCATTTTAAAAGAAATTGTTTTATAATAAAAATCCTATTTTCATCACCTATATAAACTATATAAAATAATAGTGTTTTGAAATGAATTGTTTTACAATAAAAATCACATTTTTATTATATACTTGAATTGTTGAAATGTGAAGTGTTAAAAATAGCAACTCGTTCAAATAAATATGCATGAGTCGAAATATTCATTAATTAGCTAATGATATGATTTTTGCCTATGCATGCAACATTAGAATGAATGGTGTTTTTAAACCAAATGGAATCAAAAATGAAGTTGAATGGAAAATGATAGGTGATAAGAACTGTATATATGTACATGCATATTTATTGAACAGGTTATAGCAAAGGGGCTAGAGAAGAGGAATAAAATTTTTGTAACACCCCGTAATTCTGTGACATTAAGTTTCTCAAATTAAAGTATAATTAATTTTTAAAAGAAAAATTAAAAGAAAAAGATCAATGCAGTTTTTTTTTAATTTAAGTATTGTAACTAACATGAAAAAAAGAGGTAAGGAGAGAACAATAATTATTATTGTTCTAAGACTTATTACCAAAAGCCTCTGTAGCTCAGTTGGTTAAGGCATTGGATTGGTAGCATGGAGGTCGGGGGTTCGAACACCGGCGGCGGCATAATTTTTTATCATTGTTTTAGAGAGGGCCAACTAAACATGCAAATATATGTACGTATACAAATTCAAAATTTAAAAGGATAAGAACGTACATATAAGGAAATAAAGAAAATATATATATATATATACATATGAGAAATATAAATATATATATACAAAAATATATGTATACGAAAGATAAAATTCAAGATAAGGCTACAGTCAATGAAATATGGCAACATCATTTGAATTTTGAAAATAAAATGAAAGTTGTGCGTATATATATATATATACGCGTAAAATGGTCGTTAGAGGAATTGTATACATATAAGAATATTTCATGTGAATAAAACAGTTAAATAAATTCCAGAAATTCAAAAGTTTGAAAATCAAACTTTTACGCCAAAATAGCTTGTGGGACCCAATGCTGACTCAGCACTGCGTGTATGATAAGGTTTGGCTAGATTCATCTATGTACCTGGACTATTTTCTTAACTAGGTTCAATGCTGACTCAGCGCTGCGTGTACGATAAGGTCTTGAGCAGCTATATAAACAGCCCTAGTCTTCATTCTCTTTGCACCAATTCTCTTCTATCCTTATGCTGCTAAGATTCATGGCGTCTTCCCCTCTTCTAAATTTTCTTAAATAAATAAAATAAAATATGATTCAAGACGAGGAGATGCTGCTAAAAGACTTTTAAGGAGGGATTCAAATCAAAGTTTCAAGTGAAGAATTCAAAGGCTAGCTCAAACAAGTTTCAAGCAACGACGCACGAATCATAGCCACGCTTTCCTTCTTTTCTAGATTTATTTTCTGTAAGTTGGTTATTTCTAGATCTGAATATTTTGTTTTATTTGTGACATGAAATTAAAGGAATAAAGGAATATGCCAAATCTCTCTCTCTCTTCGAATCTGTGTTTATACTCTTGGACTGAATTAAGAACTGTTATGATTCGAGGACAAATAAGACTGTAACCGTGACTATGACTATAGAACTGTGGCCTTTGAAAGCATATGCCTTTGGACTATGACATAAGCCTTTGATTTTGGGACATATAAACATTGCCTATGACAATGACTTATGACTATGGGAATTATTTTCCCTTTTGGACTATGAACATCGCATATGACTATGGACATTTCCTATGACTGTGACTGTGACTAAAGGATTATTTCCTTGACTAGGCCTATACCTTTGATTTGGACATAAACTATTACTTATGACATAATGAGGACAACTGTGATTTTGACACCCATGATTTATGATTAGGAATATATTGCTTTAGTTTTGTGATTGAGAAGTTGGGTCTAAACCCAATTATTTATTCTACTTGTTCCTTGGTTTTTCTTTGGTTTTAAGACAGTGGGAATTTACCTATTAAGTTAGGTCTACCCACGTTCTTGAACCTATTTTGCCCATTCTTTGGTTTTAAGACAGTGGGAATTTACCTATTTAGTTAGGTCTACCCATATTCTTGAACCTACATTGTTATCCAAACCTTTTTATGTCAATTATTCCTTCTTGTCATTTTGATTCATTCCCTTTTTATCTACGAATCTAGATTTATTTATAATCTAGGTTGAATCACGATTATTCGAACGGTGGGAATGCGATTTGGGGAAAAACATGGAAATGAATATGAACGTAATTGTAAACTTGGAAATTGGCATAATTTGGAATATGTATTATGACATGCATATTAAAATGAGAACGGGGAAATTTGACATGGATTAGGGAATATGTGATTTTGACATATTAAATTTAGCGTTAGTAAGTAAGCTAAATTTTAGGCATAAAATGTAAACTAGAAAAATAATTCTAGTTTTGCCATAAATTGTGAATTAGGATGTTAAACCAAGATTGGGTTAATTAAGGTTGTTTTGGAATAAGTATATTAGCACAATTTTGAATTTATTTGTAATTGTGAGCAATTGTCATGTTTAGAATAAATTATGGTTAGCGACACTAAATTTGGTATAATTTACATACCAAAAAGTATAAATATGATAAATGAGTGAGAGAATGGGCCATAATAATAAATGTGACAATGTACATTAAAAGAGTAGTAATGAAATAAGTAAATTAGGAGTAATTTACTTATAGAATTCGTCATAAATGTTAAATTGTTCATTTACCACAAAATATGTAACTTGGTTAAGTTTTGGCCATAAATTATAAACTAGGATATTTAATCTAGTTTCGGCAATGAAATAGGAAATGGCCTAAACTGCATGTTGGGTTAGGACTTGGGCCTAGAATATAAGTATACTAGTAGGCTTGACAAATAAATATAGGCCAAATTTGTCTGAAAAGGGTAAATGGGCTTTTGAAATAAATTGTTAACAATTTATAAACAAAAGAAAAGTATTTTGATAACACCCCTTTTTATAACACATAGACCAGAAGGTTCTAGGGTGACAGAGAGGATAGTGTCTAGGCTTGGGTTTGGAAAATACAAGTTTCCTGCCCTCCCTGGCTATCCCTAACTGATCCGAAGGACGGGATGGTTGTTTTCAAAACTAGATTTGGAAATTAATCAAAAACCCTTTGAACTTAGAAAACATGAATATGCCTAACCCGAGGTTAGACTGAGTTGCGGTGTAAACCTGCCCGGAACCGACCGGCACATCCAGTAACCGCAGCAATATTTGTCTAATGTGAGAGGTTGCGGCTTTAATTTATTAATTAAAGCTAGAACAAGAATGGGATAGTTAAGTCCATAGGAACACTTAACCAACCTAACACGGTTAAGCTAGAATGGGAAGGTTAAGGAACACTTAACCAACTTAGCACGGTTAAAGCTAGAATGGGAGGGTTAAGTCCATGGGAATACTTAGCCAAATTAACATGTTGACTAGACTAGAAGGTGGGGTTAAGTAAAGTTAATACACTTAGCCAATTTAACATGTTAATTAGACTAGAGGTTGGGGTTAAGTAATACACTTAGCCAAATTAATATGTTAACTGGACTAGACCATAGGGTTAAGTAAACTTGAACGCTTAACCATCAGAATATGATAAATGAATAGGGTTAAGTAAAAAGCATGAAGGGATAACACTTAACCAGTGTAATAGGATAAGGGAAGAGGGTTAAGATAGCTTGAATCGACTAAAGACACTTAACCAACCCAACCTGGCGAGAAAGAAAACTAAGTAGTAGACCTCAGTTGAAAAAGGGACTAAGTAGTAAAACTTAGTTAAGAAAACAAGGAATTTGGAAACTAAGTGGTAAACCTTAGTTAGTAGAACTAAGTAGTAATTCTTAGTATAACACGAAGGAGCAGACATCCATCTAGTTTTAAGAAGGCACCAACGAATTGGGTTACGAAGCCCGAGGCTTCGAGGGGACATGAGGGTACTCTTGGTATCCCTCTGTGAGGCTGCAGATGATCATCCGGGGCTCACAGAGGTTAAGGTCTGCGTTAGAAGAACCGAGGGTATGCCTTGGTTGCAATATATATGTGGCAACCTAAAGACTAGGATGGACCAGCGTGATTCGGCGAGAAGACGGTAGCCCTGTGATAGCAACTCGTCGTCTACCATCCATCTTGAGTCAATCGAGATACGTGAAGCGGAAAGGCGGAGAACTCCAAAAGACCATATACTTGCTATCTAGTTATGGTTGCGGATGGCCATAGGATAGTGGGGCACCGGGGGTCGGCGTATAGTTCTCATTTTACAAGGTGTGCCTTTCATTAGCTGAGGGAGGGGTCAAGTGGGACCATAGCCACTGGAGTAAAAACAGACCTTAGCATCTGCATCGGCAGATATCTGAAAGCTCCCGACCGAGTTCTGTATTCCTTGATTTGCCCTGTCACAGGACTCGGATCGCACATTACAGGACATGTGCATCTAGACAAGCGATAATGATTCGCGATACATACGTGGGGAAGCCTAGGAACATATACCACTCTAGGTAGTGTGTCCTAGACTTGGGGGCATTGTTCGATAGGTAGCGTAATCCCTAGTTGGACTAGGTGGCATAAACCCTGAACTCGAAAAGCGTTCAGCAGATAGCGTAAAACTATAGTTAAATCTAGAAAGCAGTGGATAGAAAACCCTAGATTAGATCTAGGTAAAAACTAATAAATGGATGCCTGAAGGCGATGGAAAATACAGGGATTGGGATCACGTTATCGTTACTAGTTGAAACACTAGTTAGGCGGTGCAGAGATATAGAAATCAGTATAACAAGGAAATAGCGAAGCGGCGAAGTATTAGAGCGAAGCGGCGAAAGTATTAGAGCGTATCCAGTTTATCTTATCTTAGCATATCTTGTGATTACCTTGTCCAATCTTGTTGACCCTATCGTCATGGTGTAATCTTGTATTCAGTTAATTCATGTCGTTTTGTTTTCCATGTTCACATGCTAGAAGTTACTGAACTTACTCAGGCTTTATGTCTGACTCTGTTTTTCTTTCGTCTTCTTTTCTTCCGTTCCCCCCCCCCCCAGGTAGTAGAGGAGGGAGTAGTATAGCTCATGTTAAGTTGGACTGTCACTCTTTCCCAGCTTGAAGATTTATCGAAGTCTGCTTGGATTCTCTTATCAGATGCTATGGCTGGCTCATGCAAAAATTGGGGAATATAAATGTTGTTTTATGCTTCTTTATTTTGTAAGACAGATGATACTCTGATATTGTAAAGAAATCATTGTACAAATTATTTTATCAATAAAGCAAAGTTTTATCTTCCGCTGTTTAATTTCTGTCTGTCTTGTAATTTATCTGCATCTTTTACCCTAAATGCTCCACAGAACTTAGTGCATTCCCTTTGTGAGTGACACTAACGGATGTGGGGTGTTACAATTTTGTGCCCGACAAATAGGTACACATTTACTGTTTTGTTTGGGTGATGATTTTATGAGCCTGTTGGCTAGCCGCTTGGCTTTTTCTTTTTCTTTTTGACATGAGACGCCCGTGTGGCTATTTGGGAATTTTCCCAGCCCCTCCCGTACAAAGGAGGTTATGGCGAAATTTTCCAAAATTTAAAGGCATTAGTGAAATATTTGAAGTGAAAACGATATTGAAATTGTTGAATGAACTATATTTATATAAATATATAAATATAAATAAAATTAAAACGAGACGTGGTCGTGCAGTTCGTGTTTTGAAACCGTGATTTCAAACAACTAGTGCGGGAAATTCGACCATTGGATTTTCCCGAAACCGCAACCGTTGGGTTCGCCTTGGAAATATCTTTCCAACGGCACCAACTTTGTAAAAATCAAATGGTTGGATTGTCTAGAATGTTTAATTCAAATCTGAAGAAAAACAGCACCAGAAACGATTATATTTTTATATATATGTATATATATATAATTATATTTAATCGAATAACGACGCTGCAGTTCGTATTTTGAAATCGAAACTTCAAACGATTGTACCAGGAGATCCGACCGTCGGATTTTCCCGAAACTGGAACCATTGGATTTGTTTTGAAAAGACCTTTCTAATGATGTAAATTGTGTGAAGATCCAACGGTTAGATTTTCAGACATGTGTAAATCAAATCTGAAGAAAAACAGCGCCACGGCCGGGTTATGGCCCGAAGCGTCGTTTTAAATAAATTGGCTATTTTAAAATAAATAAAAATAGCGATAAATCGTTATAAAATATCATAAACGATATGGAATGGAAATAAACTGAATTTGCTCAATTTATGTGGTATTTGATGGTTGAATGTGTTTGGTGTGAAAATTACATTAAAGAACAAAATTGGTGTTCTCGAATGATTTAACCATTGAAATAAATTGATTTGAAATTCTAAATATACGTGAATTATTTGAAAAGGCCGAATTAAGTCTCATTTCAAATAATTGACCGACGATTGAAAGTCGAAGACGAAGACGGTGGGCGAAGACTGGAGATCTTCACTTCGTTTGGATGGTAACCGAGGTCCTGATTGGGAGGCATCCCGAAATATGGATAATGAGTGGTGGTCGTCCAGACGTACGTGGTGATCGATGGGTTTGCGAGGTATTTAGTGCCTCCGGTTTCGTTCAGGCCCAGAACGGACTTGTAAATGGACTGTGTGTCTGACATTGGATTTTATTCTGTGTTGATTGATCTATATTAAATATACATCTGTTTGGCGGCGGAGAATTTATTCTTTTGCTGAACGCCCTTCTCTGAAACACACGAGTTCAGAGGTTGTATATCGATGGACATCAGTCGCATGGCATGAATTACCTGTGTGGCATGCTAAGATGCAGTGATCAGGGCTTCTATTGAAAAGCAAAGTCTTGTGGTGATGATCAAAGCACCGCCAGTGTGGCGTAGCTTTGTGTATAACGTAAAATCGCGAGCCTCACACCCCGGTATGAACCAGAAACGGGAGAGGACATCAGGGAGGGCCTGCGTTTCTTTCTAGCTAGGGTGGTGTCAGTGACCTACTAGCCCTGACAATTATATACTTTTCATCTGTGTGGTTGTTGCTGTTGCGAGGCGCCTCGGTTTGATCGGACGATCCGGGTCCGATGGAGTCATTCGTTGGCTCGTTTACGCCCCAAAGGGCGAGGAGACGTAGTGTTCAGGCATAATAATCCACATCGGTGGACCGGCCCTGACGATCCAAGGGGTAGTTGCGGCTGTTCCTGAGACACGGGCTAGAGCGTCTCGAATTCGGTAAGGACTATCTTTTGCTTTGGTTCAGGACGGAAATCCAATTTCCAAATACGACATCATGCGGTTTTGATTGTATACCTATATATGGCGACATAGTGGTATGGGGCATTAATGCCGTCTATGATCGATAGTTATGATTTGAAATTGTTCTCAAAATATATAAACACTAGCAATAATATCAAATGCCTTTGTTTTATTCGTATCGAGCATATTTTGGCCTATATAAGGTAAAAACTCTTTCCTTCGGTTTGCGTTGCATTGTGTGATGGGAACTGAGTCTTATAATGGCTTCATTTTTATAAAAAGCATTGCGATGTTTAAAAGAATGATTTGTTTTAAAGCACTGGCAATCCAATGGAGTAAACCCGTTCCCCGAAAGTGGCGTGGTCCTTTGATTAGCCATATTATAAATGTGTTGAGTAGATTTCTCATACCAGTCCCATGACTGACTCGTAGTTTGTTTCACTTTTAAACTCAGGTGCCCCTTTTTCTACACGGGCAGCCTTGTGTTCAGGTTTAGTAGGCTTTATCTGGATAGCTGGAGCTGAAGATGGATTCTATCATTTATCTCTTTTTATGCTGTTCAGCTCCTATTGTACATATTTTGTTTGTTTTCCGCTGTAGACATTTATGTATAGCTGAACTGTAATTGTACTAAGTAAGATCCTGTATACTGTATAACTCTGATGATTACTTTTATCTAGTATATTCTATTGTTCATTATCTGGTGTGTTTATTTATTTCTGTTCTGCTATTATCTGTTCCTGTGTTATATTCCACGGATTACCCTTGCCACCGTCTGTACGGGGTTTGGGGTCGTCTCAGTTTGGCTGTCTAAGGTGGCACCGGAACAGATGAAGGCAAGCTTCACGGTGCAGCAGCAGGTGGATCTCAGCTGTTTTGTGGAGGGTTCGGTGCCTTGAAGATGTGGCGATGGGTTTAAGCGAGGGGTGGACGCAAGGCCTGGGAATCAGCGCGGTTCATGGAGGAATAGAATTTACGGTGAGGAAGAATCATGGAGTGTGAAGATGGTAGATAAAACACAAAGGAGATAAATATAAAGAACTGAAGATAAATAAGGGATGAGCGGTTCACAAGGCTAGGCTAACACGTTTTAAGAAAACGTGGGATGAATTTGAACTGTTCCTTAAATTTTGAACTGTTCCTGGAAGCTTGAACGGATATTTAAAAAATGAACCGTTTAAATTAAAAATAAGAAACCATCACAGTTTGGAGGAAAAAATGGAACGCAAAGGGATATAAAAGGTAATGTGTCAGTTTAGTAAATTAAAAGGAACGCATGCATTAATCTTCTGGACAAACTGGGCATATAATTTAAATCATATGCATGTTTTCATAACATGCAACAAACCTTAGCATAAATAAAATAATAAATGGTTGATAGACGTGAAAATGAATATGGAAAATTGATGGAGACAAACCAGTATTGCAATGGAGTTTCATGTATGCATGCATGAAAAGATGAAAAGAATAGCATGCTTTTGGAATAGGAATGTATACATCCCTTAACAAATGAAAGGCACATTTAGTAATCAAAAGGACGCATGCATAAATCTTTTGAAAAAAGTAACCTATATATGTCCATCTAAGCCCCGGAGAAAGAAAAAAAAATATGGGTGGCTTAATAAAATAAAAAGACATGTTTTGCAGTCCCAAATTAGTTTAAAAAATATGTAAGATCGGAAAAGGGACACATCAAACTCAGATGGCTCTGTTTCAAAAATGAACTGTGCAAGCATTTTCACAATTTCAGCGCGAAGCGAACACCGAAACTGACAAATGAATATATTGTGTTAATCAGCGCGACGAGACGGACACAACGGTATGAAATTTGAAGTGTCAGGATGCTCCGTTCAAAAGCGCGTTACGTTCCCCTTTGACGTAAAAGTGTGGACTGAAAACGGAGGTCAAAACGTCCGATTTTCGCGAAACGAATTTCGCCGTCGGATTCGTGACAACGAATAGAATATTTTTCGTGTTTGTCCAAACTGGTTTTGGGGAAATTTTAAAATCGTTAAATTTTGAACTGTTATGCGCCGCTTTGCACTGAAAATTGCACGATCGACAAACATTTAAATTTTCCGACAAAATTTTCACAATGGCTATATCTCATTGTACGTACATCAAATTACAAATTCCCATTACGAAAAATGATAGAATATTTTTAAAATAAAAATATTGATTTAAATCGAAATTTATATTGTTAAAAATAATGGGTTGTTACAAGTGCATATTTGTAATTTGATATAAAGTGGTTTTATATTGTGGAGATTCATTGGTTGAGTTGTTTATGGGTTCTGGTCGATCAGTTTGATCCACTGTATCGGTAGGAGTTTATAAACACTCGAATACGATGGGTCGACACGATATGTTTTGAAAAGAGGGTAAATTAAAATAAGTTTACCTAAGGTATATCTTGATATAGAGAAGATATATATATCAAAATTATAGTATATTGGATATATTGGTTGTTATTATAATCGAGTAAGATTTTAAATTAAATGGTTATGTAAATAACTAACCATAATTCATATAAGTGAAATACGCGAAATCAGATGAGTTAAATCTGGAATTTAAACCAGGAATTGAATTAAAATTCTGGAAGATTGGATAAGTGTTTGTAAATGGATTTGGATTAAAAATAAGGAAAATTTAAGATCCTGGGAGATTTTAAATTGTTTTACAAGCAGTGTGAATTATATTTTGAAATGAATTTCAAAGTGGAAATGTTTAGAAATGGTTTTATAGTATTGAACTCAATTCGATCGCTGGAAAATAGATTCTGATGACGACAGCGGCATCATCAGTATTCATTTTCGAGTTGTAAGTGACGAATTACTACAAGAGATACTGTTTCAAATTTGTTTTGGGAAAGACAAGTTGTGTTGAATTTCAAAAAGGAAAATTTGATTTTTGAAAAGAGTAAACAGTTTAAAAACTCCCAAGGAAAGACTATTTGAATTAAAAACAAATTTAATAGAAATTTATGAAAGAAAATTTGAATTAAAGTAAATCCCGTAAAGTGGTAACTGTGATTGAATTAGAATGATATAAAGACAAATTGGATTGTGAGATTCAAATTTGAAATGTAACGTGATAATCAAGTTAAGAGTTGGGAATCGAGAAGAAACTCGAGTTGAAATGATATTTGGCTCGGATATAAGCGAATGGTTGTGTTGTGGATAAAAGCAGATTGGAATTTGATTGGGATGGCCCTTGTGTCTGCTAAATTGATAACAGGTGGAAATGGATATAATGATATGCCGACAAAAGGTACATGTTATATTCATATGAGTTTGATGAGATTTATGAGCCTGATTGGCAATCCGCTTGGCGTTTTGATTTTCTTTTGGGATGGAGAAGGCCCAAAGAGGCGAGTTGGGGTTTGACCTATTGACCAGTAGAAAGGAGGTGCTGGCGAAATTTTTCGAAAAGTTAAGGTGTTAGAAAATTTTCAGGATTTTTGAAAATTTTCGATAATAAGAATGAATAAATAATTTAATTAAAATTAAATTGGTCCAGTTGGGAACTGAAGTTAAGAAGTGAACTAATATGTTCTAACCAGTCGATAGGATCGTTCTCTACCTTAGCAATTTCGAGGACGAAATTATTTTAAGTGGGGAAGAATGTAATGACCCGCATTTGCAGTGGTATTATAATTAATTTATTTAATTGTATAAATAGTGATATAGTGAATTAAATGGTGGTTTAATTAAATAATGGTGAATATTAAATTTAAAATAATAAATTAAATAATATATTAAATTCTGAAATAATCAGAATTGGCTGAAATGGCGATATGGTGTGAACTGGATCATCTGTGATATTTAATTCAATTTAGAATTGAATTATAATAACGAATACATTATTTGAACGACAGTTTGAACGTATAATTATATTTTAATTAAAATCGAGCTTGAAATGGCACTGCAGTTCGTAATTTGGGGATTTGAACTTCAACTGAATGTACATGATTCGTTTTAAGCCGGATTTCTGTGAAACAAGAAACGTGTGGAGCTGGTGGAGTATATCTTTCTAATGGAAGAGAAAAATCGGTATTTCGTCGTGTAGATTTTGGTTTACGTCCAAATCAAATTTTAGAAAAGTCGCTGTGGAATTCCTTTATAATTTATAAAGGAATTAATTATATTTTAAAAGGGAATCTCATTATAAATCGAATATCGATTTAATCAGGATTTAAATATCGAGCTGTAAATTCGGTTAGAAATATATTGGAGCTGTATGGTATTCCACTGTGAATATATACGATAATATTTATTTATAAATATTTAATTTAATTATATTTAAATATATTTATATATTTAAATGGGTCATCTAGAGCTTTAAAAATAGCCAATTTTGCAAACGACCTCAGAATTCGACAAAACTAATTTTGTTGGATCCACAATGTAAAATTATTGCTAGATTTCAGTTTTTGTGATTTTTAGAGTCACTGTGTGGCCGTATGGATTTTTAGAGTGGAAAACAGGAAGTATTTTGACGATTAAAAATACGCTGTGTGAGCGAACGGAGTCGGAATTCGACGAAACCAGTTTCGTTGGGACCGGAATGTCGAAATGTAGCTGCATGTCCAGTTTCGTGATTTTTAGGTATCGTATGTGATCGTACGGATTTTTAGAAGGCAAAACGAATATAAAATATTAAAAGAAAAATATCTAAAAATATCCAAATAAATATCTAGATATTAATACCTTCTATAAATACCCCCTTCAAAACATTTCTAAACCTAATTCCTAAGTTAAGTCAACAGAAATTCCGCCGCTCTCATTTCCTCATTCTACAGCAGAAACATCCTCTCTTGGAAAATCAAAAAAATCAACCATAAATCAATAAAATTCAAACTTCATATGCTTGTGATCCATATTCGATGCTCTTCGACTTGATATAGCTCTTTAATGGGTCAGTGAAGTTTTGTGTCGGTGGGAATATATACAGTGCATGTAAATTAGGCTATGGTTGTGATTTTCGATTGATTTGAGAATCGATATAAGGTTTGAGTATGGTTTTTGATCTCAGCAGGTGAATTGGAGTGTCGTGTGATATTTTTGTGGGTTTCCGTGTGAATTGATGTCGAACCATTCACTGTGGCGAACGAGGGAGGGCTGAAGTCGGGTTCCATACGAGAGGTGTGAGCTCCGTTTGATTGTGATGAGGTGAAAAAGTTTGTGGAGGAGAAGAGAACGGTGATGTCGATTGTTTGAATGGTGGTATGTGGATGGAGTAAGGGGTGTAGACTGTCGCGTTAATGTCTGTTGAAGGAGCAGGTCGCGTTCAAGTTTTGGGGAAGAAAGTGTTTGAGCGGGTCGGGTTTAGAAGGAGTGGATGGGATGAATTTAAAGGTGAAGGCCCATTTAATTAATTAAATCCAAGTTGTTAGTTATTTTAAATTATCTTAACTTGTAACTTAAATATCTTGGTCATACGATAGCAGATTGACGAACCGTAAGTTGCGTTGGGACTGTATGGACGAGAGCTTCACAATGAAGCTGATTGTGAGTGGATTTGAGCTCGTATGAATTTATAGCGAAATAAATTGTTTGATTCAAATCAAACAACAGTTTATCGTTCTTTAACGATGAACTGCCAATGTGAGTAAAACTCACCAACTCTGAACAGTTATATTTTTATAACGTATTTTTAGAACTGTTAATCATCTATTGATTGCTGTGTGTTGACTGTATGATTGAACTGCTAGTCAGTTAGTTGAATTTCTTTATTGATTCTGTTTATCAGAATATATCATATGGAACTGAAAGTGATGTTAATTTTATTGTGTAACATCTGTGGATGCAGGGAAACATATTAGAGGAATCCGACTGGATTCCTCAATAGTTATTTTATTGTTTTTCAAATATTGTGATATATGATGTAGTTTATAATCTATGGTTGATTATATGTGTTTGGACGATATTGGTCATCGTGATTTGATGTGTTAAGTACCACAGAAATACCGGAATGTGATAAGGTGATTTTCAAAGTGAACATTGAAAATAAAATAATTATGAAATCAAAAAGGATTTTATAAAAGAGAATATTTATAAATGGGGATATTTATAAATGGAGATATTTATAAATGGAAATTTATAAATAAGAAATATTTATAAATTAGAATATTTATAAATAGGAGATATTTAGAAGGGGAATTTTTATAAAAATCAAAGAAAAATTTGAAAAGGAAATATTTGCCAACTATTTGCAAATAGAATAGAAAAATGAAATATTTGCAAACCATTTGCAAATAGAGTAGGAAAAGATGAAATGAGATATTTATTTGTTAAATAAATAGAAGATGATAAATGAGATATTAATTTTTTAAATAAATTGGAGATATTAAATGAATTATTCATTTAGTAAATAAATAGGATATGTTAAGTGAATTATTTAAGAAAATATGATAATAAAAGGGTTATTCATTCAGGATAAATAAATAAGATATTTTAAAGTAAATATTTGCAAACTATTTGCAAATAGATTATAAAGGAAATATTTGTTTAGAAATCAAATAGATTATAAAGGAAATATTTGTTTAGAAATTAAATAGATTATAAAGGAAATATTTATCATTTGATATATATATATATATATACAAATATATATCAGTCTGAACTTATATATATAAAGAAGTAAACAGGTGAATGGAGCATATTAATTTATAAATGATATTAATAAATTAAGTTAAACATTTATCATTTGGATAAATAGAAAATATAAGTCAGGACTTATATAAAGAAGTGAGAATCGATTTCAACATCGATGTTTGAAAACTGAATAAAAATAAAGAGTTCACTAGTTAGGTTAAACCATTAGAGTTAACCAGTTAGGTTAAACCATTAGAGTTAACTAGTTAGGTTAAACCATTTGAGTTAACCAGTTAGGTTAAACCATTACAGTTAACCCATTAGGGTTATCCAGTTAGAAGTGATCAGTTAGATTTAATCAGTAGAGTTAATCGAGTTAGAGTTAGTCGAGTATTAGTTATCGAATATTAGTTTATTCAAAGAAGTGAGTTAATCGAAACAGAAATATTCGAGATGAGTAAATCGATTTGAGTTAATCGAAGGAGTTAATCGAATAGTAGATATTCGAAGTGAGATAATCGAATAATAGATATTCAAAGTGAGATAATCGAATAATAGATATTCGAAGTGAGATAATCGAATAGTAGATATTCGAAGTAAGTTTATCAAATACAAGTTATTCGAATAAGAGTTAATCCAGTAAGAGTTAAATAGAATAAAGTTCATCGAATAAGAGTTACAACTTAGAATCAACCAAATAGAAGTAAATAAATTAGTTGATCATTATATTATTCGAGTTAGGGAATAAAAGTCATATTAAAGATAATATATTTCGGATGCAGGAGATTATAACACAATTGTTATAATCGCGTAAACTTGTAAAAGAAGGGGGCTCGTAAATAGAATCCGAGGGTTCATAAGGAACTGTTAAAGAGTTAAAAGGGTGAATCTTATCTATTTCGAGATTTGAAAGGTGGTCCAGTTAAGGTCTGAGAGGTAGCTATACCCCAACTTGATTGACTGCGTTTTAAATTAAGAAATGGTTAAGGTTCGAGAGGGAAAGTGGTTAAGTGAATTTAGTAAATAAGTATAGTGGTTAGAGTTGTCATCGCGATGTTGATTTAAACATCTGTTTAAATCAAAATAAAGAAGATTTGGAAATGTTTCCAAATAGAATCAGAAACGTAATCAAATATTGAAATAGGAAATATGAATATATATATATATGATTGATGATTGATTGATAGAATTTCCATCTGGAAATAATATTGTTGTTTGCACATGTGTTTTTCTTTGATAGTTGAATCACAGACTATAAAAGTTTTGACCATTTTAACGTTGTTAATATGGAGAGACCGGTTGGATTATTATCCAAAGAACCACTCTGTATTGGCATAAGCGTTGCGAATCATATATGCAAAAGATAATTGAAGACAGAGTAAAGTGCAAAGGCTATTGTATAGATCTTAGATAACAGTGCCTAAGATGGATATACTGAATAGTTCCTTCTGTTCATCCTGTTCCTGGATGACTTGTATGGATGAATGTATGACAGAGTATTTCCAGAAAGGTCACGTACATTGATTTCTTCAACCGTACCAAGAGTGGAAGCGGAGAAGGAAACTTCTTTAGCTAACACGTAATGTACTGTTGTAAACGCCAATTAGTGATTTTCGATGGATCTGACAATGTGGCATCCGAAGTGAATCTGATGTGATGATAAAGCGTAACCTCAAGCCTCATCTACCGGGAAATGACAGAAATCGGGCAGGTAGCATGGCTATGTAGGTCGCACCTATTACGGTGTATAATCACCTGATCTAGAGTTTCATTTACTTCTAAAAATCTATTGTCGATACTGTCCCATTCGGGAAACGTTTGTTGATCCCAACTGTTGGTGATATACATTCGATACACTCAAGCGAAATGAGTGGTCAGTCATGTGTGGCCGGGTGGCAAGATGTTCTTGTTGAACCCAGTGTATTCCTCTCTAGAGGTACACTAGCGAAAGGTGGTTCCATACCTTGTCATAGTTGGAAATCCATTACCCAATAGCTGCCTGCGGTTTTGATTGTATACTATATATGTAGAACGTGAGATGAAAGCGTTTCTGCTAGATGATTATTATATTGTGGTTGATAGACATTATTATAATATCAAAAGGTTTTTGATATAAAGATATTTTGGATTCTCATAAGGGAAAAAACCTGTTCTGTTATACGGCATGGTCTTATGAGATATTGTTTACTTGTTCGACCTATTTTTAAATTGTTTTACTCGTACCAGTACCATGAATGACCCGGAGTTTATTTTGTTTTGTTTTCCCTAAACTCTTGGGAGCCCAATTTTGTACTGGCAGTCAAGTAGTCGGGATTTACAGATACTTGAAGAGCTGGAGCAGGAGGCTTCAGGATCATATAGCTATAGTTATTTCCGCTGTGTTGTAAACATTGTACTCTGATAATGTTATTGTATACATATACTGATTTTATTTCAAGGATATGTTATCTATTATATGTTATTCGTTCCGCTGTGAGGTTCGTGTTACTTTGATGTTGTGTTCTTCTTCTTCTTCTATTCTAAGTTTCTATCTTATATATCCTCACGCTCTAATTTCTTTCATTATTCATCCGGTATTTTCGACTCTTGATGTTCGATATGTGTTGTATATCGGATAATCAAGGTCGTTAAAATTCCGGGCTATTACAGTTGGTATCAGAGCATAAGTTAAGTAATTTCCTTGGCTCTGTGGCGTGACTCAGTAGAGATGGGGTTAGTAACACCCTAGCTTGAGTTTGAGTGCATATATATACGAGTGCGTATTTGTAATTTGATATAAAGTGGTTTTATATTGTGGAGATTCATTGGATGAGTTGCTTATAGGTTCTGGTCGATCAGTTTGATCTACTGTATCGGTAGGAGTTTATAAACACTTGAATATGATGGGTCAACACGATATGTTTTGAAAAGAGGGTAAATTAAAATAGGTTTACCCAAGGTATATCTTGATATAGAGAAGATATATATATATATCAAAATTATAATATATTGGATTTATTGGTTGTTATTATAATCGGGTAAGATTTTTAATTAAATGGTTATGTAAATAACCAATCATAATTCATATAAGTGAAATACGCGAAATCAGATGAGTTAAATCTGGAATTTAAACCAGAAATTGAATTAAAATTCTGGAAAATTGGATAAGTGTTTGTAAATGGATTTGGATTAAAAATAAGGAAAATTTAAGATCCGGGGAGATTTTAAATTGTTTTACAAGCAGTGTGAATTAAATTTTGAAATGAATTTCAAAGTGGAAATGTTTAGAAATGGTTTTATAGTATTGATCTCACTTCGAATCGCTGGAAAATAGATTCTGATGGTGACAGCTGCATCATCAGTATTCATTTTCGAGTTGTAAGTGACGAATTACTACCAGAGATACTGTTTCGAATTTGTTTTGGGAAAGACAAGTTGTGTTGAATTTTAAAAAGGAAAATTTGATTTTCGAAAAGAGTAAACTGTTTAAAAACTCCCCAGGAAAGACTGTTTGAATTAAAAACAAATTTAACAGAAATTTGTGAAAGAAAATTTGAATTAAAGTAAAGCCAGAGTAAAGTGGTAACTGAGATTGAATTAGAATGATATCAAGACAAATTGGATTGTGAGATTCAAATTTGAAATGTAATGTGATAATCAAGTTAAGAGTTGGGAATCGACCAGAAACTCGAGTTGAAATGATATTTGGCTCGGATGTAAGCGAATGGTTGTGTTGTGGACAAAAGCAGATTGGAATTTGATTAGGATGACCCTTGTATCTGCTAAATTGATAACAGGTGGAAATGGATATAATGATATGCCGACAAAATGTACATGTTATATTCATATGAGTTTGATGAGATTTCTGAGCCTAATTGGCAAGCCGCTTGGCGTTTTGATTTTCTTTTGGGATGAAGAAGGCCCAGAGAGGCGAGTTGGAGTTTGACCTATTGACCAGTACAAAGGAGGTACTGGCGAAATTTTTCGAAAAGTTAAGGTGTTAGAAAATTTTCAGGATTTTTGAAAATTTTCGATAATAAGAATGAATATATAATTTAATTAAAATTAAATTGGTCCAGTTGGGAACTGAAGTTAAGAAGTGAACAAATATGTTCTAACCAGTCGATAGGGTCGTTCTCTACATTAGCAATTTCGAGGACGAAATTATTTTAAGTAGGGAAGATTGTAATGACCCGCATTTGCAGAGGTATTATAATTAATTAATTTAATTATATAAATAGTGATATATGAATTAAATGGTGGTTTAATTAAATAATGGTGAATATTAAATTTAAAATAATATATTAAATAATATATTAAATTCTGAAATAATCAGAATTGGCTGAAATGGCGATATGGTGTGAACTGGATCATCTGTGATATTTAATTCAGTTTAGAATTGAATTAGAACAATGAATACATTATTTGAACGACAGTTTGAATGTATTATTATATTTTAATTAAAATCGAGCTTGAAATGGCGCTGCAGTTCGTAATTTGGCGATTTGAACTTCAACTGAATGTACATGATTCGTTTTAAGCCGGATTTCTGTGAAACAAGAAACGTGTGGAGTTGGTGGAGTATATCTTTCTAGTGGAAGAGAAAAATCGGGATTTCATCATGTAGATTTTGATTTACGTCCAAATCAAATTTTAGAAAAGACGCAGTGGAATTCCTTTATAATTTATAAAGGAATTAATTATATTTTAAAAGGGAATCTCATTATAAATCGAATATCGATTTAATCAGGATTTAAATATCGAGCTGTAAATTTGGTTAGAAATATATTAGAGCTGTATGGTATTCCACTGTGAATATATACGATAATATTTATTTATAAATATTTAATTTAATTATATTTAAATATATTTATATATTTAAATGGGTCATCTAGAGCTTTAAAAATAGCCAATTTTGCAAACGACCTCAGAATTCGACAAAAATAATTTTGTTGGATCTGCAATGTAAAATTATTGCTAGATTTCAGTTTCCATGATTTCTAGAGTCATTGTGTGGCCGTATGGATTTTTAGAGTGAAAAACAGGCAGTATTTTGATGATTAAAAATACGCTGTGTGAGCGAACGAAGTCGGAATTCGACGAAACCAGTTTCGTTGGGACCGGAATGTCGAAATGTAGCTGCATGTCCAGTGTCGTGATTTTTAGGTATCATATGTGATCGTACAAATTTTTAGAAGGCCAAACGAATTAAAAATATTAAAAGAAAAATATCTAAAAATATCCAAATAAATATCTAGATCTTTATACCTTCTATAAATACCCCCTTCAAAACATTTCTAAACCTAATTCCTAAGTTAAGTCAACAGAAATTCCGCCGCTCTCATTTCCTCATTCTACAGTAGAAACATCCTCTCTTGGAAAATCAAAAAAAATCAACCGTAAATTAATAAAATTCAAACTTCATATGCTTGTGATCCATATTCGATGCTGTTCAACTTGATATAGCCCTCGAAGGGTTCGGTGAAGTTTTGTGTCGGTGGGAATATATATAGTGCGTGTAAATTAGGCTAGGGTTGTGATTTTCGATTGATTTGAGAATTGATATAAGGTTTGAGTATGGTTTTCGATCTCAGTAGGTGAATTGGAGAGTCGTGTGATATTTTTGAGGGTTTCCGTGCGAATTGATGTCGAACCATTCACTGTGGCGAACGGGGGAGGGCTGAAGTCGGGTTCCATACGAGAGGTGTGAGCTCCATTTGATTGTGATGAGGTGAAAGAGTTTGTGGAGGAGAAGAGAATGGTGATGTCGATTGTTTGAATGGTGGTGACACGACCCGAACTTCCCCGGTAAGGAAAACGCGGATAGCGTTGAGGACAAGACAAATCAGAACGCAAACAGAAGAACATTTCATTGTTATTACAACGATTCCATCAGAAACAAGAATATACAGAGTATAAATGAATAAAATACATTCGAAGAATGTCAGAGATTAAAATAAATTACATAGCAGCGGAAAAATATACAAAACACAACTAGAAGTGATACACGGATACAGAGCTTTCCGAGCATCGTTCCAGCTGTTAATCAGGATCCTGCGAATATAAATCTGCAAAACCAAAACTACAACTGCCCGTGTCGAAAATAGGGGCACCCAGAGTTTAGGTTAAAACAATAAACTCCAGGTCAGTCATGGGACTGGTGTGAGAACTAAAACAGTTATTTAAAACTTTACTTTAGAAGAGAGTAATTCAAGGGACCACGCCGTATAACACGGAACGGGTTTCCTCCGAAGAATACTAGTGCATATAACAAAACAGCGCAATGCTTTTTGGAAAAATGAAGATATTATAAGACCCAGGTCCCATCACACAATGCAACGCAAGCCGGAAGATAGGGTTTTCCCTTATAATAGCCAAACATGCTTGGTACGTTTAAAACAAATCATTTGATACTATTATAAGTGTATAGTGTCAAAACAATTCAATCATAAATATCAATCATAGACGGCAGGGTACCATATATCATGTCGCCCTACTAGTTCTACAATTAAAACCGCAATATCACGTATTGGAAATTGGATTTCTGTCATGAGTCGAGGCAAGGGGAAAGCTCCTCTCCGCGTTCGAGACACTCTAGCAAATGTCCCAGGACCCCACTATGATCCTTGGATCTTCAGGGCCGGTCCTCTCTTACTTTTGAGGATTAATTATTCTTGAACACACGTTTCCCGGTCCTTACAGACCTATATCCGAGGCGCCTCGTATCCAACAACCACACAGGTGAAAAGTATATAAATGTCAGGGCTGGTAGGTCACTGACACCACCTTATCTAGAAAGAAACGTCATGCTCTCCCTGCAGCCACTATCTCGTTTTTGACTCATACCGAGGTGTGAGGCTCGCGAATTCACGTTATACACAAAGCTGCGCAACACAGGCCGCGCTTTGATCATCAACCACAAGACTTTGCTTTTCAACAGAAGCCCTGATCAATTGCCACTTACGCGTGCCACACTGGCAATTCACTCCATGCGCCTGATGTCCATCGATATACAACCTCTTAGCTCATACGTCTTAGAGAAGGGCGTTAAGCAAGAGAATAAATTCTCTGCCGCCAAACAGATGTATATTAAATAGAGATCAATCAACACAGAATAAAATCCAATGTGAGACAAACAATCCATTTACAAGTTCGTTCTGGGTCTGAACGAAACCGGAGGCACTTTCCTCGCATATCCATCCATCTCCAAGTACATCTGGACGATCACCAACTGTTTCCCTCTTCTTGGGTGTACAGCCCAATCAAGATCATCAGTAATCTCCCAAACGATGTGAAGACTTCCGGTCTTCAACCACCGTCTTCATCTTCGACATCTCGTCGAATCGGTTATTCAGAATGGGTATAAACCTGGCCTTTCTGAATAACCCACGTATATGATAAACAAATGTTACACAAACACAACAAACGCCTCATTCCAATTCAGAATATTCTTTTATTCACGAAGTCGCATTCTTAGGGAAAGGTTCCCATTAATTTTATCCAAGATAAATACTTCTAAATTTATTCTATAATCTTCCTTTGGATATCATTTCAAACCAGTCGGGATTAGCGAACCACACCGAAGTAATTATTTATTTTATTTCCCAATCCCAACCTATTCATCCCATGAAGCAAAACTGGTAATACTCCATATCTAACACCAGGGTGTTATCGTAAAATTAATTACTATTTCACGTTCAAATCTAACTAAAGATTTAACTATCGCTTTGGAGCAAAACTGGTGGTACTCCATTCTCGATCACCTTTCAGATTTTATAATTTAAATTATCAATTCACTTTTTAATCTAATTAAAGATTCATTAAAACTCCACTTAGTTTTAATCTTCTTAAAAATCAATATCCTGTCTTTAACTGGGTTAAAGAACCAACGTCATCTAAAACACGATTCACGATAAACCCAAACCACATTCTATTGTTAATTGGGTTAAAGAACAGGTGTTGTTCAAAACACCGCTCACGATAAACCTAAAAACCAATTCAAATTCAATTTCAATTAAATATTATTTAATTGATACACTTCATTAAATCTAAATAGAAAGATTTAATCTTTTTCTCTATTGGTCTTAAGAACAGTGTTAATGAAGACACCATTCACGACAAACCCAAATCACATTTGATATTAAATACAAGGCTCTGAATAAAAAATATACCGGCTTATATTCAATATCAAATTCTGAAACCAACAAATATTGTATTGGAAATAACGATATAAAATATATCTTTCAAATTCCCATAACAACATCTGTATAGTCACGAAATCCAACATCGAAATATTCCAAAGATAATTTCGATTCAACTCCAGTCCAATTCACGTATTGGGAATTTTGATTATTTTTAAAATCACTTTCAAATTCAATTTATTTCAAAAATAAATTGATTTTAATTCTAGTTCAACACTAGTTCATTTCGATAAAAATCCATTTTTATCCTTTCAAATGTGGAATTTTTCATCCCAGTTCTTTCCAATTCACATATTATGATTTTACACAAATTATTGATATTTTTAATAATTTTATCAAGGCTCGTACAGTCGATTTCCAACAATGGCCATCGAACTGAACTTACAACGACCTTTTCTGAAATTGATTTGGACATAATTCCAAATCCAACCGTTAGATTTAAAATTTCTAATATTCATTGGAAAGCTCTTTTCGATACGAACCCAACGGTTCCGGTTTTAGGAGAATCCGATGGTCGCATCTCCCGCAACGTCAATTCGAAGTCAATGGTCGAAATTCACGAACTGCCGCGGCGCGTTCTATTCAGGCCATTATATATATAATATATATATATATTATATATATATATATATATTATATTTCGTCGATTTCCTTTTTAAAACGTATTTTATAAATCGTTTTAAATTCCTTTTCAAAACCATTTCAACTCTATATTCAATTTCTAATCAAAATTGAATATTTCATATCATTACTATATAAATGATAATATTTTCAAACGTTATATTTTGAAATCACTTCCTTTTCAATATTCATTATAAAAACGAATATAATCGATATAAATATCGTTCACGTCAAAATGGCGCAACTCTAATTAACACGGCTTTATATATTTCAATAAATTCGTTATTCTATTCAACAAATGAATATTTATTCTATTCAACACATGAATCTATATTTTTTTCAACACACGACTAATCTCAACACATGAGTACTGTCAACACACGACTATTTTTGTTATGTAAAATATTTTATAAAATTTTGGTATCTACTGTTTGATTTTTAATTAGTCTCATACTGAGAAGTAGTTCTAGTTTTAAATATGATAAAGATGTAAATTTTATTATTGAAATATTTTACTCAACACATGAATAGTTTCAACACATGAACATCGTCAACACATGACTATTTTTATATTCATCACATGAATTCCCTTTTTATAGTATTAATTATTTTCCCGATTGGAATGAGGCCCAATCAATCACCATATAATGTTAATTATATGAATTCCATAGAACACATGTATATAATAGCAACGATAAACAATCAACCATCATCCAAAGTGCACCACACAACTGCATAAGCATCAAATATAAATAATTAACGCTTACACAGCCTGTCGACCAATCGATCGACATACAATTAAATAATTGGGATTAGTGTACTCAAATACCATCCCAACACCCGTGTGGGGTTTCAAATCAACAAACACATATTTTTATTTGTGCAGTTGGGCGATGTGTAAAATTTATCATCCCAATCAATATCAGTCAAATCAATGTATATAAACAAATCGGCCGATTTGTTTATAAATATTTATTTATTCACATTCACGTTAAAAATTATATTTTTAACGATAATTAATTTATTTCAACCATCTACATTTATTATCAATTTCACATCAACATCATAAACAATTTTCACAACACATCAATCAAACAAACAAGCCATCCATGGTCTGTGGATGATGGGTGTCGGGTGCTGCTAAGCACCGTCTGCATCCTAGTATATATATATAACTAGAAAAAGAAATTTAGAGTGAGAAGTTCTCACCGATAGCTAATCCAATCATCTCGACTCTTCTTAAGTAGAAATCTTCGTCGTTCTCGCCTTTCGTCACTTTCGTTGCCCGTAACCACTACATATATAAAAATAGAATTTTTACTTCGCTATTCAATATATAAAAATCGAATTTTTACTTCGCTATTCAATATATAAAAATCATATTTTTACTTCGCTATTCAATATATAAAAATCATATTTTTACTTCGCTATTCAATATATAAAAATCATATTTTTATATCTCTATTCATTATATAAAAATCGTATTTTTACTTACCTATTCAATATATAAAAATCATTTTTTTATATACTTCATATGTCAAAACCGATAGAAGCTTTAAAACGGAGAAAACTCACATATTTTCTATCGCCCGGATTTGTTCTGGCTCCAAAATTTGCAAGCGAGCTTCAATCTTCACAACACCTTATTTTCTAGCACAAGCACGCCATTCTGAACAACTTTTGCCTAGTGGTTTCCTGCCGAAAATGTGCCATTTCGCCGGAAATCGCGAAAAGACAGTATTTTGACAGTGTTTGAACAGCAGACTTCGGATGCGTTTTCCCGACAACTCCGCAATGAAAAATAGGACTTATAATATACCAAATCGAAGAGAAAATCGTGCTCTTCGACTTTGGTCTTGAGGAACTTTGGCTAGAAACGCACGGTTTGGGAGTTACGGGGCAAAACAGATCTGGCTGTTTTTCTACATACGGGATTTTTTGTGAAAAAGAGGGATTTTGGATTTGTGGGGCCCACGGCCAAGGGGAGGGCGGCCAGAGGCGGACCTGATGGGGCGTGGGGAGGCTGCAGCAAGGTGGTGGAGGCGCTGGAGGGGCCCACGGCGGGGGGTTTGGGTTGATTTGGGGGTTAGGGTTTCTAGAAATGGAGAGGGAGAGAGAGAAGGAAGGAGGAGAGAGAGGAGAGGAGGAGGAGAAGGAGGAGGCCGGCGGCGCGCGAGGGGGGTGGCAGCGACGTGAGGGGGGCTGCGGTTTCTTCCTTTTTTTTATACGGTGAATGAATGAGAGGAGAGAAAGGTAAGGGTTGACTTTATATAATAATATATATTTAATTTAATTTATTCCAAAAAGTTACTTTTTCATTCGAACTCCAAATCGAACCCAACGACTCTCTCGCATAGCTAAATACCCCCATTCCGAACACCATGGGATATATATCGTAGGCTGATTCGATCATTTCGATCAGTTTTCGTCAAAATCAAAATATAACTCTATATATTGAATTTGAACGCGCAACCGAGGTCACATACTAACTCGAAAAATTCCATAAAAATATTTTCTAGCTTCGTATTGACGATACGGTCCTAACAAAACTAATTTCGTCGAGTTCTGAGACCGTTAGAAAAATGGCCATTTTCCAGTCGATTAAAATCAACTAAAAATGGTCAAACGCGTTTTCCTTCGCCACGCTCACATATTGATTCGAAAAATTACGAAAATTGAAACTTTGCAATAACTTGACATCATGGATCCAACAAAAGTTGTTTCGTTGAAATCCGAGGTCGTTTGCAAAATTCCCATTTTTAAGGGCCTGAATTCCATAGCGACTATTCAGAATTTTCAACTGGACATATCTTTTGATTCCCGCTATGAAATTTCGATTTTTCAGATTCGTTGGAAAGATATTCTCAAATAGATTCTAATATTTTTGGTTTCACTAAAATCCGGTTTGTTTTGCACCCGGTACATTCAATTGAAGTTTGAAATCGAATTATCGAACTACCGCGCCATTTTCAATTCTGTTTATAATTATATATAATTATTTATATTCTAACGACGACGTATATAATATATACGTTCTAATTCTATTCAAAATAAATTTCTCGTCGATATTATTTAAAATAATTCATTTTAAATGTTCAAAATTCGCTAAAATTGCCAAAATAAAAATTTTAAACTGGCCCAGATTTTCGGGTTGTTACAATCTCCCCCACTTAAAACTTTTCGTCCCCGAAAAGGAACAAAGTCGAAAGTGGTTTGATTAATCAACTCCACGTTTGATCTAGCTTCCATTCTCCAACTTTTCAGTTTCTGAGAATTTTCAAATTCTTCAAAAATTTGGCTAACACCCAGAATTTTCAAAAAATTTCGCCATAACCTCCCATGCACCGGGAGCAACGGGAAAATCCCGAAATTGCCATATAGGCCCTCTGATCTCAAAAAGAAAAAGAAAAGGCCAAGCGGCTAGCCAATAGGCTCATAAAATCATCATCACCCAAACAAAACAGTAAATTATAGTAAACATGTACCTATTTGTCGGGCTAACAAATTTTATTCTCTGCTCTAGCCTCCTTGCTATGACATGTTCAATGTAAGTACATGTATATGCAAGCAAATGCGACTAATTTCAATATAATTCAATATTTGGTTCAATTAGGCTAAATGGTTCAAAATTATTAAACAAATAAACAAACAACACAAACATCAATCAATTAGTGGATTAACGTTTCAAATTCATAATTTTGATATATATATATACAGAAAATCATGTTTTTGATGCCAATTCACAACAAATGAATCTATCTATATTAGTTTTGGTTCTCACACCAGTCTAATGGAAATATATAGATATCGCACCTTCGAAACACGAAAATAAATACTGATGATGGCGCGCCATCATCAGAATCATGTCCGGGCGACTAGAGTGTGATTCTATATCTATCCAGTATATTAAAACTTCGAATATACGTTCATGACGCGTATACGCGAAATCTTTATATATCGGATTGTCCAAATTCAATATAAATAAATTATTAAAATATGTAGAATTGTTTTAAATTTTCAAAAAAAAAAAATTGTTTTCATTTGAAAAATATACTCTTCACACTCGTTCTAGGATAATACTGATCCTATCTCTAACAAGTCATTCTAATTGGATATTACTAATCCAATATCTGATGAATTCTTTCGTATGGTTCTAATGTGTCTTGTTCTCGAGCTCTGTAAACCAAAGCTCTGATACCAAACTGACACGACCCGAACTTCCCCGATAAGGAAAGCGCGGATAGCGTTGAGGACAAGACAAATCAGAACGCAAATAGAAGAACATTTCATTGTTATTACAACAATTCCATCAGATATAAGAATATGCAGAGTATAAATGAATAAAATACATTCGAAGAATATCAGAGATTACAATAAATTACATAGCAGCGGAAAAATATACAAAACACAACTAGAAGTGATACACGGATACAGAGCTTTCCGAGCATCGTTCCAGCTGTTAATCAGGATCCTGCGAATATAAATCTGCAAAACCAAAACTACTAGCTGCACGTGTCGAAAATAGGGGCACCCAGAGTTTAGGTTAAAATAATAAACTCCAGGTCAGTCATGGGACTGGTGTGAGAACTAAAACAGTTATTTAAAACTTTACTTTAGAAGAGAGTAATTCAAGGGACCACGCCGTATAACACGGAACGGGTTTCCTCCCAAGAATACTAGTGCATATAACAAAACAGCGCAATGCTTTTTGGAAAAATGAAGCTATTATAAGACCTAGGTCCCATCACACAATGCAACGCAAGCCGGAGGATAGGGTTTTCCCTTATAATAGACAAACATGCTTGGTACGTTTAAAACAAATCATTTGATACTATTATAAGTGTATAGTGTCAAAACAATTCAATCATAAATATCAATCATAGACGGCATGGGTACCATATATCATGTCGCCCTACTAGTTCTACAATTAAAACCGCAATATCACGTATTGGAAATTGGATTTCCGTCATGAGTCGAGGCAAGGGGCAAGCTCCTCTCCGCGTTCGAGACACTCTAGCAAATGTCCCAGGACCCCACTATGATCCTTGGATCTTCACGGTCGGTCCTCTCTTACTTTTGAGGATTAATTATTCCTTAACACACGTTTCCCGGTCCTTACAGACCTATATCTGAGGCGCCTCGTATCCAACAACCACATAGGTGAAAAGAATATAAATGTCAGGGCTGGTAGGTCACTAACACCACCTTAGCTAGAAAGAAACGTCGTGCTCTCCCTGCAGTCACTATCCCGTTTTTGACTCATACCGAGGTGTGAGGCTCGCGAATTCACGTTATACACAAAGCTGCGCCACACAAGCCGTGCTTTGATCATCAACCACAAGACTTCGCTTTTCAACAGAAGCCCTGATCAATTGCCACTTACGCGTGCCACACTGGCAATTCACTGCATGCGACTAATGTCCATCGATATACAACCTCTGAGCTCGTACGTCTCAGAGAAGGGCGTTAAGCAAGAGAATAAATTCTCTGCCGCCAAACAGATGTATATTTAATAGAGATCAATCAACACAGAATAAAATCCAATGTCAGACACACAATCCATTTACAAGTTCGTTCTGGGTCTGAACGAAACCGGAGGCACTTTCCTCGCATATCCATCATCTCCAAGTACGTCTGGACGATCACCAACTGTTTCCCTCATCTTGGGTGTACAGCCCAATCAAGATCATCAGTAATCTCCCAAACGATGTGAAGACTTCCGGTCTTCAACCACCGTCTTCATCTTCGACATCTCGTCGAATCGGTTATTCAGAATGGGTATAAACCCGGCCTTTCTGAATAACCCACGTATATGATAAACAAATGTTACACAAACACAACAAACGCCTCATTCCAATTCAGAATATTCTTTTATTCACAAAATCACATTCTTAGGGAAAGGTTCCCATTAATTTTATCAAAGATAAATACTTCTAAATTTATTCTATAATCTTCCTTTGGATATCATTTCAAACCAGTCGGGATTAGCGAACCACATCGAAGTAATTATTTATTTTATTTCCCAATCCCAATCTATTCATCCCATGAAGCAAAACTGGTAATACTCCATATATAACACCAGGGTGTTATCGGTAAAATTAATTACTATTTCACGTTCAAATCTAACTAAAGATTTAACTATCGCTTTGGAGCAAAACTGGTGGTACTCCATTTTCGATCACCTTTCAGATTTTATAATTTCAATTATCAATTCACTTTTTAATCTAATTAAAGATTCATTAAAACTCCACTTAGTTTTAATCTTCTTAAAAATCAATATCCTGTCTTTAACTGGGTTAAAGAACCAATGTCATCTAAAACACGATTCACGATAAACCCAAACCACATTCTATTGTTAATTGGGTTAAAGAACAGGTGTTGTTCAAAACACCGCTCACGATAAACCTAAAAACCAATTCAAATTCAAATTCAATTAAATATTATTTAATTGATACACTTCATTAAATCTAAATAGAAAGAATTAATCTTTTTCTCTATTGGGCTTAAGAACAGTGTTAATGAAGACACCATTCACGACAAACCCAAATCACATTTGATATTAAATATAAGGCTCTGAATAGAAAATATACCGGCTTATATTCAATATCAAATTCTGAAACCAACAAATATTGTATTGGAAATAACGATATAAAATATATCTTTCAAATTCCCATAACAATATCTGTATAGTCACGAAATCCAACCTCGAAATATTCCAAAGATAATTTCGATTCAACTCCAGTCCAATTCACCTATTGGGAATTTTGATTATTTTTTAAAATCACTTTCAAATTCAATTTATTTCAAAAATAAATTGATTTTAATTCTAGTTCAACACTAGTTCATTTAGATAAAAATCTATTTTTATCCTTTCAAATGTGGAATTTTTCATCCCAGTTCTTTCCAATTCACATATTATGATTTTACACAAATTATTGATATTTTTAATAATTTTATCAAGGCCCGTACAGTCGATTTCCAACAATGGCCATCGAACTGCACTTACAGCGACCTTTTCTGAAATTGATTTGGGCATAATTCCAAATCCAACCGTTAGATTTCAAATTTCTAATATTCATTGGAAAGCTCTTTTCGATACGAACCCAACGGTTCTTGTTTTAGGAGAATCCGACGGTCGGATCTCCCGCAACGTCAATTCGAAGTCAATGGTCGAAATTCACGAACTGCCGCGGCGCGTTCTATTCAGGCCATTATATATATATAATATATATATATTATATATATTTCGTCGATTTCCTTTTTAAAACGTATTTTATAAATCGTTTTAAATTCGTTTTCAAAACCATTTCAACTCTATATTCAATTTCTAATCAAAATTGAATATTTCATATCATTACTATATAAATGATAATATTTTCAAAACGTTATATTTTGAAATCACTTCCTTTTCAATATTCATTATAAAAACGAATATAATCGATATAAATATCGTTCACGTCAAAATGGCGCAACTCTAATCAACACGGCTTTATATATTTCAATAAATTCGTTATTCTATTCAACAAACGAATATTTATTCTATTCAACACATGAATCTATATTTTTTTCAACACATGAGTACTGTCAACACACGACTATTTTTGTTATGTAAAATATTTTATAAAATTTTGGTATCTACTGTTTGATTTTTAATTAGACTCCTACTGAGAAGTAGTTCTAATTTTAAATATGATAAAGATGTAAATTTTATTATTGAAATATTTTACTCAACACATGAATAGTTTCAACACATGAACATCGTCAACACATGACTATTTTTATATTCAACACATGAATTCCCTTTTTATAGTATTCATTATTTTCCCGATTGGAATGAGGCCCAATCAATCACCATATAATGCTAATTATATGAATTCCGTACAACATATGTATATAATAGCAACGATAAACAATCAACCATCATCCAAAGTGCACCACACAACTGCATAAGCATCAAATATAAATAATTAACGCTTACACAGCCTGTCGACCAATCGATCGACATACAATTAAATAATTGGGATTAGTGTACTCAAATATCATCCCAACACCCGTGTGGGGTTTCAAATCAACAAACACAGATTTTTATTTGTGCAGTTGGGCGATGTGTAAAATTTATCATCCCAATCAATATCAGTCAAATCAGTGTATATAAACAAATCGGCCGATTTGTTTATAAATATTTATTTATTCACATTCACGTTAAAAATTATATTTTTAACGATAATTAATTTATTTCAACCATCTACATTTATTATCGATTTCACATCAACATCACAAACAATTTTCACAACACATCAATCAAACAAACAAGCCATCCATGGTCTGTGGATGACGGGTGTCGGGTGCTGCTAAGCACCGTCTCCATCCTAGTATATATATAACTAGAAAAAGAAATTTAGAGTGAGAAGTTCTCACCGATAGCTAATCCAATCATCTCGACTCTTCTTAAGTAGAAATCTTCGTCGTTCTCGCTTTTCGTCACTTTCGTTGCCCGTAGCCACTACATATATAAAAATCGAATTTTTACTTCACTATTCAATATATAAAAATCGAATTTTTACTTCGCTATTCAATATATAAAAATCATATTTTTACTTCGCTATTCAATATATAAAAATCATATTTTTACTCCGCTATTCAATATATAGAAATCATATTTTTATATCGCTATTCAATATATAAAAATCATATTTTTACTTCGCTATTCAATATATAAAAATCATATTTTTACTTCGCTATTCAATATATAAAAATCATATTTTTATATACTTCATATGTCAAAACCCATAGAAGCTTTAAAACGGAGAAAACTCACATATTTTCTATCTTCCGGATTTGTTGTTCTGGCTCCAGAATTTGCAAACGAGCTTCAATCTTCACACCATATTTTTTTCTAGCACAAGCACGCCATTTTGAACAACTTTTGCCTAGTGGTCTTCCTGCCGAAAATGTGTCATTTCGCCGGAAATCGCGAAAAGACAGCATTTTGACAGTGTTTGAACAGCAGACTTCGGACGCGTTTTCCCGACAACTCCGCAATGCAAAATAGGACTTATCATATACCAAATCGAAGAGAAAATCATGCTCTTCGACTTTGGTCTTGAAGAACTTTGGCTAGAAACGCACGGTTTGGGAGTTATGGGGCAAAACAGATCTGGCTGTTTTTCTACATACGGGAATTTTTGTGAAAAAGAGGGATTTTGAATTTGTGGGGCCCACGGCCAAGGGGAGGGCGGACAGAGGTGGAGGCGGACCTGACGGGGCGTGGGGAGGCTGCAGCAAGGTGGTGGGGGCGCTGGAGGGGCCCACGGCGGCGGGTTTGGGTTGATTTGGGGGTTAGGGTTTCTAGAAATGGAGAGGGAGAGAGAGAGAAGGAAGGAGGAGAGAGAGGAGAGGAGGAGGAGAGGGAGGAGGCCGGCGGCGCGCGAGGGGGGGTGTGGCAGCGACGTGAGGGGGGGCTACGGTTTCTTCCTTTTTTTATATACGGTGAATGAATGAGAGGAGAGAAAGGTAAGGGTTGACTTTATATAATAATATATATTTAATTTAATTTATTCCAAAAAGTTACTTTTTCATTCGAACTCCAAATCGAACCCAACGTCTGTCGCCCCTAGCTAATTACCCCCATTCTGAACACAATGGGATATATATCGTAGGCTGATTCGATCGTTTCGATCAGTTTTCGTCAAAATCAAAATATAACTCTATATATTGAATTTGAACGCGCATTTCAATCTACCGAGGTCACATACTAACTCGAAAAATTTCAGAAAAATATTTACTAGCTTTGAATTGACGATACGGTCCTAACAAAACTAATTTCGTCGAATTATGAGACCGTTAGAAAAATGGTCATTTTCCAGTCGATTAAAATCAACTGAAAATGGTCAAATGCGTTTTCCTTCGCCACGCTCACATATTGATTCGAAAAATTACTAAAATTGAAACTTTGCAATAACTTGACATCACGGATCCAATAAAAGTGGTTTGGTCAAAATCCGAGGTCGTTTGCAAAATTCCCATTTTTAAGGGCCTAAATTCCATAGCGACTATTCAAAATTTTCAACTGGACATATCTTTTGATTCCCGCTATGAAATTTCGATTTTTCAGTTTGTTGGAAAGATATTCTCAAATAGATTCTAATATTTTTGGTTTCACTAAAATCCGGTTTGTTTTGCACTCGGTACATTCAATTGAAGTTTGAAATCGAATTACCGAACTACCACGCCATTTTCAATTCTATTTATAATTATATGTAATTATTTATATTCTAACGACGACGTATATAATATATACGTTCTAATTCTATTCAAAATAAATTTCTCGTCGATATTATTTAAAATAATTCATTTTAAATGTTCAAAATTCTCTAAAATTGCAAAAATAAAAATTTTAAACTGGCCCAGATTTTCGGGTTGTTACAGGTGGTGTATAGATGGAGTAAGGGGTGTAGACTGTCGCGTTAATGTCTGTTGAAGGAGCAGGTCGCGTTCAAGTTTTGGGGAAGAAAGTGTTTGAGCGGGTCAGGTTTAGAAGGGAGTGGATGGGCTGAATTTAAAGGTGAAGGCCCATTTAATTCATTAAATCCAAGTTGTTAGTTATTTTAAATTGTCTTAACTTTTAACTTAAATATCTTGGTCATACAATATCAGATCGACGAACCGTAAGTTGCGTTGAGACTGTATGGACGAGAGCTTCACAATGAAGCTGATTGTGAGTGGATTTGAGCTCGTATGAATTTATAGCGAAATAAATTGTTTGACTCAAATCAAACAACAGTTTATCGTTCTTTAATGATAAACTGTCAATGTGAGTAAAACTCACCAACTCTGAACAGTTATATTTTTATAACGTATTTTTAGAACTGTTAATCATTCGTTGATTGCTGTGTGTTACTGTTTGATTGAACTGCTAGTCATTTAGTTGAATTTCTATATTGATTCTGTTTATCAGAATATATCATATGGAACTGAAAGTGATGTTAATTTTATTGTGTAACATCTATGGATGAAGGGAAACAGATTAGAGGAATCCGACTGGATTCCTCAACAGTTATTTTATTGTTTTTCATATATTGTGATATATGATGTAGTTTATAATGTGTGGTTGATTATATGTGTTTGGACGATATTGGTCATCGTGATTTGATGTGTTAAGTACCGTAGAAATACCGGAATGTGATAAGGTGATTTTCAAAGTGAATATTGAAAATAAAATAATTATAAAATCAAAAAGGATTTTCTAAAAGAGAATATTTATAAATGGGGATATTTATAAATGGAGATACTTATAAATGGAAATTTATAAATAAGAAATATTTATAAATTAGAATATTTATAAATAGGAGATATTTAGAAAGGGAATTTTTATAAAAATCAAAGAATAATTTGAAAAGGAAATATTTGCAAACTATTTGCAAATAGAATAGAAAAATGAATTATTTGCAAACCATTTTCAAATAGAGTAGGAAAAGATGAAATGAGATATTTATTGGTTAAATAAATAGAAGATGATAAATGAGATATTTATTTGTTAAATAAATAGGAGATATTAAATGAATTATTCATTTAGTTAATAAATAGGATATGTTAAGTGAATTATTTAAGAATGAACTTATATCTTTTGATAAATAAATATATATATATATAAGTCTGAACTTATATATATAAAGAAGTAAACAGGTGAATGGAGCATATTAATTTATAAATGATATTTATAAATTAAGTTAAACATTTATCATTTGGATAAATAGAAAATATAAGTCAGGACTTATATAAAGAAGTGAGAATCGGTTTCAACATCGATATTTGAAAACTGAATAAAAATAAAGAGTTAACCGGTTAGGTTAAACCATTAGAGTTAACCAGTTAGGTTAAACCATTAGAGTTAACCAATTAGGTTAAACCATTTGAGTTAACCAGTTAGGTTAAACCATTAGAGTTAACCCATTAGGGTTATCCAGTTTGAAGTGATCAGTTAGACTTAACCAGTAGAGTTAATCGAGTTAGAGTTAGTCGAGTATTAGTTATCGAATATTAGTTTATTCGAAGAAGTGAGTTAATCGAATCAGAAATATTCGAGATGAGTTAATCGATTTGAGTTAATCGAAGGAGTTAATCGAATAGTAGATATTCGAAGTGAGATAATCGAATAATAGATATTCAAAGTGAGATAATCAAATAATAGATATTCGAAGTGAGATAATCAAATAGTAGATATTTGAAGTAAGTTAATCAAATACAAGTTATTCGAATAAGAGTTAATCCAGTAAGAGTTAAATAGAATAAAGGTTCATCGAAGAGTTACAGCTTTGAATCAACCAAATAGAAGTAAATAAATTAGTTGATCATTATATTATTCGAGTTAGGGAATAAAAGTCATATTAAAGATAATATATTTCGGATGCAGGAGATTATAACACCATTGTTATAATCACGTAAACTTGTAAAAGAAGGGGGCTCGTAAATAGAATCCGAGGGTTCATAAGGAAGTGTTAAAGTGTTAAAAGGGTGAATCTTATCTATTTCGAGATTTGAAAGGTGGTTCGGATAAGGTCTGAGAGGTAGCTATACCCCAACTTGATTGACTGCATTTTAAATTAAGAAATGGTTAAGGTTCGAGAGTGAAAGTGGTTAAGTGAATTTAGTAAATAAGTATAGTGGTTTGAGATGACGTCGCGATGTTGATTTAATCATCTGTTTAAATCCAAATAAAGAAGATTTGGAAATGTTTCCAAATAGAATTAGAAACGTAATCAAATATTGAAATAGGAAATATGAATATATATATATATATATATGATTGATGATTGATTGATAGAATTTCCATTTGTAAATAATATCGTTGTTTGCACACATGTTTTTCTTTGATAGTTAAATCACAGACTATAAAAGTTTTTACCATTTTAACGTTGTTAATATGGAGAGACCGGTTGGATTATTATCCAAAGAACCACTATGTATTGGCATAAGCGTTGCGAATCATATATGCCAAAGATAATTGAAGACAGAGTGAAGTGCAAGGGTTGTTGTATAAATCTTTGATAACAGTGCCTAAGATGGATATATTGAATAGTGCCTTCGGTTCATCCTATTCCTGGATGAATTGTATGGATGAATGTCTGACAGAGTATTTCCAGAAAGGTCGTACATTGATTTCTTCAACCGTACCAAGAGTGGAAGCAGAGAAGGAAACTTCTTTAGCTAACACGTAATGTACTATTGTAGACGTCAATTAGTGATTTTCGATGGATCTGACAATGTGGCGTTCGAAGTGAATCTGATGTGATGATAAAGCGTAACCTCAAGCCTCATCTACCGGGAAATGACAGAAATCGGGCAGGTAGCATGGCTATGTAGGTCGCACCTATTACGGTGTATAATCACCTGATCTAGAGTTTCATTTACTTCTAAAAATCTATTGTCGATACTGTCCCATTCGGGAAACGGTTGCTGATCCCAACTATTGGTGATATACATTCGATACACTCAAGCGAAATGAGTGGTCAGTCATGTGTGGCCGGGTTGCAAGATGTTCTTGTTGAACCCATTTTATTCCTCTCTAGAGGTACACTAGCGAAAGGTGGTTCCATACCTTGTCATAGTTGGAAATCCATTACCCAATATGTGCCTGCGGTTTTGATTGTACACTATTTATGTAGAACGTGAGATGAAAGCGTTTCTGCTAGATGATTATCATATTGTGGTTGATAGACATTATTATAATATCTAAAGGTTTTTGATATAAAGATATTTTGGATTCTCATAAGGGAAAAAACCTGTTCCGTTATACGGCGTGGTCTTATGAGATATCGTTTATTTGTTCGACCTGTTTTTAAACTGTTTTACTCGTACCAGTCCCATGACTGACCCGGAGTTTATTTTGTTTGTTTTTCTTTAAACTCTTGGGTGCCCAATTTTGTACGGGCAGTCAAGTAGTCGGGATTTACAGATACTTGAAGAGCTGGAGCAGGAGGCTTCAGGATCATATAGCTATAGTTATTTCCACTGTGTTGTAAATGTTGTACTCTGATAATGTTTTGTATAAATATACTGATTTTATTTCAAGGATATGTTATCTATTATATGTTATTCGTTCCGCTGTGAGGTTCGTGTTACTATGTTGTTGTGTTCTTCTTCTTCTTCTATTCTAAGTTTCTATCTTATCTATCCTCACCCTCTAATTTCTTTCATTTATCATCCTGTATTTTTGACTCTTGATGTTCGATATGTGTTGTATATCGAATAATCAAGGTCGCTAAAATTCCGGGTCATTACAGTTGGTATCAGAGCATAAGTAATTACCTTGGCTCTGTGGCGTGACTCAGTAGAGATGGGGTTAGCAATACCCTAGATTGAGTTTGAGTGCATATATACGAGTGCGTATTTGTAATTTGATATAATGTGTTTTTATATTGTGGAGATTCATTGGTTGATTTGTTTATGGGTTCTGGTCGATCATTTTGAACCACTGTATCGGTTGGAGTTCATAAACACTCAAATACGATGGGTCGACACGATATGTTTTGAAAAGAGGGTAAATTAAAATAAGTTTACCCAGGGTATATCTTGATATAGAGAAGATATATATATATATATATCAAAATTATAATATATTGGATATATTGGTTGTTATTATAATCGAGTAAGGTTTTAAATTAAATGGTTATGTAAATAACCAATCATAATTCATATAAGTAAAATACGCGAAATCAGATGAGTTAAATCTGGAATTTAAACCAGAAATTGAATTAAAATTCTGGAAAATTGGATAAGTGTTTGTAAATGGATTTGGATTAAAAATAAGGAAAATTTAAGATCCTGGGAGATTTTAAATTGTTTTACAAGCAGTGCGAATTATATTTTGAAATGAATTTCAAAGTGGAAATGTTTAGAAATGGTTTTATAGTATTGAACTCACTTCGATCGCTGGAAAATAGATTCTGATGATGACAGCTGCATCATCAGTATTCATTTTCGAGTTGTAAGTGGCGAATTACTACCAGAGATACTGTTTCGAATTTGTTTTGGGAAAGACAAGTTGTGTTGAATTTCAAAAAGGAAAATTTGATTTTTGAAAAGAGTAAACTGTTTAAAAACTCCCAAGAAAAGACTGTTTGAACTAAAAACAAATTTAACAGAAATTTGTGAAAGAAAATTTGAATTAAAGTAAAGCCAGTAAAGTGGTAACTGAGATTGAATTAGAATGATATCAAGACAAATGGGATTGTGAGATTCAAATTTGAAGTGTAATGTGATAATCAAGTTAAGAGTTGGGAATCGAGAAGAAACTCGAGTTGAAATGATATTTGGCTCGGATATAAGCGAATGGTTGTGTTGTAGATAAAAGCAGATTGGAATTTGATTAGGATGACCCTTGTATCTGCTAAATTGATAACAGGTGGAAATGGATATAATGATATGCCGACAAAAGGTACATGTTATATTCATATGATTTTGATGAGATTTATGAGCCTGACTGGCAAGCCGCTTGTCGTTTTGATTTTCGTTTGGGATGGAGAAGGCCCAAAGAGGCGAGTTGGAGTTTGACCTATTGACCAGTACAAAGGAGGTGTTGGCGAAATTTTTCGAAAAGTTAAGGTGTTAGAAAATTTTCAGGATTTTTGAAAATTTTCGATAATAAGAATGAATAAATAATTTAATTAAAATTAAATTGGTCCAGTTGGGAACTGAAGTTAAGAAGTGAACAAATATGTTCTAACCAGTCGATATGGTCGTTCTCTACCTTAGCAATTTCGAGGACGAAATTATTTTAAGTGGGGAAGATTGTAATGACCTGCATTTGTAAAGGTATTATAATTAATTTATTTAATTATATAAATAGTGATATATTGAATTAAATTGTGGTTTAATTAAATAATGGTGAATATTAAATTTAAAATAATAAATTAAATAATATATTAAATTCTGAAACAATCAGAATTGGCTGAAATGGCGATATGGTGTGAACTGGATCATCTGTGATATTTAATTCAGTTTAGAATTGAATTAAAATAACGAATACATTATTTGAACGACAGTTTGAACATATAATTATATTTTAATTAAAATCGAGCTTGAAATGGCACTGCAGTTCGTAATTTGGCGATTTGAACTTCAACTGAATGTACGTGATTCGTTTTAAGCCGGATTTCTGTGAAACAAGAAACGTGTGGAGCTGGTGGAGTATATCTTTCTAGTGGAAGAGAAAAATCGGGATTTTGTCGTGTAGATTTTGATTTATGTCCAAATCAAATTTTAGAAAAGTCGTTGTGGAATTCCTTTATAATTTATAAAGGAATTATTTATATTTTAAAGGGAATCTCATTATAAATCGAATATCGATTTAATCAGGATTTGAATATTGAGCTGTAAATTCGGTTAGAAATATACTGGAGTTGTATGGTATTCCACTGTGAATATATACGATAATATTTATTAATAAATATTTAATTTAATTATATTTAAATATATTTATATATTTAAATGGGTCATCCAGAGCTTTAAAAATTAGCCAATTTTGCAAACGACCTCAGAATTCGACGAAACTAATTTTGTTGGATCCGCAATGTAAAATTATTGCTAGATTTCAGATTCCGTGATTTTTAGAGTCACTGTGTGGCCGTATGGATTTTTAGAGTGAAAAACAGGCAGTATTTTGACGATTAAAAATACGCTGTGTGAGCAAACGGAGTCGAAAGTCGACAAAACCAGTTTCGTTGGGACCGGAATGTCGAACTGTAGCTGCATGTCCAGTTTCGTGATTTTTAGGTATTGTATGTGATCGTACCGATTTTTAGAAGGAAAAACGAATATAAAATATTAAAAGAAAAATATCTAAAAATATCCAAATAAATATCTAGATATTTATACCTTCTATAAATACCCCCTTCAAAACATTTCTAAACCTAACTCCAAAGTTAAGTCAACAGAAATTCCGCCGCTCTCATTTCCTCATTCTACAGTAGAAACATCCTCTCTTGGAAAATCAAAACAAATCAACCATAAATCAATAAAATTCAGACTTCACATGCTTGTGATCCATATTCGATGCTCTTCGACCTGATATAGCTCATGAAGGGTTCGGTGAAGTTTTTTGTCGGTGGGAATATATACAGTGCGTGTAAATTAGGCTAGGGTTGTGATTTTTGATTGATTTGAGAATCGATATAAGGTTTGAGTATGGTTTTCGATCCCAGTAGGTGAATTGGAGTGTCGTGTGATATCTTTGTGGGTTTCCGTGCGAATTGATGTCGAACCATTCACTGTGGCGAATGGGGGAGGGCTGATGTCGGGTTCCATACGAGAGGTGTGAGCTCCGTTTGATTGTGATGAGGTGAAAGAGTTTGTGGAGGAGAAGAGAATGGTGATGTCGATTGTTTGAACGGTGGTGTATAGATGGAGTAAGGGGTGTAGACTGTCGCGTTAATGTCTGTTGAAGGAGCAGGTCGCGTTCAAGTTTTGGGGAAGAAAGTGTTTGAGCGGGTCGGGTTTAGAAGGGAGTGGATGGGCTGAATTTAAAGGTGAAGGCCCATTTAATTAATTAAATCCAAGTTGTTAGTTATTTTAAATTGTCTTAACTTGTAACGTAAATATCTTGGTCATACAATATCAGATTGACGAACTGTAAGTTGCGTTGGGAACTGTATGGACGAGAGCTTCACAATGAAGCTGACAGGGAGTGGATTTGAGCTCGTATGAATTTATAGCGAAATAAATTGTTTGATTCAAATCAAACAACAGTTTATCGTTCTTTAATGATGAACTGCCAATGTGAGTAAAACTCACCAACTCTGAACAGTTATATTTTTATAACATATTTTTAGAACTGTTAATCATTTGTTGATTGCTGTGTGTTGGCTGTTTGATTGAACTGCTAGTCAGTTAGTTGAATTTCTGTATTGATTCTGTTTATCAGAATATATCATATGGAACTGAAAGTGATGTTAATTTTATTGTGTAACATCTGTGGATGCAGGGAAACAGATTGGAGGAATCCGACTGGATTCCTCAACAGTTATTTTATTGTTTTTCATATATTGTGATATATGATGTAGTTTATAATCTGTGGTTGATTATATGTGTTTGGACGATATTGGTCATCGTGATTTGATGTGTTAAGTACCATAGAAATACCGGAATGTGATAAGGTGATTTTCAAAGTGAATATTGAAAATAAAATAATTATAAAATCAAAAAGGATTTTATAAAAGAGAATAATTATAAATGGGGATATTTATAAATGGAGATATTTATAAATGGAAATTTATAAATAAGAAATATTTATAAATTAGAATATTTATAAGTTAGAATATTTATAAATAGGAGATATTTAGAAAGGGAATTTTTATAAAAATAAAAGAATAATTTGAAAAGGAAATATTTGCAAACTATTTGCAAATAGAATAGAAAAATGAAATATTTGCAAAGCATTTGCAAATAGAGTAGGAAAAGATGAAATGGGATATTCATTTGTTAAATAAATAGAAGATGATAAATGAGATATTTATTTGTTAAATAAATAGGAGATATTAAATGAATTATTCATTTAGTTAATAAATAGGATATGTTAAGTGAATTATTTAAGAAAATAAGATAATAAAAGGGTTATTCATTCAAGATAAATAAATAAGATATTTTAAAGGAAATATTTGCAAACTATTTGCAAATAGATTATAAAGGAAATATTTGTTTAGAAATCAAATAGATTATAAAGGAAATATTTGTTTAGAAATCAAATAGATTATAAAGGAAATATTTATCTTATGATAAATAAATAAATATATATAAGTCTGAACTTATATATATAAAGAAGTAAACAGGTGAATGGAGCATATTAATTTATAAATGATATTTATAAATTAAGTTAAACATTTATCATTTGGATAAATAGATAATATAAGTCAGGACTTATATAAAGAAGTGAGAATCGATTTCAACATCGATGTTTGAAAACTGAATAAAAATAAAGAGTTAACCAGTTAGGTTAAACCATTAGAGTTAACCAGTTAGGTGGAACCATTAGAGTTAACGAGTTAGGTTAAGCCATTTGAGTTATCCAGTTAGGTTAAACCATTAGAGTTAACCTATTAGGGTTATCCAGTTAGAAGTAATTAGTTAGATTTAATCAGTAAAGTTAATCGAGTTAGAGTTAGTCGAGTATTAGTTATCGAATATTAGTTTATTCGAAGAACTGAGTTAATCAAATCAGAAATATTCGAGATGAGTTAATCGATTTGAGTTAATCGAAGGAGTTAATCGAATAGTAGATATTCGATGTTAGATAGTCGAATAATAGATATTCAAAGTGAGATAATCGAATAATAGATATTCGAAGTGAGATACTCGAATAGTAGATATTCGAAGTAAGTTAATCAAATACAAGTTATTCGAATAAGAGTTAATCCAGTAAGAGTTAAATAGAATAAAGGTTCATCGAATAAGAGTTACAGCTTAGAATCAACCAAATAGAAGTAAATATATTAGTTGATCGTTACATTATTCGAGTTAGGGAATAAAAGTCATATTAAAGATAATATATTTCGGATGCAGGAGATTATAACACCATTGTTATAATCACGTAAACTTGTAAAAGAAGGGGGCTCGTAAATAGAATCTAAGGGTTCGTAAGGAAGTGTTAAAAGGGTGAATCTTATCTATTTCGAGATTTGAAAGGTGGTTCAGTTAAGGTCTGAGAGGTAGCTATACCCCAGCTTGATTGACTGCGTTTTAAATTAAGAAATGTTTAAGGTTCGAGAGTGGAAGTGGTTAGGTGAATTTAGTAAATAAGTATAGTGGTTTGAGTAGTCGCCGCTATGTTGATTTAAACATCTGTTTAAATCCAAGTAAAGAAGATTTGGAAATGTTTCCAAATAGAATCAGAAACGTAATCAAATATTGAAATAGGAAATATGAATATATATATATATATATATATGATTGATGATTGATTGATAGAATTTCCTCTGGAAATAATATCGTTGTTTGCACACGTGTTTTTCTTTTATGGTTAAATCACAGACTATCAAAGTTTTGACCATTTTAACGTTGTTAATATGGAGACACCGGTTGGATTATTATCCAAAGAACCACTGTGTATTGGCATAAGCATTGCGAATCATATATGCCAAAGATAATTGAAGACAGAGTAAAGTACAAGGGCTGTTGTATAAATCTTAGATAACAGTGCCTAAGACGGATATATTGAATAGTGCCTTTGGTTCATCCTGTTCCTGGATGACTTGTATGGATGATTGTCTGACAGAGTATTTCCAAAAAGGTCACATACATTGATTTATTCAACCTTACCAAGAGTGGAAGCGGAGAACGAAACTTCTTTAGATAACACGTAATGTACTGTTGTAGATGTCAATTAGTGATTTTCGATGGATCTGACAATGTGGCATTCGAAGTGAATCTGATGTGATGATAAAGTGTAACCTCAAGCCTCATCAACCGGGAAATTACAGAAATCGGGCAGGTAGCATAGCTATGTCGGCCGCACCTATTAGGGTGTATAATCACCTGATCTAGAGTTTCATTTACTTCTAAAAATCTATTGTCGATACTGTCCCATTCGAGAAACGGTTGCTGATCCCAACCGTTGGTAATATACATTCGATACACTCAAGCGAAATGAGTGGTCAGTCATGTGTGGCCGGGTTGCAAGATGTTCTTGTTGAACCCAGTGTATTCCTCTCTAGAGGTACACTAGCGAAAGGTGGTTCCATACCTTGTCATAGTTGGAAATCCATTACCCAATACGTGCCTGCAGTTTTGATTGTATACTATATATGTAGAACGTGAGATGAAAGCATTTCTTCTAGAATATTATTATATTGTGGTTGATTGACATTATTATAATATCGAAAGGTTTTTGATATAAAGATATTTTGGATTCTCATAAGGTAAAAAATCCGTTCTGTTATACGGCGTGGTCTTATGAGATATCGTTTACTTGGTCGAACTGTTTTTAAACTGTTTTACTCATACCAGTCCCATGACTGACCTGGAGTTTATTTTGTTTTGTTTTCCCTAAACTCTTGGGTGCCCAATTTTGTACGGGCAGTCAAGTAGTCGGGATTTACAGATACTTGAAGAGCTGGAGCAGGAGACTTCAGGATCATATAGCTATAGTTATTTCCGCTGTGTTGTAAGTGTTGTACTCTGATAATGTTATTGTATACATATACTGATTTTATTTCAAGATATGTTATCTATTATATGTTATTCGTTCCGCTGTGAGCTTCATCATGTTACTCTGATGTTGTGTTCTTCTTCTTCTATTCTAAGTTTCTATCTTATCTATCCTCACCCTCTAATTTCCTTCATTAATCATCTGGTATTTTCGACTCTTGATGTTCGATATGTGTTGTATATCGGATAATCAAGGTCGCTAAATTTTCGAGTCATTACAATATACAAGAATAATCATATAACTCCGTAGTAGTCAGAATTGGCTGAATTTGCTGTATAATGTAAATTGTCCAATATAGAAATATTTAATCAAGTTAGAATTGAATTATATTAACGTATTCGTTATTAAACAATATTATAATGTATAATATATATATATATAATTTAATTATAAAACGAACTACAGCGGCGCGGTAGTTCGTAATATAACGTTTTGAACTTCATTTGACTGTAAAATATCCATAATAAGTCGGATTTCTTCAAAACAGGAAACGTCCGACTCTATTCGATAATAATTTTCTAATGAACCAGGAAATTTGAGTTTTCGTATTGTAGATTTTGTTTTACGTCCAATTAAAATATTGAAATAGTCGCTATGGAATCGTTTATAAACCATAACAATATTTAATTATAATTAAATATCCGTTTCGAATTTGGAGAAGATTTCTGAGACACAGTTATAATTTAACTTTTAGAATTTTATTGTAATTTTTAATTGGGAAAATAAGCAACTTTTTATTTGGAGTATTTTGCACCCTATATCAACATTTTAGGGTATCACAGTATAAGTTAACTTACCGATATTATTATACGGTTTTGTTCGTAGCACACTACTGAGCGCGACGGTATAGTTATTTCTGTTGATAGCAAGTGGTATGTGGACGGACTTTTATATAAATGGGGTACGTCTGATTTTAAACTAAATATCGTTAGTCATACCCAAACAAATATCTTTGGTCGGTTTCATTTCTTTTCATATATCATTTCAAACGTGTTTACCGTCCCCTATTCCTGAAATAGCACGTCGCTATTTTTAAATTGGAAAGGTCCATTGTTGCTTTTTCTATATAAACACACCCTCTTCGTTCCTCTCAAACATAGCAGCTTGAATAAAACATACTGAAGCCTCCAAATTTTTTTCTTTTTCCATTTCATTAGAACACTGCAGTCTAATTTCTTTTCACCAACCTAATTCGTTGATCTTCTTAGCTTGAGGGTTTAACCCTCACACGCTTTTACTTGGTTCGGTGGTGTTTCAGTTTGCACTAAGATTTTTCCATTCAACCCAGGGTGTCGGTGGCGGTTCCCACTTCCCGGTAGCAGATGAGGTGGTTGAACACGGGGACGATGAGAGGATGGTAAGGTAAGGGAACAATAGAGGCGGTTATGTTGTAATGATGGCGAGAATGGGTCAGCGGAGGTGAAAGCATGGAAGGAGGGTTTGTACGTGTACAGAGTGGTGGAGTTTGGTTCAAATATGGGAGGACAGGCATAGCGTGAGGAAGGTGTAAACAGCATGGGAAGTTGTCGAGAGGATTTGCAGGCAAGAGCGGAAATTAACAAGAAAGAAAAGAAAAATCACATGCAGGAGGAGTCGAACTGGAGAAGCTAACGGCATGCGTGGAATAGGAAGTTTGGGTGCATGGTCTTCAGATAATTCGAAAGAAAGAAAGAGCATTAAAATAACGCAAGCCAAAAAAGTTTGCAAATTTTCCACTGTTAATGTCGATAGCGTGATCGCCAGGTGGAGTGACGTGTTGTTTCTTAAAGTAGTTAGGGGCTTGCCATACTTTTTAAATCAATATACTAAAGACAACGTTGGCAAGTCTACAAGCGATGGAAGCACATGTAGTGGTGGATAAAAGCTTTACGTGGTGGAGCTTGGCGGTTCTTTGTGTGCACGGGTGGATGGGTAGTTTACATACAGGAGGGACGTTGGGGTAGCACATTGGAAAGGAGCCACATATGTAGCAAACGTGGACCAAACAAGATTAAGCTGAGGAAAACAAATTATTCTCCAATCAATTAACGACGTGTTAACGGTAATGACCCTCAATTAGTAAATTAATTCATTGTTTTATATAATAAAGGGTTAGACTTCTATTAAAAGGGGTTGATGTTACTATAAGGATTACAAAGACACCATTTTATATATAGAGAAAAAGGAGCTGACATTTGGGCAAACGTGCTCGATCAGCTCGTCATTATCATGAGCTATGTGAGACACGAATATACTTTAGTAATAGGTTATATCAAAATACCCTTATCACAAGTTATAGTGTTAATATTGGAAATAGTGTATAAACAAATTTGGAACTGATGAAAGTCTCATTCTTATCATAAGTCTAGTATAAGTGGAGCCGTTGAAGAAATAATTATATATAACGTTATAACGATGATCAAGGTCGATAATATAGCAATTAGTTTAAGATAGTGACAGAAATTAAATAACTATAGTTAGTTCGTTATAGCTGTTCAAACTTGTAATCGTAATATCTTATCCACACGTATTCAGAATCACGCGAAGTTGGAGCCAAGGAAATCATATAGTAAAGGCTACACTGTTGTGCTGATTCGGAAAAGAGCAGAAGCAACCGGCATTTCGTATAATTGTACGAACAACGTGGGCCGTCAATTGTAAAACAAAGGTGAGTTAATTCTCACACCTTCTGAAATACTAGGAAGTGATTAAATTCATATAATTAAATTTAATCGTTAATAATTGAATGTTTGGTCGCCTTGGATGCTCACCGTTGATTAAATGACTGTCGTTAATTAGATTTTAGTCGTTTAAAATATTTAAATTATATGCGCTGTTATTATAATCTGTGATGCAACGAAGAACAGGTAGGAGGAATCAAACCAGATTCCTCAAATATTTGTATGATGATTGATTTCATATATATGAGATGATTAAACCCCACTGATGTTAAAATATGTTTGATGGTTGATCGTTGAATAGAAATTCAACGTTATTAGGATTTGAATCACTATACGGTATTGACTTAGGGATTTGTAACAAGGGCCAAAATACACCGTTTGTTTAAATATTGATTATCATTGGGCGAATTAATAAAGTGAAGTTATAATATTGATTTTATAACTGAAGTAGAATTTTATTTATATCTTATACGATATAACGATGCTAAAAATAAATAAATATCAGTAAATAGGTTTTCCATTAAATAGTATAAAATGATTATATGGTTAGGACCGAACGGTTAAATCAGTTTATAAAGGGTTATCATCTGGAATAATTATATTTAAATAAATAATTTAGTAATATTATTAGATTAATTATATTAATCTAATAAGAAGGAGAAATTGAAGCTTTAAGGAGTTAACCAAAGATTTTAAAGTGACCGAATCAATTGTTCGATCAAAGTGGTCATAAATAATTAGTTGTTTAATAAGATTTCTCCAGTGTAAATTATTAATTAACGATACTTGGAGATTTATATTATGATTAGATATTGTTAAATAATTTCAAAAGTGATTAATTAAGCGGGTTTGGTTAATGAAGAAATAAACGGGTTTTACTTCAGAAAATAATGGCGTTAATTATAAGTGAAGTAATTTCTTCTTAAATAAATTATTTAAGAAGAGGATTGAGTATGTAATAAGATTCGGTTAATTTTGAAACAGATTTAGGAAGAGATTAAATAATAGAAATAAGGTTATAAAAGGAAATTGGGTTGATGTGATAAGTACTGAAATAAATAGTGAATCGAGATAAAGAGGGAAAGTTTCCAAATATAATCTACTTATAGATTGTTAAACGAATTTTTAAATTATAAAATCTACTTTTATAATAAGGGGTAGGAAAGTGATTATTATTCTAATTAATAATCATTAAAATGATTTATTTCTTAAATGATATTCATTTAAGAAAGCGATCGAGATTGAACTAAGGATTAAATTGGTTTTTGAAATATGAGCAAAGAGATTCTCTTCCAAAGTGTTTTACTTAATATAGAATTAAGTGATTTGAATCAAAAGAGAAGGTTGGGAATCAACAAAGGATGACGTAAATGGTTTATAAATCATTGAATGGGATTTTGGTTATAAAAACCTAATTAGTTTAATAATACGGTATTCCATGTTTTGGGTTAAGTAATCCGTAACGGATTTGTCGCAAGATTTTTCCAACTATAAAATGAATTTGTATAACGAAGTATAAAGGTAATGTTAATATTAAATGGTCATAATCGACCGAGTGTTCAAAGAAGATTAAAGTTATAAAACTAGGGATTTAATAGAATTGAAAATTAATTTTGAGGGATTAGGATATGGATATTTGAGCTACAAACTTATATCTATTCTAAGATAAGAACGTTGTTAATCAAGGTCTGAGAGGTAAATAAAATACCCCAACTTGATCGACTTCAATATTATCGAGGAATGGTGTTAGTTTGCAACGGTAAGGGTTATTGAAATTAGTCATTATTTATATGAAAGGATATTACAACTTAGTTATGGAATTCAAACTGAATATAAAATACTACAGCGTTAATTGCAGAATTTGAATAACAGTGGAACCTTAGTGGAGAGATTTCAAATGTAATTAAGCAAATGGGAGTGAAGATAAATAATGTATAAATCAACATTTGCTGAGCCTGTATTAGAGATGATAATTTATTTCTAAAATCAAGTAAATAATATCCAAGTGGACAAAGTAAAGGAACGATGAAAGAAGAAATTATTATTTCCAGGTTAAAGGAAACGAGCAAAGTTGTGGAAAATATAATGATATTTTCAAAGTGAAGAATAAGCGGGAGAGTGGTAAATATGTTATTATTAGAAATCAGAAATATAGTTTTATCGAGATATGTAATTAAATCGATTTCCAATCGATGAAATGATTTAAGAAGTTTGTTGAATGATAAGACCAGAGCTACCAATATATTTGATCACACTATTATGATATTGATAGTTAAAACACAGACTATCAATGAAATATCATTGGACATTTTTGACGTGTTGTTTTCGAAGAGACTGGAATGGGAACTGGGCCCAAAACCACTTCAAATCAATGTAGCAGCCGAAACTAATCTGCAAAGACGACGATGGAGCAATTGAAGACCAAAGATCTTCATAAACGGAAGAATTACTTAAAATCTCTAGCTGATCCCTGGAGATATACTGTGATGCTATCGCGATTGAAATCGGTGGATTACAAGGACTACTCATTACTGATCTGTAGGATGATTCCTAGGATGCGGTAGGAGAGTGTCTTCGGTTCATCCTGTTCCTGGATGACATGTATGGACGAATGTCTGACAGAGTATTTCCCGAAAATCATGTACGTTGATTTTTACAAATATACCAAGTTTGGTGGTGGAGAAAATCTCTTACTTAACACCCAGAGTGTATTTGTGGACGTCAATTAGTGAATTGACGGATCTGACGATGTGGCATTCAAAGTAATAGTGACCAGATGTTCGAAAAGATAAACGTAGCCTCTAGCCTCATCAACCGGGAAAACACAGAAGTTGGGCTAGGCAGCATGGCTAGTTGGGTCATACCCAAGCAGGGTGTATTGTCACCAATCTAGAGAACATTCATATTTGTTACTTCTTTTCATTTCTGTATCTCCCGGGAATTACAGCAGGCGCGAAATAAAACATGTAGGGTGGTAATATATTCGATACACTCAAGTTAAATGAGTGGTCGGTCATGTGTGGCCGGGTTGCAAGACGTTCTTGTTGCATGACCGGATTGCAAGACGTTCTTGTTGAACCCCAGTGTATACCCTCTAGAGTACACTGATCGGAAGGTGCTCCCATACCTTGTCTGTTAGAATCCAATCTCCAATAAGCGTCATGCGGTTTTCGATTTTATAATAAATATGTAGAGCGTGAGATGAAAGCGTTCTACTATATGTTATTTATTTGTGATTGATAGACACTATTATAATATCACTGAATTCTGATATATCAAAAACTGTTTTGAGTTATAGTAAGGTAAAAATCGTCCGTGTTTATGTGTGGACTGGTCTTACTAAATCTTTTCTTTCAAAAGGATTTCTAAAGTTAAACAAATTGGTTGCTATATGAATTTGAAAGTATTCCAGACTGATCCGGGTGAATTTTGCTTTGCTTCAAATGTGCTCGGGTCAGACCGAGTATATTATTAGGTTAGGAATCGCTTGGAGCTTCAGAAGAGGAGTTGAAGTCGGGACGTATTCCATACATACTGGTACTAGTTATTTCCGCTGTGTGTATTAATTGTTATGAATGTATACTCTGATGTTGTAATCATATATATACAGTTCTTTCTATAAAGTATTTCGAGGGATTATATTTTGTTCGTTCTGCTGTGAGACTCGGATCTTCTTATTCTTCTATTCTAATAGTTCTATCTTTTCTGTCTCATCCTCTAACTTCTTTCTATTCATAGTCAGAGTTCGATACTTGGATTTTTGATAAGTAATACAGTATTTGGTGTTATTGTTAAAAATTCGAGCGTCGAATTTTTTTCTGGCCGTTACAAGACGCTTGTTTGGTTTATCATAAAGGACAATTAGACAAATCTAACAATGATCAATGCTATGACGTCCTGCATTATGCAATAAAAATTAATCGTTGTATGAAAACTAATTGTATAAATTAGTAGATGTTTATAGTTATGCAATTTTGGTTGCTTTTATGGTACCGTGCATTTTAAAGAATGCGAGTAACCCGTGATGATATAATCTTCCTCATTGCACTTATTTTGTTGGATTTTGGTTTAAAGTTAGGTTACCCAGTTTTTACCATAATGAATTTACATGTATCTTTTATTAGAGAGCAAATCACTTATACCCAAATCCTATGGTTGATCTTGTGCTTGTAGGTGTCCAGATTTTCCTACTGAATACCAAACAATTCTTGTTCTTTTCCTTTTGGCATATAGTTTTTGTAAGCTACATCAGGCCTTTGTATTGTTGCAAGTATATAAGTTTGGCATTACATAAGCAATTGTCTTGATATAAACCATTGAATATTAAAATTTAGCTGCTCAAAGGTGGGCTATTCCTTAGTTTCCAACCATTAATACATGTGCTGAATGAGTAGTTTGTTTACTTATAAGATGTTCTTGTAATGTTAGCATCCACAATTCTAGGATCTGAGTTAATTACATATTTATTAGATACATGTTCTTATGCATGTAAAAATAATGTCTGAATGGTGCATCTTTTTATAGCCAGAAACCTCATGTGCTGAGATTCAGCAACACATAATTAAAATAAGTAAAATAAAAAATAAAGAACATCATGAAAGCGTACAACAGTCTACAAAGATTTGTTGACTGGTTAAAACTTGGCTGTGATTTTATATTCTACAGTCGTTCTATTATTAAAGGTAGTCGTTTCCAATGTTTTTGTTAAAACTTAGTGTGTTTTCTTATTTTAGTTGAATAACTATTCTTATTTTAGTCTAAAATTTAAATTGTCATATTTTTTTCACTATTAAATTAACTATTACTATTATTTTCACAGATATTCTTCGAGCTAGATCCAGATTCAAAAGACTTGATTTAAAAAAAAATGTCCAAGTCATTTAGGAAACACAAAAGCAATTTGAGGACACGCTATTATGATAAACATGACAATGATGAAGATAGATTGAAGAACTGTCCACCGACCATCAAACAAGAAGATTGGGATATGTTTTTGAAAAATGAAGCAACACCTAATGCAAAAGAAAGAAGAGATAAAGGCAAAAAAGACAGATCACTTTACAGTTATGGCCATCATACCGGACGTACAAGTCGTGCCGTTATAGAACATGAAATGGTATGTACCCTTTCTAGATTATCCATAATTATTATTGTTAATTTATTAACAAAGATATTCATATAGTCGAGGCAATGTCATAATCCCTTTGCAATCTATGATCAAAATTATTGAAGCATTTTCTTCCGCTATTATATGTTTTAATGATATGCATTCTTGTCATATATGTAAGGCTTATTAAATGTGTAGGCTAGTGAAAACCCGACAAAAGGAATCACGTGTCGTGAAGTATGGGAGAGAGCTCACACAAAAAAGGATGGTACTATATCAGATTCGGTTTCTGTATACTTTGTAAGTTAAACAAATAATAATTCAGCTGTTCAATAAAGTTTTCATAATAAATAACAACTCAAGTATTATTGTTATTTTAGGAAAAAATTGCAAAGGCAAAGGAGTTTGTTGATGATGATGATGACGAAGATTTGACATTGGATGAAGATATCTTATCACAAGTGTTTGATAAGGATAAAAAAGGTCGCACTCGAAGTATTGGAGGCAAAATATCAAGGACACAAGTTAAAGCGTCTAATATTATGCGAAAACAATTAAAAAGACTCAAGGAGGCCCGGAATACTGAGATGCAAGGATGGATAATATGGAAGGGAAGCTGAATTCGATCCTCGACTTGATGAAAGGACAATACGGGAGTCAACAAAATCATATATCGAACAATGCTACAAATGAAGGAGAAAGTGGTACACCTCACGATAGTGTTGGAAGAATGCTGAATTATAATTTTCCCAATTCATTGAATTCGTCCAGTTTGTCAAATCAGAAATTCTGAGTATTGACCTAGAGATCATTGTCACAGCCTCTGTATGCAGAGATTCGACCGCATCCATTATACATGGAAAAACTGTACCTCCAGGATATGAAAAATTAGTTGTGGACAATATACTGCTACCGCAAGGGAGAACAAGCAAACCAAATCATCCTCCTGCTTTGACATTTGGCGAAGTTGGAATTGGTGGATATGTGTGTCATCCAAAGAATATGATTCAATATTTGTAGACGCTTAAGCCAGGTATGTATGTATTTACATATATCACTTGCTCAACTATGTTTTCCATATCAATGCTCGTTTTAATTTAATTATACTGATTGGATCTTTTATGACAGTGCTTAGATGTTTCAAGATTGAGTAAAAGTAATAATTTTAACTTTGGTTTTGATAATTTCTTGCTGCCAAATGCTCGTTTTGATAACTTTGGTATATATTAGTTTTGTTTGTTATTATGTCATGCTCATCTAACTAATCTTATACACAATACAAACTGTAAACATTCATTCATAATTTTGTTAAATTATGCTTAGTACTTGTATCATTATCCATGGGTGCCGCTTGTGTGATTATGTAAGAAAGTATAGGAAAGTAGCCCCCCCCCCCCCCCAACACACACACAAACCGCCCTGTGTTTCTGCAAGTGTTCACTCTGATTTGGTATTGGATATTGGGTCGGTAGATGTTCTGCAAGCCTTTTTTAAGCTTCCTTGCACAGAATTATAGGTTAGAGAAAAAAAGCTGAAGTTGCTTTAGTTATGATTCCTCGGTTTGCAAAGTAGCATTAATTAGGATACATTTTCAGGACAGAAATTCATTTTGGTTGGTTCATATTTGAGCTTCTGCCTGATTCCCCTTTGGAGTCGGGCTTGATTCATACAGTTACAAAGTTGGTGATGGAAAACAGTCAGAGTGGAGTATGGTATGGATCATAAAACTACTGAGAAAGTGAGAATCCCCCCCCCCTTTTTCCACATATGAAATTCATATTGCTGAGTAAATGCTTCTAACGACTGGTTTAGATTATACGTCCAGAACGAATATTTTATGCACATACAGGCTCTTTGGTTTATTGCATATTGTTCTGTTAGATATAACCTTTTTAATGTTGTATGTTGTTTGAAGTTCTAATACCATCACATACTATAAACTATACTTATGGAAAAATAATTATTATTTAAAAATAGAGAGGCAGCAGTAAGCTGCTGCTACACAATACAGTAAAAAAACGAAGAGAGTCGGGAAAGGGGACAAGTTTATCCCCTATCACGCAAAACGCTACATGGTAGTATTGTGCCTCACCTCTGTATGCAGGTGAGATAAATCGCCAGCGCACACACAGATGAGAAAGTCCTCACCTGCACATGCATGTGAGTGATTCACCTTAATATACAGGTGAATTTTCTCACCTAAGCATTCAGATGAGTAATGCGCTGGTTTAATGTTGCAGAGCCCGAAAGTTCAATGTCAGAATTGTTGTGATGCATGGATTTGCAAACGGATATTGCAGCATGAATTTAGGAGGGCCCCACGATTTATTTCTATTTCGCCCAAGTCGCCCGTATTTCATTCGGGCTTTCTAACAAAATTGAATTTCAATACAGAAAATGCAAACGTAATGTAATTTGAAAATGCAATGTAACGTAATGTAAAACTGCAAAACAGACTCTCTTTTTTTTAGAAATGCAAATTGTGTTTTTTTTAAATAATTGAATCTAAAAGTAACCGAAGCCTGAAAATAAAAAGGATGCATATAGACGACAACAATCAAAACCAGCTCAGTAAGTGAATTTTCTCGCCTAAGCATGCAAATTAATCCTTTTTACATTTGGTTGTCCTAAGATTTACCTTGTCATTTTGGTTGGTATTTCCTTTTCATTATTGATTTGTCTTGTCATTAAATTCATCAATCACATCTCGTTATTGGTAAGACTACTGATTATGAAACATATAATCTGAGTTTGAGTTGCTGAATGCAGCTAGATACAAGTGTTTTTTCATCTTTGCATTAAAAAATTGTTAACATCATGTTTTATGTCTCATCATCAGCCTTGTAGCCTATGTTTGTTGCACAATCACTTGGAAATAATTAACTTGCTTTTTAAACGACCAACTTCTTTAGGCTTTAGATTTAATTTCATTCTAATAAGTGGAAAAGAAATAAATCTGAATTGGCAACCACAGTCGCGTTTTCGCGACTTTGGCTAGAATTTACTATCCCAAAATATGCAATAAAAAAATTAAATGTTATAGGTGGAAGTACTAATCTTTTTAGTAAAAAACACAAATATTTTACATGTACTTGTAATTGGACCTTCAAAACATACTAAATGGAGAGTGACTGGTGGAATACTAGCGTTTATGTACAGCTTTCAGGTTCATTTTTTGAGCTGTATGATTTTACCTTGTTCCATTACGTGATGGAGGTAGAAATCGTTGATGATCTTTCTGAAGGACTGGTGGAATACTAGCGTGTAATATCTGCAGTTTATTTTTGTTTCTTTTCAGATTCAAATTCATTAATACTTCTATAATACTACATCATGCCACTGCTATCTTCGAAGTTTCAGGTGTTTTAAAAGATATTTACATCAAAGATGGTCCATATATACATGATCCTATTGATTGTTTGCATTGACAATGTGTTGCTTTATAATCCTAATTGTAAAGGCAAGTTTTCAAATAGTATATTGTGAAGTTCAACTTTTATATTAAAACTGAATTTAAATCCTAAATTAAAAATATTCAAATTTGAATATCTACGCATACTTGAATGCTACAAGTTTTGCCTTATGCAGACTATATAGTAAAAGCGTGATTATAGCAATAGTCTATGATTTTAAATAGATTTCATCTTTCGGCTTCTATTTCTAAAGATTCTGAACTCAATTTATAAGTTGCTCCCAAAGTCCCCCATATTCTATTACAAAAGAATCAAAATGTTAGTAGTTTATGTAGTTATAAAGTATCTTAAAAATATTTCATCTCAATATAATTGTTTTTTTTTCAACACGATTATTTGATGTTTTTAGCCAAAATGGGAGAACTAAATCAAAATTTGAATCATTCTATATATGGAAAACATTTAAATCTTATGGATTTTGGTTTATGTTTTTTTTCCTCCTAATTTAGTGGAAGGTGCCAAATGCATAAGTGAAAATCATTAAAAATGGTCATAAAGACTGAATCAGGCCAACTCCCTCTAAAATAAAGTAGCAATAGAATAAAACAAAACATGATTTTAGTTTATGTTTTTTAGTGAAAGGTGCCAAATACATAAGTGAAAATCAATAGAAATGTTCACAAAGACTGAATCAGGCCAACTCCCTCTAAAATAAAGTAGCAATAACATAAAATAGGAAGGAAGAAAGAGTAATATACAACCTCTGATCATCAGGTGGGGGAAACATAGAAAAGCTCCGCTGCCTAGTGGACTGACTCTTTCTGGCACGCCACTTTACCTGAATACCCTAAAATTCATCAGTAACCTCATCATGTTCATCCATGCTCAACACAAGGTTGCTACTGTCTTTTCCCATATCCGCCTTCAACCTCTTGGCACGTTCGGTGCACGTGGCCGAGAGGTCGGATTCAATTGCAGTATAAGCTTCGCTTCTCATGAAGCTTCTCATGATGCGTTCCCCGCTGTGTTCATGGCATGTGATGGCTATGTATGGGTAAAAAATGCTCACAAGTTTGCTTGTGTATGTCGTTATGTATGTCTCAAATTGACGTGGAAAGAATTGCTTTGCCATTGCCCATACGAACATGAAACTCGCTATTGCTGACCCTGCTCCTGCCAATTTTTCATTCACCATCGTAATTTCCTTTTTATTTGAGTTGTTCTTGAATAGTTTCGCTTATATAGAGGTTCTGGCGAGTGAAAGATGGTTACTTATCGCTAAGTCAGTTTTAGTCGTTGGCTTGCTGACCAATGCCTTGTCTTTTTTTAATGTTTTCTCAGAAATCAAATACTACTTTTTCAGATTCTTTTGTTGACACCGACTTTTAATTTATTTATTTTTTAAATACTGAAGGGTGTAATTTGATTGGTACATGGAAGATGTCGAGTTTAAGGACAGAGGAATTGGTATCTCTGTTCGAAATGTTGTTTTCTAGTGCATGGACCTCAACGTCACTCTCCATTTAGTATGTTTTTCATTTTTACGAATATTTAGTATATTGTACTCTAAGTGAAAGAGTGTTTATTAGCTATTACTGCTGAAAGTTTGTACGATCTGCATTAAAAGTGAGATACATCTACTTTATAGTTGTATATATGGATAACAAGGTTAAATGTTCATGTTTTATTCATTCGTACATTTCAAAATATGCTTTTTATTCTATATCTCCTCAGTTTAATCATTTAGAGTTGGCTGAACTCATTTGTAAAAAGCCTGTGGTGCAAAAATATGTTTTTTCTTCTTATCTGGCTTATTTGAACTAGTTACCTACAATGGATAAAGTTTGCAGATGGGGTTACAAAATTGGCACAATTTGCAAATTTTGTTCTAGTTCTTTGGAAGATAGGGATCATCTGTTTTTCCTATGTCCTTACTCAAGCTATATTTGGAAATACGTGAAGATTAAATTCCAGATTATTACTTCTGGTAAACTTCATTTGCTAGATAAGTTATCAGATCTGATCAAATTGGGCAGTAAGAATAAGAAACTTCAGTGTATCCAAGAATAGCTATCACTACTACAATACATCATATTTGGAGAGAACGATGCAGGATGGTACATAAAAATACTTGTATACCTTCAAAAATTGTAGCAAGCCTTGTATCTGCAGAAATTATTTCTTTGATGCACGCGTTTGACAACAAGTGGAAGAGGGAATCTATTCTTTCTTCTAAAAATTTTCGGATCTGTGGAGTAAACGAAAATTGGAGAGACCGGTGATTTTGAGTTCCTTTCCACCATGAATTCCTTGTATCACATAATCTGGTTCTTCCTTCCTTCATAAAGGATTTGTGCTATGCTACTTAAAATTTGATCGCTCAGAAAAACTATAGTGATCTTAAAGATATATTTCATTATATTGATGCTTTTACTGACCCATAAATGAAGATGTTAATGAATACTCTAAACGGGTAGATTCTAAATTTGAACTAAAAATTATCATTCTTATGTTTAATGGTTGGATCCATGATTGATGACTCCCTTTTTACTATTTATTCAGTAGCTTTCTTTTAAATTATTGATGATCGACCAAATATCCATCACAATCTCTGGTGGGTCTCCATTGAAATTTTCTCCTTTGTCCCTATCAACCCCTTACTATTACCTAATGAGAAGTAAGCTAACGTTGAATGTGTTGCAGGTTGCACATGCAATGCAATGTTGGAGATTTCAGTTGATGCTTTCAGTGGAGCTTTGGGCGGTTTTATCATGTGAAGGGTCTGTAATTTGAACTTTGAAGTAAGGGTTTGTAATTCGAATCGTTAATGCCTACCGACATTATGAATTGAAGTTGAACTATGCAGTTTTTAGTTTGGATATGTTGTAGTTTGAAAACTTTGAAGTATGAACTATGTATTTTTTTTAGTTTAGACATGTTGTAGTTTGCAAACTTTGAAGTATGAACTGTTTATTTGAACTTTGTAGATTACAATTTGTATTGATGGATATGTTCATAAATTTATATTGATGGGTATAATATGCTCGTATTTCGTTTAAATCAGAGTATTATGTTTTAGATAGAGAATAGTATGCGGTTTGTTCAGTTGAATTTAGCCACGGTCAAAAACCGTGGCTAAATTGCGTAGAAAATTATAAATACATGTTGCCCCGGCACAGAGCCATGGCAATATCCTATATTGCCACGGTCTAAAGCCATGGCAAGGAAGAAACCTGCCACGGCTTTGGGCCGTGGCAAAATATTAATTTGCCATGGTTTTGAACCGTGCCAGAGCCATGGCAAAAAAACAGCCACACCGAGTTTTGCCACGGCCCAAAGCCGTGGCAAAATTAATTAGCCACGGCCCAAAGCCATGGCAAGGCTGCTTTTCTGGTGTAGTGGTGGCGACAGCGCTTGGGTGGGGTGCTGGCGATCCGCCAAGGGGGCGGCGAATGATTGACATAGGGGTTTTTTTTCTTCGTTTGAAATCAACGACGGGGAGGGGAGAGAGAGTAAAGGGGGTTGGCCAAGAATAGTAATATATATTTAATTAAATTAAATTCCAAAAAGTAACTTTTTATTTTGAACTCCAAATCGAACCCAACGACTGCCGCCCCTAGCTAAATAACCCTCATTATGAGCACAATGGGATATGTCCCGTAAGTCAATTCGACCGTTACGATCAGTTTTCATTTAAATTGAAATATAAAACCATTTATATTACATTTGAACGTACATTTTAATTTACCGAGGCCACATACTGACTCCAAAAATTCCAGAAAAATAAATCTAGCTATGTTTTGACGATATGGTCCTAACAAAACCAATTTCGTTGAATTTGGAGACCGTTTGAAAAACGGTCCTTTTCAATCGATTAAATTCAACTGAAATTAACAAAACACGTTTTCTTTTGCCACGCTCACATATTAATTCCAAAAATTATGAATTTTGGAATCTAGCAATAATTTGACATTCCGGATCCAACAAAAGTGGTTTCATCGAAAACGGAGGTCGTTTGCAAAATGGCTATTTTTAAGGGCCATATATTATATAAAATATATATAATTTTCATAGCGACTTTTCTAAATTTTAAACTGGACATAACTTGTCATTTATAAAGTGAAATCTCAATTTCATACATTTGTTAGAAAGATATTATTATTTAGATTCAAATATTTCTTGTTCCGTCCAATTCTGACTTATATTGAATTATGTACATTCAATTGAAATTAGAAATCGAATTTTTAAACTGCCGCGCCTTTTCAGGCTCGTTTTATAATTAAAATAAATTTATACGTTCTAACTTCGATTAAAATAAATTTTTAGTTGTTATTATTTAAAACAAATCGATTTAAATATTTAGAATTCATTAAAATAGCTAAAATAAAAAAATTAAATTGATTCTGATTTTCCGGGTTGTTACAGAGCGCGTCTTCACGTGCTTCTAGCTTCGATAGATGGACTCTCTAAAATCTGCAATACTCGTATCTGACCTGAGCGTTCCATGCAAAAACATAAAATACTCTAGTCAGGATTAATCATTGTTCAGGTAAATTAACTTTAAAAAAACCAAAATATAATAATCAATTCAAATCTTAAATATGAAGTTACTAAATTTAATATATACTAAATGCAAGTATTCACGGTCATCATATAGTTTGTGCATGAGCATTCTTGGTTCTAGCAAGTAGGTTCATCAAAACGAAGTAGCAATGAACATAAAAAAAAGATAAGGGACTAACGTTCTAGCTTTGAGGTTTAGTTTGGACCACAACAAACATAATAGGCATGAACATAGGCATAAAACATAAGCATGGAACTAGTAGTTTTGAAACATAGCAAATTTAATAGGCATGGGTTAATTCCAGCTTTACAGAATATACAGGGTACACATTTTCTAGGTTGACAAACAATGTGGGCAAACACACATAAATACGTGTTTCACATTAACATGTGTACATTAAATCTAATAATCATAAAGTATGCAGGCACTATGTTAATATACCAAATTTTCTGCGCGGGGAGGGGGGGTAAGGCAAAAACTTGGGCATGATTTAGACACAAGCGCTAATAAGTGCTAACAAGTGCTAACAGTATATATTATATACTCATGTTTCAAACAAATAATTGTGCAATTTCAGTTAATCCACAATCAAACATGCTCATATACATTTCAGGTTTTAACTAATAGATATATTTTCTCATGTCAACAATAACAGTGAAATATGTATTAAAATGTGGCACAATTCTAAAAATCATTCACAACAATCGCATGACATGTTTATAACATGGCCAAGGTAAATATTCAACTCCAGGTTGAGACATTATATATGCATACTAGAACAAGTAGGAAGTAACATATATACTCTAATAAATTTATGGCTAGTGTAAAACATGAAGGCTAGTACAACAACCAAACAAGTAACACGTCAAAATAAAATCAGCAAACCTATAAAAAAACCAACCAACTATTATATTCTTCTTCTAATGAAGTTAAGTCACTAAAATTAACATTAATCGTGAGCATAACTCACCTTAAAATGGTTCAGCCGAGATGCGAGTGATGGATTTGGGGTACTTGATTTGCGGTGGAGCAAAGACAACAGCAGGTGACTCGAGGCGGGTTCTTTGAACGACCGGACGGTGGAGAAATGCTAGAAAGAATGGTGAGAAGGCACGACCTTTGCTTCCGAAAGATGGGTACAGCACGAGGGGAAAAGGAATGGCTTACGGTTAAAGACACACGACCGATGATGGCAGCGCCTGCTCGTGATGGGGTTCCAACTTCGAGGGTGGCTACAGTGCTTCAGGCAACGTCAAGGAGAGGACCGATTCGATTTGGCAGCCATTGTTTTCAAATTAGGGGATTTAGGTTTTTGGCTGGAATGGAAAAAGAGTAGGAATGAAGAGTAAAGAAAAATGAAGGGAACGTTGGAAATAAAATAAAATTTAAGGGGAATGGGAGAAAATGAGGACACGTTCTAAAGTTTCATAACCAATTGAACAAGTGGCAATCAATTTCAGTTAAGTTCAACAAGGGTAAATTTTTAATTAGATTAATTACAAAAGTAAAGTAAATTATAATATCAAGCTAAAATAAAAGTAACCCATGTTTTAAATTGTAAAAATTTGTATACTAATAATTAATGTCATTGAGATAAAAGAATTCATACATACGATTTTGGGTTTTTAATTTCAAATTTAAACTAGAACGGTAAACAATGTTATATTAAAAAAAGTCTTTAATTAAAATATCAATGAATAAAATTCAAATTTTAAGGATCAACTTGGTATATATACAAATTTTAAATTCTATGTTTATTTTCAATTATACAAGTTATAAACTGAATTATCATCTATATTCAATATTTTAAAGAAACATATTACAAGTTGCAATCGAAATAAATTTAGATATTCAACATTTTAACTTATATTTTATTACAATAAAATGCAAACATATAATTCATTGTTTTAAAATGTTAAAATTAGTGGATCATTACAAATATAGTTAGTCAACTAAGCATTAATAAATGCAAAGGCTTTCTCAAGAAATAAGGAAGGATTGCAAAATAAATATCAATTAACCTGCATTTTTACAAGGCCATTACACGATGGATTTAGTTACTTGGATCAGACAACCATCAAGATGAATAGCCTATAGAGATAGTCGGATCACTTGGGAATCAAATATGGACAGATATGTTGTGACGATCCCAAAATCCGAGGGGCGGTATTAAGGATAATCATTAGGAAATAACACATTAATCATCATAGCAGAGTACAGATAATAGCAGAAACAATAAATAAAATACTTTTACATGGGTATGACAGCGGAATCACAACATGTAGGAATATCAGAATAGCATAACGTGGGATATACTTAGTAAAAAGAAAGGGAAGTGATCTGTCATCATCGCCAGAGGCGGAATACATACATGCAGTGACATAATAAAAGTATCAGTCTACATCGCCGAAGGCGGAATACATATACATATAGTGAGAAATACGGAAAGTAAATCAGTCTGCATCGCCAGTGGCGGAATCATAATATGAATACAGTAATGGCGGAAAATATCTAAGTCATCTCTATGAAGTCAGCCTCGCCATGAGCCAAAAGTGCACGCTATGCAGCAGTGCAGAACCAAAAACCACCTGTCACCTGTGTACTAGGCTGCCCGTGTGGAAATAAGGGCACCCGCGTTTGCAAAGTGAAACAAACAACGAGTCAGTCATGGGGACTGGTATGAGGAATCTATTTAACAGTTAAACAACAGTAACAGCAAATCATAGGACCACGCCGCTTTCGCGGAACGGGTTTACTCCAGTGATTGCTAGTGCATTTAAAACAAAGTAAATTCTTTTTAAAACAACGCAATGCTTTTAGAAAGAATGAAGCCATTATAAGACTCAGATCCCATCACACAATGCAACGCAAGCCGGAGGATAGAGTTTTACCTTATAATAGCCAAATATGCTTGATACGTATAAAGCAAAATCATTTGGTATTATTACTAGTGCATATATGTTTCGAAAACGAATAGCATCATAAATATCAATCATAGGCGACATGAGCGTCCCATGCCACTATGTCGTCATATATAAGTTACAATCGAATCCGTTATCTCGTATTGGAAATTGGATTTCCGTCATGAGTCGAGGCAAGGGGCAAGCTCCTCTCCGCTTCGAGACACTCTAGCAAATGCCTCGGGACTACACACTCTGGGTAACCCCTGGATCTTCAGGGCCGGTCCTCTCTTACTTTTGAGGATTGGAAATTCCTGAACACACATTTCCCGGTCCTTACAGACCTATAATCAAGGCGCCTCGCATTCCAACAACCACAAAGGTGAAAAATAGATATATATGTCAGGGCTGGTAAGTCACTGACACCACCATAGCTAGAAATAAACGTCGTGCTCTCCCTGCAGTCCGTATCCCGTTTTTAACTCATACCGGGGTGTGAGGTTCGCGAATCTACGAAATACACAAAGCTAGGCCACGTAGACCTTGCTTTGATCATCATCTACAAGACTTTGCTTTGCAACAGAAGCCTTGATCATAACATCTTGGCATGCCACATAGGCAGTCCACTCCATACGATTGATTTCTATCGATATATAACCCCTGAGCTCGTACGTCTCAGAGAAGGGCGTTAAGCAAAAGAATAAATTCTCTGCCGCCAAACAGATATATATTTAACAGAGATCAATCAATATAGAACAAAATCCAATGTCAGACACACAGTCCATTTACAAGTCCGTCCTGGGTCTGAACGAAACCGGAGGCGTCAAATTCCTCGTATATCCGTCCAATCAACATATACGTTCAGACGGCTACTACTTCCATCCCTTTCCGGTAGCTACTCCGGTTAGGAACCTCAGTAGCGCCCATCCAACCGATACGAAGATCGTCGGTCTTGAATCGTCTTTGCATTTTCCAATTCGAATCGCTCGATGAATTATTTGAAATGAGGGTTAGCTCGGCCTTTTCAAGTAATTCACGTCATTAGAATTTAAATCGATTCTTTATATGGTTATATTATTCGACATTCGTCTTTCAGTTATTTAGTGTTATTTTCATGTCATACACATACAACCATCAAATATCAAACAATTCAAGCACAATTCGTTTATTTGCAACCTATGTTGCTTACAATATTTTATAGCGATTTTTCGCCATTTTTATTTATTTAAAAATGGCCATATTTAATTAAACGACGTTTCAGGTCGTGTTGTGGCGCTGGCGCTGTTTTTCTCCTAATTTGTTTTACACATATCGGAAAATCTAACCATTGGATTTCTACAAAGTCTATATCAGTGGGAAGATATTCCCAAGGCGAACCCAACGGTTCTAGTTTCGTGAGAATCCGACGGTCGGATCTCCCACACTAGTCGTTTGAAGTTACGGTTTCAAAATTCGAACTGCAGCGTCGTTATTCGATTTAAATTAATTATATTTATATTTATATATAAATATAAACGATTCTGGCGCTGTTTTTCTTCAGATTTGAATTAAACATTCCGGACAATCCAACCGTTGGATTTTTACAAGGTTGGTGCCGTTGGAAAGATATTTCCAAGGCGAACCCAGCGGTTGCGGTTTCGGGAAAATCCGATGGTCGGATTTCTCGTACTAATCGTTTCAAATTACGATTCCGAAACGCGAACTGCACGGCCTCTATTCCTTTTAATTATATTTATATTTATATATATAAATATAGTTCATCCCATAGTTTCAACTATAGTTCATTTTATATTTTCAACTTCGTTTTCACTTCAAATATTTCACTAACGCCTTAATATTTCGAAAAATTTCGCCATAACCTCCTTTGTACGGGGAGGGGTTTGGAAATTTATTGGGCCGTATTAGGTACCCAATAAATCCTAAAAAGCATTCACATATTTTTAGTGATATATTTTGGTGTTTACGGGGGAGCATGTACTGATAATCACTCCAGAGAATAAATTCCCGTCACCCCGTTTCCGTGTGGAAATAAATAGTCCATGTGCCGTATCTAATAACTAGAGCGACGTGATTATTGTCAACTCCAGACCCGTGTGGGGTTTTTATTAATCTGGCAATTTATCGTTATAATTTATATAGTCCATATCAGTCATCAGTTCAACCTGTAGTACTTAGTCATCGCCATACAAGCCTCTTGCTTGTATGGTAAATCTTCCACCTCGTCACACAAGCTCCAATTGCTTATGTGGAATATGATGAAGTATGCCTATCATCAAGAAGTATGCCATGTAGTGTAGTTCAAAATTAATTGTTACTATCCTATGGCGTTGTTTATTATTTCACACAGAAAAACCAGCACTCCGCATCCAATGGCATTCACAGGAGTTGATATATAAATAAAATTGCGCAGCCAACTCATCAAGGTTTACCTATTTGTCGGGCACGCAAATAATTTCTTTACTTTACAGCTAATCCATTTTTCCTGTTCAACACATGTATATATATGCAGAACAAAGCTAATAATAATATTTCTAGCAACTATTATTTATTTCAACACGTGTGTATTTTTAACTAAGCGTATACATGATAAAAGGAATATTTTTATCATCAAAAATATTTATTCGACACATGTGTATTTTTAACTAAGCGTATACATGATAAAAGGAATATTTTTATCATCAAAAATATTTATTCGACACATGTGTATTTTTAACTAAGCGTATACATGATAAAAGGAATATTTTTATCATCAAAAATATTTATTCGGCACATGTGTATTTTTAACTCTTCTTATTCACTATAAAAATATAGTTTTCATTGTCGATTCATTTTATTTTTAGACGACGATAACATTCAACACATGAATTTCAACTCGACGAACAAATTGCAATTCAACACATGAATATTCTATATCGTTTGTAAATATATAAAAATGTGATTTTTATCGCTAAAGCCATTTGTTTAAATTCAAATAATATTCAACACATGAATTTCAACTCAACGAATGAATTGCAACTCAACACATGAATATTCGATATCGTTTGTATATATATAAAAATGTGATTTTTATTGCTAAAGCCATTTGTTTAAATTCAAATAATATTCAACACATGAATTTCAACTCAACGAATGAATTGCAACTCAACACATGAATATTCGATATAGTTTGTATATATATAAAAAATGTGATTTTTATTGCTAAAGCCATTTGTTTAAATTCAAATAATATTCAACACATGAATTTCAACTCAACGAATGAATTGCAACTCAACACATGAATATTCGATATAGTTTGTATATATATAAAAAATGTGATTTTTATTGCTAAAGCCATTTGTTTAAATTCAAATAATATTCAACACATGAATTTCAACTCAACGAATGAATTGCAACTCAACACATGAATATTCGATATAGTTTGTATATATATAAAAAATGTGATTTTTATTGCTAAAGCCATTTGTTTAAATTCAAATAATATTCAACACATGAATTTCAACTCAACGAATGAATTGCAACTCAACACATGAATATTCGATATCGTTTGTGTATATATATAAATGTGATTTTTATTGCTAAAGCCATTTGTTTAAATTCAAATAATATTCAACACATGAATTTCAACTCAACGAATGAATTGCAACTCAACACATGAATATTCGATATAGCATATGTAAATAATTTCAATGAATGAAAATTATTCTAACACATAATTATTTCAGAAAATTTCGGCAGCATAACGGCAGGGTAGTTAAAACCGGGACTGTCCCTAGTACGGCTCCTCGCTCTACCTTAAAACCTCGCGGTTTTTGACAATGGAGATCATGCATCTAGTTCGCACGCAGGCGGCATGTTTTATTTTCAATTCCACAATCCTATTCTATTTTTTTTCAACCACAAGAGGGTATTTTTCAACCACAAAGGTATTTTTCAACCATAAAGGTATTTTTCAACCATAATATCAACCACAAACAATTATTTCCAACCATTCGTCAAACCATATGATATCACGTCAATCACAAGCAATAAATATCGTCCATGGTCTGTGGACGAGGGGAGTATATATATATATATATATATATATATATATATATATATAGTATAATAATTCACTTGCATTTCATCACAATTCAAAGCATATATGTTTCAAACAACGCTTGTATAATTTATACATCGCTAATATAACTTATACAACACATGTACTTGAGGTATACAATGCGTATATAATTTACACTTCGCTTATATAATTTATACAACGCATTTACATTCACACAAATAGTTTAGATTCCTCACATTGGTTCTTGCGGTGCTAAAAATCGTAGGAAGGTCAGAAAAATCCGCGGCTTCTTCTAGAATGTAGAGAGCCTCCTTGCGGTCACGGTGTCTCCTGTTTCATCGAATTTCGTTAACATAGCAAAAAGATATGATTTTTACAAGTTTGCAATGCTTTAAAGTGTAAAAATCAATTTCAGCCGTATACCCCTTTATGATTTCGAAACTAGGGTTGAATCTTTCGGCAAATCTACGAAGCTTTAGGACGAACGGCCAGCGCTACGTCGAAGAGGAAGGAGAGAGCTTCCCGATGACACCTGAGATGGCCAACCCGACGCCTCCTGGAGGGCACGGCGGCGGCGCAAAGTTCGGAGCTTCCCGACTCGATATCTCTCCCAATACTCAATGATAATTCGTGAATTTACTATGGATTTGAAGATCTCTGAACGCTCTTCAAATTGGAACTGGGTTTGCTTGATTTCGTTGAGTGGATGCGGAGAAATTGAAGAGAGAAGATTCGGAAGGGTTTTCCGCGTCGCGACAGAGATTTTCGATGGAGACGATGAATTCTGATTGGCCCAGCCCTTTTTATTTTAATTTTTAATTTATTTAATTCCAAAAATACCCCTTCTACAAACGACCTCTAATTCACACCCAACGACTGTCGCCCCTAGCTAAATACCCCCATTCCGAACACAATGGGATATGTTTCGTTGGCCATTTCGACTGTTACAGTCAGTTATTTTTCAAATTAAAATATAAAACATTCGATATTTATTTTAAACGTACATTTCAAATTGCCAGGGCCACAAACTGAATCGAAAAATTCCAGAAAAATAAATCTAGCTTTGTTTTGACGATACAGTCCTAATAAAACCAGTTTCGTCGAATTCTGAGCTCGTTTGCAAAACGGCCATTTTTAGGTCGACCCTTTTTAACAGAATTTGACCAAACACGTTATCTTTTGCCCCGCTCACATACTAGCTTCAAAAATTATGAAATTTGAAACTTAGCAATAATTTGACATCCCGGACCCAAAAAAAGTGGTTTCGTCAAATTCCGAGGTCGTATGCAAAATCTCAATTTTCAAGGGCTATATATACTATATAGCGACCTTTCTGAAAATTCGTTTGACCATAACTTTTGATTTCCGTTATGAAATTTCGATTTTTCAGATTCGTTAGAAAGGTATTGATAAACAGATTTAAATAATTTCAGTTTCGTTAAAATCTGTTATATTTTCCACCCGGTACAGTTAGACAAAATTTGTATTCAAAATTTCAAACTGCCCTATCATACCAAATTCTATAATTTATTGAAATATGCTGTTTCAATCATTCAAATTTCCTGGTAATAACCTAATTAAAAAAAAATTAAACTGGTTCACATTTTCCGGGTTATTACAATCTCCCCCACTTAAAACTTTTCGTCCTCGAAAAGGAAATAACAGTTAAGAAGGAAATAAAATGTAAATGCAAAGTATTGTAAAGGTACCTTGCACCGGAGTTAGTCAGAGATGTCCACTCTGCATTTGGGATAGGCTTGTTTAATGCTTTCCTCAGTCTCCCAAGTACAGTCTCTAGGATCACCACTCCACTGCACTTTGACTAAATGAATCTTTTTCCTCCTTAGCTCTCTAGTTTCTTTGCCAACTATCTTTAATGGATCCCTCTTGAGTGCTAATTCTGGAGTTATGTCTATATCCTGTTGCGCTGCTTCTTCCACAACAAGATCTGGATCATGAACATGTTTTCTGAGTTGAGACACGTGGAACACATCATGTACACCAGGCAACCAATCAGGTAATGAAACCCTAATGCAAGAGTTCCAATCCGTTCAAGTATAGGAAAGGGACCAATAAATCTCGGTGCCAACTTCCCAGTCTTGCCAAATCTGATTACTCCTCGCATTGGAGAAACTCTTAAGTAAACATAATCGCCAACGACAAACGATATATCCCTTCTTCTCGCATCAGCATAACTTTTCTGTCGGCTCTGTGCGGTTTTTAATCGCTTCTTAATGGAATCGACTTTATCCGATGCTTCTTGAATCATATCGGGCCCTAACACAAGTCTGTTGCCAGGTTTCACCCAACATGCGGGAGATCTGCACGGTCTACCGTATAATGCTTCGAATGGAGACATTCCCAAACTTGCTTGATAGCTACTGTTGTAAGAGAATTCGGCTAAATGCAAATGATCTTCCCACGAGCCTCCAAAATCAATAACGCAAGCCCGCAATAGATCTTCTAAAATTCTATTCACCCGCTCAGTTTGGCCGTCAGTCTGAGGGTGATAAGCGGTGCTTAGATTTAATTTGGTTCCCAATTCTTCCTGGAATGCTTCCCAGAATTTGCTAGTAAACAGGGGATCTCTATCGCTGACTATATTGAGCGGCACTCCATGTAGTTTAACTATTTCTTTGAAGTAAATCTGTGCTAAACTTTGAGTCGTTCTGTTGGATCGGACAGGTATAAAATGGGCAGTCTTCGTGAAGCGATCTACGATTACCCATATACTGTCGTTTCCTTTTCTAGTTCGAGGCAGGCCATCGATGAAATCCATCGAAATTTGTTCCCACTTCCATCCTGGAATTTCTAATGGTTGTAATAATCCAGCCAATTTCTGCTGATCGCTCTTAACTAGCTGACAAGTGGGGCATCTGCTAACATATAATGAGATATCTCTTTTCATAGCTCTCCACCAGAATGTGCATTTGATATCGTTATACATTTTGCTCACACCGAGATGGATACTTAATTTGGATTTGTGGCACTCATCAAGTATTTCTCTTCTGAGCTCTGGAATTCCAGGCACACAAATTCTCCCTTTTAATCTTAGGACCCCTTGGCTATCGAGGCTAAAATCTGAGGGTTTTCCTTCTTGGATCCGCTGGCTAATCCTTTTAATGAATTCATCGTCCTTCTGAAGAATAGTAATCTTATCTTGCAAGGAAGAAGTAATGATAAAACTGGCAATGATTTCATTTTTCCTGCTGAGCGCATCTGCTACAACATTGGCTTTCCCTGGAGTGTATATAATTTCAAAATCGTATGCTGCAAGGAATTCTAACCAACGCTGTTGCCTCAGGTTTAAATCTTTCTGGGTGAACAGGTATTTCAAGGATTGATGATCGGTAAACAATTCGAATTTCTCGCCCAATAAATAATGCCTCCATATTCTTAAAGCGAACACGATAGCTAATAACTCAAGATCATGAGTAGCATAGTTTCTTTCATGCGGCTTTAGTTGACGGCTGGCATAAGCGATCACTTGGCCTTTTTGCATTAACACTGCGCCTAGCCCTCTAATAGAAGCATCTGTCCATACGGTCAAGTCTTGGTTACCTTCTATTATTGTCAATACCGGAGCAGTTGTCAACTTCAGTTTTAGCTCTTGGAAAGCTTCTTCACAATCGGGAGTCCATTTGAATTTCTCATGCTTCTTTGTAAGCTTTGTCAATACTCCTGATATCTTTGAAAAATCCTGAACGAATTTCCGATAGTAACTAGCCAATCCAAGGAAACTTCGAACTTCTGTGGGCGTAGTAGGTTGTTTCCAGTTCTGGATCGCTGTAATTTTGCTTGGATCTACAGCAATTCCTTCTTTTGACACGACGTGGCCAAGGAATTTAACTTCATTCTGCCAGAAGACACACTTAGAAAATTTAGCTTTCAAGACATTTCTTCTTAGAATTTTCAACACTTGTTCTAAATGTTTCGCATGCTCTTCTTCCGACTTAGAGTAGATTAAAATGTCATCGATGAAGACTAGAACAAATTTATTCAACACACCACGGAACACTCTGTTCATAAGATCAACGAAGTATGCCGGCGCGTTGCACAAGCCGAACGGCATTACTAACCATTCGTAGAATAAATCGGGACCCCTGAAGGCTGTCAAAGGAACACAGTCTTCGGCTATACGCAATTGGTGGAAACCTGTAGCTAGGTCCATCCTGGAGAATACGGTTGCTCCATTTAATTGATCTAACAGATCGTCTATTCGGGGCAAAGGATATTTGTTCTTCAGTGTTTGTTTATTGAGATCTCGGTAATCAACGCAAAGTCTTAATGTACCGTCTGATTTCGGGACAAATACTACTGCGGCTCCCCATGCTGAAAAGCTTGGTCTGATCAGACCTTTCCAAAGTAACTCTCGGGTTTGACTACTTAGCTCTTCCTTTTCTTTCGGGGCCATTCTTCTTATTGGATGTACTACTGGTCGGGCATTCGGAATTAGATCAATTCTAAATTCAATTTCTCTTTGCGGTGGTAAGTTTTCTACTTCTTCAAACACATCCGCATAGTTTTTAACGACCGGTATCTTTTCTATTGAAAGGGGAGTAACTTCTAGAGAAGACCAAAATTCTGTTCTATTAATTTCTGCACCGAGACATGGTATAGTGATATGCCCCGATTTTGTTTCAACTTTCACGATTCTTTCGGCACATCTAACTTCGGCCTTATATTGTGTCAACCAGTCCAGCCCCAGTATAATATCAAATTCGGAAAGGTCCATGACAATCGAATCAAAAGAGAACTTATAGCAAGAATAAGAGATAGGCACTCTACAGCATAAACTGAGACTAACAGAACTTCCTATTGGGTTTCGAACTTTAATTGGTTCCTTAAGTTTTCTTCGTTTCAATTTTAATTTGTGAACAAGGTTACCAGAAATGAAGCTACGTGATGCACCAGTATCAAAAAGTACAGAAACAGGAATATTTTTAATGGTAAGGGTACCTCCCAAGACATCGGGTTTACCTGATCCATCGGTGGTAGCTGGCGGGGTCTTCCCGTCATAGACATGGGCCACTTGTGCGCTCTTCTTCAAAGGACAATTCCTGCTGTAATGCCCCTTCTTGTGGCAGTTGTAGCATTCGGCAGAGTCATTGGCCTTTGGCTTCTTTGGGGCCTTGCATACATTAGAGAAATGATCGGGCTTCCCGCAATTGTAGCAGTTCCCTTTCGGGATCTTTGCGGGTTTTTGAGTAGCGGTCGCGGTAATAATAGATTCGGGTTGGTCTGTTGAAGCTTTGCGCTTATTCCCTGCTTGGCTTTTAGCGCGGTCTTGGCTAGCATGCCTCTCATCCATGTCTTCGTAGTTGCCAGCATCTCTACTAGTTCTGTAAAAGAGAGTTTGATGTTGCTCATAGCTCTATCGTGATACTTGCGCTTCAGCCCAAATATGAATCTCTTATTCTTCGCTTTGTCGGTCAATACCAGCTCCGGAGCATAGCGCGATAGCTGAGTGAACTTATTCAGATAGTCTTGAATAGAGAGGTCTCCCTGCTGGAGATTAGCAAATTGCTCCCGCATCCTCTCTAGAGCTTGTTCCGGTACAAACTTCTCATTGAATAAAGTCCTGAACTGCTCCCAAGTCCGGATAGTACCAGCTGCATCCCCAGAGGTAATGGCATCCCACCACAGCTCTGCCTCTTCCTGAAGGAGCCAAATGCCAAGTCGGGCTTTGTTGTTAGTTCCCATGCCCATTCCCTCGAAGATTTTCTCACAGGTTTTCAGCCAAGCGATAGCTTCGGTCACTGTGCCAGTGCCAGTAAAAGGTTTCCCTCCAAGATTTCTGTACCTCTTAGCTACTTTGTCGAGCTCAAAGTCTTCTGGTGCTGGTGGCGGAATAATAGGACCTTCCACTACTACGGGGATATTTCCCCGTCCTCCTGCTGCATCTCCTCGGCCTCCACGGCCTCCTCTAGCTGCTGCTCCACGCGTAGCCATCTAAGAGTACTGTATAAGCAAGAAAAAGAGTCAAGCTCACAGATTTGATAATTTCCATAAATGATAAAGCAAGGAAATACAAGGAAAGATAATGATGATGTACTGATCAAATTGTTTTGCTAATCTGCTTAGCTCGTTCTAGGACATTGCTAATCCCATCTCTAACGAGCTACTCGTATTAGAACACTACTGATTCTATTCTGACGAGGTGTTTAATGTGTTAGATCCTGGAACTAAGGTTAACCAAAGCTCTGATACCAACTGAGACGATCCCAAAATCCGAGGGGCGGTATTAAGGATAATCATTAGGAAATAACACATTAATCATCATAGCAGAGTACAGATAATAGCAGAAACAATAAATAAAATACTTTTACATGGATATGACAGCGGAATCACAACATGTAGGAATATCAGAATAGCATAACGTGGGATATACTTAGTAAAAAGAAAGGGAAGTGATCTGTCATCATCGCCAGAGGCGGAATACATACATGCAGTGACATAATAAAAGTATCAGTCTACATCGCCGAAGGCGGAATACATATACATATAGTGAGAAATACGGAAAGTAAATCAGTCTGCATCGCCAGTGGCGGAATCATAATATGAATACAGTAATGGCGGAAAATATCTAAGTCATCTCTATGAAGTCAGCCTCGCCATGAGCCAAAAGTGCACGCTATGCAGCAGTGCAGAACCAAAAACCACCTGTTACCTGTGTACTAGGCTGCCCGTGTGGAAATAAGGGCACCCGCGTTTGCAAAGTGAAACAAACAACGAGTCAGTCATGGGGACTGGTATGAGGAATCTATTTAACAGTTAAACAATAGTAACAGCAAATCATAGGACCACGCCGCTTTCACGGAACGGGTTTACTCCAGTGATTGCTAGTGCATTTAAAACAAAGTAAATTCTTTTTAAAACAACGCAATGCTTTTAGAAAGAATGAAGCCATTATAAGACTCAGGTCCCATCACACAATGCAACGCAAGCCGGAGGATAGAGTTTTACCTTATAATAGCCAAATATGCTTGATACGTATAAAGCAAAATCATTTGGTATTATTACTAGTGCATATATGTTTCGAAAACGAATAGCATCATAAATATCAATCATAGGCGACATGAGCGTCCCATGCCACTATGTCGTCATATATAAGTTACAATCGAATCCGTTATCTCGTATTGGAAATTGGATTTCCGTCATGAGTCGAGGCAAGGGGCAAGCTCCTCTCCGCTTCGAGACACTCTAGCAAATGCCTCGGGACTACGCACTCTGGGTAACCCCTGGATCTTCCGGGCCGGTCCTCTCTTACGTTTGAGGATTGGAAATTCCTGAACACACGTTTCCCGGTCCTTACAGACCTATAATCGAGGCGCCTCACATTCCAACAACCACAAAGGTGAAAAATAGATATATATGTCAGGGCTGGTAAGTCACTGACACCACCATAGCTAGAAAGAAACGTCGTGCTCTCCCTGCAGTCCGTATCCCGTTTTTAACTCATACCGGGGTGTGAGGTTCGCGAATCTACGAAATACACAAAGCTAGGCCACGTAGACCTTGCTTTGATCATCATCCACAAGACTTTGCTTTGCAACAGAAGCCTTGATCATAGCATCTTGGCATGCCACATAGGCAGTCCACTCCATACGATTGATTTCTATCGATATATAACCCCTGAGCTCGTACGTCTCAGAGAAGGGCGTTAAGCAAAAGAATAAATTCTCCGCCGCCAAACAGATATATATTTAACAGAGATCAATCAATATAGAACAAAATCCAATGTCAGACACACAGTCCATTTACAAGTCCGTCCTGGGTCTGAACGAAACCGGAGGCCTCAAATTCCTCGTATATCCATCCAATCAACATATACGTTCAGACGGCTACTACTTCCGTCCCTTTCTGTTAGCTACTCCGGTTAGGAACCTCAGTAGCGCCCATCCAACCGATACGAAGATCGTCGGTCTTGAATCGTCTTTGCATTTTCCAATTCGAATCGCTCGATGAATTATTTGAAATGAGGGTTAGCTCGGCCTTTTCAAGTACGTCATTAGAATTTAAATCGATTCTTTATATGGTTATATTATTCGACATTCGTCTTTCAGTTATTTAGTGTTATTTTCATGTCATACACATACAACCATCAAATATCAAACAATTCAAGCACAATTCGTTTATTTGCAACCTATGTTGCTTACAATATTTTATAGCGATTTTTCGCCATTTTTATTTATTTAAAAATGGCCATATTTAATTAAACGACGTTTCAGGTCGTGTCGTGGCGCTGGCGCTGTTTTTCTCCTAATTTGTTTTACACATATCGGAAAATCTAACCGTTGGATTTCTACAAAGTCTATATCAGTGGGAAGATATTCCCAAGGCGAACCCAACGGTTCCAGTTTCGTGAGAATCCGACGGTCGGATCTCCCACACTAGTCGTTTGAAGTTACGGTTTCAAAATTCGAACTGCAGCGTCGTTATTCGATTTAAATTAATTATATTTATATTTATATATAAATATAAACGATTCTGGCGCTGTTTTTCTTCAGATTTGAATTAAACATTCCGGACAATCCAACCGTTGGATTTTTACAAGGTTGGTGCCGTTGGAAAGATATTTCCAAGGCGAACCCAGCGGTTGCGGTTTCGGGAAAATCCGATGGTCGGATTTCTCGTACTAATCGTTTCAAATTACGATTCCGAAACGCGAACTGCACGGCCTCTATTCCTTTTAATTATATTTATATTTATATATATAAATATAGTTCATCCCATAGTTTCAACTATAGTTCATTTTATATTTTCAACTTCGTATTCACTTCAAATATTTCACTAACGTCTTAATATTTCGAAAAATTTCGCCATAACCTCCTTTGTACGGGGAGGGGTTTGGAAATTTATTGGGCCGTATTAGGTACCCAATAAATCCTAAAAAGCATTCACATATTTTTAGTGATATATTTTGGTGTTTACGGGGGAGCATGTACTGATAATCACTCCAGAGAATAAATTCCCGTCACCCCGTTTCCGTGTGGAAATAAATAGTCCATGTGCCGTATCTAATAACTAGAGCGACGTGATTATTGTCAACTCCAAACCCGTGTGGGGTTTTTATTAATCTGGAAATTTATCGTTATAATTTATATAGTCCATATCAGTCATCAGTTCAACCTGTAGTACTTAGTCATCGCCATACAAGCCTCTTGCTTGTATGGTAAATCTTCCACCTCGTCACACAAGCTCCAATTGCTTATGTGGAATATGATGAAGTATGCCTATCATCAAGAAGTATGCCATGTAGTGTAGTTCAAAATTAATTGTTACTATCCTATGGCGTTGTTTATTATTTCACACAGAAAAACCAGCACTCCGCATCCAATGGCATTCACAGGAGTTGATATATAAATAAAATTACGCAGCCAACTCATCAAGGTTTACCTATTTGTCGGGCATGCAAATAATTTCTTTACTTTACAGCTAATCCATTTTTCCTGTTCAACACATGTATATATATGCAGAACAAAGCTAATAATAATATTTCTAGCAACTATTATTTATTTCAACACGTGTGTATTTTTAACTAAGCGTATACATGATAAAAGGAATATTTTTATCATCAAAAATATTTATTCGACACATGTGTATTTTTAACTAAGCGTATACATGATAAAAGGAATATTTTTATCATCAAAAATATTTATTCGACACATGTGTATTTTTAACTAAGCGTATACATGATAAAAGGAATATTTTTATCATCAAAAATATTTATTCGACACATGTGTATTTTTAACTAAGCGTATACATGATAAAAGGAATATTTTTATCATCAAAAATATTTATTCGACACATGTGTATTTTTAACTAAGCGTATACATGATAAAAGGAATATTTTTATCATCAAAAATATTTATTCGACACATGTGTATTTTGAACTAAGCATATACATGATAAAAGGAATATTTTTATCATCAAAAATATTTATTCGGCACATGTGTATTTTTAACTCTTCTTATTCACTATAAAAATATAGTTTTCATTGTCGATTCATTTTATTTTTAGACGACGATAACATTCAACACATGAATTTCAACTCGACGAACAAATTGCAATTCAACACATGAATATTCTATATCGTTTGTATATATATAAAAATGTGATTTTTATCGCTAAAGCCATTTGTTTAAATTCAAATAATATTCAACACATGAATTTCAACTCAACGAATGAATTGCAACTCAACACATGAATATTCGATATCGTTTGTATATATATATAAATGTGATTTTTATTGCTAAAGCCATTTGTTTAAATTCAAATAATATTCAACACATGAATTTCAACTCAACGAATGAATTGCAACTCAACACATGAATATTCGATATAGTTTGTATATATATAAAAAATGTGATTTTTATTGCTAAAGCCATTTGTTTAAATTCAAATAATATTCAACACATGAATTTCAACTCAACGAATGAATTGCAACTCAACACATGAATATTCGATATAGTTTGTATATTTATTAAAAATGTGATTTTTATTGCTAAAGCCATTTGTTTAAATTCAAATAATATTCAACACATGAATTTCAACTCAACGAATGAATTGCAACTCAACACATGAATATTCGATATAGTTTGTATATATATAAAAAATGTGATTTTTATTGCTAAAGCCATTTGTTTAAATTCAAATAATATTCAACACATGAATTTCAACTCAACGAATGAATTGCAACTCAACACATGAATATTCGATATCGTTTGTGTATATATATAAATGTGATTTTTATTGCTAAAGCCATTTGTTTAAATTCAAATAATATTCAACACATGAATTTCAACTCAACGAATGAATTGCAACTCAACACATGAATATTCGATATAGCATATGTAAATAATTTCAATGAATGAAAATTATTCTAACACATAATTATTTCAGAAAATTTCGGCAGCATAACGGCAGGGTAGTTAAAACCGGGACCGTCCCTAGTACGGCTCCTCGCTCTACCTTAAAACCTCGCGGTTTTTGACAATGGAGATCATGCATCTAGTTCGCACGCAGGCGGCATGTTTTATTTTCAATTCCACAATCCTATTCTATTTTGTTTCAACCACAAGAGGGTATTTTTCAACCACAAAGGTATTTTTCAACCATAAAGGTATTTTTCAACCATAATATCAACCACAAACAATTATTTCCAACCATTCGTCAAACCATATGATATCACGTCAATCACAAGCAATAAATATCGTCCATGGTCTGTGGACGAGGGGAGTATATATATATATATATATATATATATATATATAGTATAATAATTCACTTGCATTTCATCACAATTCAAAGCATATATGTTTCAAACAACGCTTGTATAATTTATACATCGCTAATATAACTTATACAACACATGTACTTGAGGTATACAATGCGTATATAATTTACACTTCGCTTATATAATTTATACAACGCATTTACATTCACACAAATAGTTTAGATTCCTCACATTGGTTCTTGCGGTGCTAAAAATCGTAGGAAGGTCAGAAAAATCCGCGGCTTCTTCTAGAATGTATAGAGCCTCCTTGCGGTCACGGTGTCTCCTGTTTCATCGAATTTCGTTAACATAGCAAAAAGATATGATTTTTACAAGTTTGCAACGCTTTAAAGTGTAAAAATCAATTTCAGCCGTATACCCCTTTTTGATTTCGAAACTAGGGTTGAATCTTTCGGCAAATCTACGAAGCTTTAGGACGAACGGCCAGCGCTACGTCGAAGAGGAAGGAGAGAGCTTCCCGATGACACCTGAGATGGCCAACTCGACGCCTCCTGGAGGGCACGGCGGCGGCGCAAAGTTCGGAGCTTCCCGACTCGATATCTCTCCCAATACTCAATGATAATTCGTGAATTTACTATGGATTTGAAGATCTCTGAACGCTCTTCAAATTGGAACTGGGTTTGCTTGATTTCGTTGAGTGGATGCGGAGAAATTGAAGAGAGAAGATTCGGAAGGGTTTTCCGCGTCGCGACAGAGATTTTCGATGGAGACGATGAATTCTGATTGGCCCAGCCCTTTTTATTTTAATTTTTAATTTATTTAATTCCAAAAATACCCCTTCTACAAACGACCTCTAATTCACACCCAACGACTGTCGCCCCTAGCTAAATACCCCCATTCCGAACACAATGGGATATGTTTCGTTGGCCATTTCGACTGTTACAGTCAGTTATTTTTCAAATTAAAATATAAAACATTCGATATTTAATTTAAACGTACATTTCAAATTGCCAGGGCCACAAACTGAATCGAAAAATTCCAGAAAAATAAATCTAGCTTTGTTTTGACGATACGGTCCTAATAAAACCAGTTTCGTCGAATTCTGAGCTCGTTTGCAAAACGGCCATTTTTAGGTCGACCCTTTTTAACAGAATTTGACCAAACACGTTATCTTTTGCCCCGCTCACATACTAGCTTCAAAAATTATGAAATTTGAAACTTAGCAATAATTTGACATCCCGGACCCAACAAAAGTGGTTTCGTCAAATTCCGAGGTCGTATGCAAAATCTCAATTTTCAAGGGCTATATATATTATATAGCGACCTTTCTGAAAATTCGTTTGACCATAACTTTTGATTTCCGTTATGAAATTTCGATTTTTCAGATTCGTTAGAAAGGTATTGATAAACAGATTTAAATACTTTCAGTTTCGTTAAAATCTGTTATATTTTCCACCCGGTACAGTTAGACAAAGTTTGTATTCAAAATTTCAAACTGCCCTATCATACCAAATTCTATAATTTATTGAAATATGCTGTTTCAATCATTCAAATTTCCTGGTAATAACCTAATTAAAAAAAAAATAAACTGGTTCACATTTTCCGGGTTATTACATATGTGAAGCTCCCAACAGTTGGATTCTGTAACAACCCGGAATTTCTGAACCAATTTAAAAATTTTATTTTAGCTATTTTAATGGATTTTAATAATTTAAAATGAATTATTTTGAGTATTAACAATTTAAAATTTTATTTAAACTGAAGTTATAACGTATAAATTTATTTTAATTATAAAACGAACTCGAAATGGCGTGGTAGTTTGAAAATTCGATTTTAAATTTCAAATGAATGTATAGGATTCTAAATAAATCGAATTTCAATAAAACCAGAAACATTTGAATCTATTAAATAATATCTTTCTAAAGAATGTGAGAAACTGAGATTTCGCTTGATAAATTGTAAGTTATGGCCAATTTAAAATTGAAAATAGTCGCTTTGAAATTTCTATATATTTTTAATAATATAATAGCCCTTAAAAATAGCTATTTTGCAAACGACCTTCGTTCTCGATGAAACAACTTTTGTTAGATCTGGAATGTCAAATTATTGCTAGGTTTCAAATTTCAAAAATTTTGGAATTAATATGTGAGCGAAGTGAATTTAAATGTGTTTGGAAATTTCAGTTTGAATTTAATCGACTGAAAATGGACCATTTTTCAAACGATCTCCAAATTCGACGAAATTGGTTTTATTAGGACCGTATCATCAAAACATAGCTAGAATTATTTTTCCGTAATTTTTGAAGTCAGTATGTGACCCCGTTAAATTAAAATGTACGTTTAAATTCAATATATATTTATTTATATTTTAATTTTGATAAAAAACTGATCGAAACAGTCGAATTGACATATGAAACATATCCCATTGTGTTTGGAATGGGGTAATTAGCTAGGAAGAAACAGTCGTTGGGTTCAATTTGGAGTTCAAATGAAATTTTCACTTTTAAGAAATAATAAACGAATTAAATATATTATATATGTGCCTATATAAGCCTCAAAACAGCCAAACCCTATCTCGTTTTAACCTACCCGCCGCTGTAAACAAAATCAATAGTCAGGGACATGATTCTTGGCTCCTCAATCTCTCATAATTGGTGGCAAATTAATACATGATTTCTAAACAAAAATGAAAACACATTTCGAGATCTACCAATTCGTATGGACAAGATCAGGTCTGGGTTTTTATTTTCTTCGATTTCCTTACTCGAAGACCAGCCGTTCGCTGGTATTTCTAGGGCCCCACGGGGCCGCGAGTTTGCCATGGTTCAGGGTGGTCGTAGAGGGGAGCAAGGCGGTCGGAAGGGGGAGTCCCGATGGTGCTCCGGTCAAGCGGAAAGATGGCGCGATGGAACCCTAATATTGGAAATTGGGTTCGGTTCTTCGTGGAAGCCTGTAGCAGAACGATAAGGAAGGGGGTACGTGGTTATCATTGTAATTAGGGTATATAAATTGTAATTAATTATATTAATTAGGTTTATTATTGTAATTAATATTTAAAACGTTGTATCTTATCCAAACAGAATCAGAATTTGACGAACTTGGGTTCATTGGAATCGTGAAGACAAACTCTACATTTCAGAACTGAGCAGAACGAAAACGGAAACTGTTATAGTTTTTGATAAAATTAAATGTCTAGCTTAATTTTATTAAAACAATCCCCAATAAAGACTGGCAGAGTGGAACCCAAAGTGAGAATTCTCTCACTAATTTTTTTTGCAGTTATCTAATTTATTTTATAAATGTAAATATATAGAAATTGCAGTATAGATTTTTATCTATTGTATGGAGTTCAACACTAGAATTCGCACAAATCACATAAATTGGAAGCGATGTATGGATATTACCGACACTCGGATTTCATACTCCGCGAATAGGCACTTATGGCGGCGTAAACGGCATTGGCTAGTTGAGTATTTACTTATATGGATGATTTGGTGATTTTTATGGTGATTGTACTGATTAACATATTAAAAATAATGTTAATATTAATGTGATAGTGAAATTAAATTATAAATATCCATTGATAATTTAAACAGTAAAATTGGCTAATTAGAAAAATAATTCAAACCGAACTGGAATTGGTTAAATCTATTAACCAATGATTTATTTAGATTGATTGTTGTTTTTTGAAACCCCGCACGGGTATTGGGATGATATTTGACATACATTAATCCCAATATTTAGTTGTATGTTCATCGATGGGTTGACAGGCTGTGATGAGCGTTAATTATTTATTTTAATGCTTATACAGTTGTAAATTGCACTCTGGATGATGTTTGAATGGTTAATGATTATTTATCATTATGGTTAAATACATGTGATGTATGAAATCCATATAACTGAAATTATATGGTAATTGTTTGAATTTCTTTCCAATTCAGAAATAAAGAATATTTTAAAATAACGAATATTTTAAAATAATATTCAATGAATAATCAAAATATGATTTTGATGTCCGATTTTGGATGGACACAAAAATATTGGAATATATCGAAATGAACTAGTTAATAACTAGAATAATAATCCAATTAATTTTTAGAAATAATAAATTGGATTTGTAAAGGGTTTTAATATAACCAAAAATTTCCAATACATAAATGGGAATGGATTTGAGTGGAAATAATCTTCGGACTATTTCGTTATGGGACTCCGTGATTATACGGATATTGTTGAGGAATTTGGAAGATACAGATATCGTTATTCCCAAAATGATATCCGTTAGTTTCAAAATTTGATTTTGAATATAAGCCGATATAATTTCTATTTAGAGCCTTGTATTTAATATCAAATTGGATTCTGGGGTTTGTCATGAATGGCGTCTTTATTAATGCAGTTCTTAAACCCAGTTGAGAAAAGAATAAATCTTTTAATTAAGATTAATGAAGTTTACAAATTAATTAATTTAATTAGAATTGAAATGGAAATGGATTTTGGGTTTGTCATGAACAATGTTTTATATAACATTTGTTCTTTAACCCAATTAACAGTGAAGATATGATTTGGAATTTATAAATCTTTTTATTAAGATTTAATGGAAAATTTTCAAAGTAAAGTTTTCGAATTTAATAGTTCAAATTGGAATTGAATGGAATTCGATTTGGTAATAATTGAGATGAGCTTCTATGAATGAAGACCGTTACTATATATGGAATTTAAAAGGCTTTCCCGTTATTCCATTTATAATATTAGTCTGATATGGGAATTTGTATCGATTGTACGCTGTTATGATTTCCGTGTAGATTCCATTTTGATGGAAGACGAATTTGTGGTTTATCATGAACGGTGTTTTAAATGACATTGGTTTTTTAATCCAGTTAAAGACAGGATTTATTTTCCTAAGGTTAAATAATCATTAAGTAATGATTTTTGAGATTAAAACCAAATTAGAGTTTTGATAAATCTTTAATTAGATGAAAATGGGAAAGGGGTAATTAAATTTACCAAATTCAAGAAATGATCGAAAATGGAGTTCCACCAGTTTTACTTGAGGCGATAGTTAAATCTTTGATTAGATTTGAACGTGAAATGGTAATTAAATTTACCGATAACACCGGGGGTGTTAGATATGGAGTACTATCAGTTTTGCTCCATGGGATGAATAGGTTGTTTTTGGGATTAATAAATAAATGATTACTTCGGTAAAGCTCGCTAATCCAGACTAGTTGATAAACCTTAATTTGGCTTAGAATTGTTAAAAGATAAAATAAAATCTTTTGAAATGGATATCCAAAGGAAGATTAAAGAAATAGGTTAAATGAACTTATCTTTGGTAAAATTAATGGGAACCTGTAACGACCCAGAAAATCTGAACCAATTTAAAAATTTTAAATTGGCTAAAATAATGGATTTTAAATATTTAAAATAAATATTTTAAATAATGGCGATGAAAATGAGTTTGAATCGACATTTGAAAACCAATATAATTAATTATAATTATATATAGAATTGAAAATGGCGCGGTAGTTCGATAATTCGATTTCAAACTTCAATTGAATATACCGGGTGCAAAACAATCTGGATTTTAGTGAAACCAAAAACATTAGTATCTAATTGATGATATCTTTCTAACGAATCTGACCAATCGAAATTTGATAGCGGGAATCAAAAGATATGTCCAGTCAAAAAATTCTGAATAGTCGCTATGGAATTCAGGCCCTTAAAAATGGACATTTTGCAAACGACCTCGGATTTCGACGAAACCACTTTTGTTAGATCCGCAGTGTCAAGTTATTGCTGGGTTTCAAATTTCATAATTTTTCGAATCAATATGTGAGCGTGGCAAAAGAAAACGCGTTTAACCAGTTTCTGTTGAATTTAATCGACTGGAAATTGGCCATTTTTCAAACGGTCTCAGAATTCGACGAAACTAGTTTTGTTAGGACCGTATCGTCAATACGAAGCTAGAAAATATTTTTCTGGAATTTTTCTAGTTAGTATGTGACCCCGGTAATTTGAAATGTGCGTTTAAAATTCAATATAATGATTTAAATGAAAATTCAAAAGGAAACTGATTGTAACGATCAAATCAGCTTGCGATACATATCCCATTGTGTTCGGAATGGGGGTTAAACGCTATGGACGACAGGCGGTGGGCCTCGTTTTGAGGTCATATGTAAAAGTCAACTTTTTGCTAAATTTAATAATTAAATAATAATAATAATAAAAAAAAAAAATCTATCTTTCCCTCCTTATCTCCTTTCTGGCCCCCCCCCCCCGATTCAGTTAAAACATAAATAAAAAAAAAAAAAAAGAAGAACCCTAGCGCCGATCCAGCCTCCCCCTCGCGAAGCAGTCGCCACCTCGAAGTTGACGCCGACGAACACCACCGCACGCCTCCGCCTGAGCTCCTCCCCAGATCGCACGAAACCCCCGAGGACCCGAAGCCCGCCCCCAAATCGCACTAGCTCGGGCGAAGCCCCCCCTCGTCTCGACATCTTCATCCCCCCCCTTCTTCGAAGCACTGTAAGTTTTTTTTTAATTTTATTTATTTATTTTATTTTCGTTTTAATTCTGATTTGATTTTCTTAAGAAAAGAATGTTTTTTTTTATGTATTAGAACTGTTTGTTTTTTTTTATATAGGTATTTAAAACCGATTTTTATAAAGATTTAAAATCTGATTTTATAAAGATTTCAATGCTGATTTTATTTTAAAGTAAAAACTGAAATATTTATAAAGTATTAAAAACTGAAATTTTTACATAATTAAAAACTGATTTTATTTTACATAAGTAAAAACTGATTTTATAAAAAGAGTAAAAACTGATTTCTTTAAAAAGAAAAAATCAGATTTTTATATATATAAAGCAAAATAAAAATCAGATTTTTATATATATAAAGCAAAATAAAAATCAGATTTTTATATATATAAAGCAAAATAAAAATCATATTTTTATATGTTGAAAGTCGAAATAAAAATCATATTTTTATATGTTGAAAGTCGAAATAAAAATCATATTTTTATATGTTGAAAGTCGAAATAAAAATCATATTTTTATATGTTGAAAGTCGAAATAAAAATCATATTTTTATATGTTGAAAGTCGAAATAAAAATCATATTTTTATATGTTGAAAGGCGAAATAAAAATCATATTTTTATATGTTGAAAGTCGAAATAAAAATCATATTTTTATATGTTGAAAGTCGAAATAAAAATCATATTTTTATATGTTGAAAGTCGAAAGTAAAAATCATATTTTTATATGTGGAAGCAAAAGTAAAAATCATATTTTTATATATTGAATAGCATCGTAAAAATTCGATTTTTACATATGTAGAGAATACGGGCGAAAGCAACAAAAGGCGAAGATTTCTATTAGGAAGAGTCGTGCAGTTGGATAGCTATTGGTGAGATTTCTGATTTAAAAATTTATATATATATATATGCGTGAAAGTGAATTGCTATATATAAATATCTATATATATATATATACGCCCCTCGTCCACAAACCATGGACGATATTTATTGGTTGAAATTGTTGTGATAATTGGTTGATAACGAATAGATTGTTTGGGATTGTTTGTGATGGATATTGGTTGATTGTGGTTGAAAAATACCCGTTTGTGGTTGTGAAATATTTGGTTGAAACCACTTAGGATTAGTTTGTGGAAATGAAATAAATATATACATGCCGCCTACGTGCGAACTAGATGCATGTTTCCCATTGTCAAAAACCGCGAGGTTTTAAGGTAGAGCGAGGAGCCGTACTAGGGACGGTGCCGGTGTAACTACCCTGCCGTTATGCTGCCGAAATTTTGAATAATATTTGTGTGTTTGAATTATTTTCATATGCTTAAACTATATTTATTCCTTATATAGAAAACATTCATGTGTTGAATTGATATTCATTCGTTGTTTAGAAATTCATGTGTTGAATGGTATTCATATTTTGAAATAAATAGTTCGATAATAAAAATCACATTTCTATCTATATATAAAAACTATAGAAAACATTCATGTGTTGAATTGATATTCATTCGTTGTTTAGAAATTCATGTGTTGAATGGTATTCATATTTTGAAATAAATAGTTCGATAATAAAAATCACATTTCTATCTATATATAAAAACTATAGAAAACATTCATGTGTTGAATTGATATTCATTCGTTGTTTAGAAATTCATGTGTTGAATGGTATTCATATTTTGAAATAAATAGTTCGATAATAAAAATCACATTTCTATCTATATATAAAAACTATAGAAAACATTCATGTGTTGAATTGATATTCATTCGTTGTTTAGAAATTCATGTGTTGAATGGTATTCATATTTTGAAATAAATTGTTCGATAATAAAAATCACATTTTTATCTATATATAAAAACTATAGAAAACATTCATGTGTTGAATTGATATTCATTCGTTGTTTAGAAATTCATGTGTTGAATGGTATTCATATTTTGAAATAAACTGTTTGATAGTAAAAATCACCTTTTATCGACTATATGAACTATATAGAAAAATAGTGTTTTGAAATGAATTGTTTTACAATAAAAATCACATTTTTATTGTATGCATAAAACGTTGAAATGTGAAGTGTTAAAAATAGCCACTTGTTCAAAATAAACATAGATGAGTTGAAATATTCATTAATTAGCTAATGAAATGATTTGCACCTATTTATGTAACATTAGAATGAATGGAGTTTTTAAACCAAATAGAAATCAAATATGAAGTTGAATAGAAAATGAAAAATGATATGAACTGTATATATATGTACTTGCATATTCATTGAACAGGTTATAGCAAAGGGGCTAGAGAAGAGGAATAAAATTTTGTGCCCGACAAATAGGTACACATTTACTGATTTGTTTGGGTGATGATTTTGAGCCTGATTGGCTAGCCGCTTGGCTTTTTCTTTTTCTTTTTGAGATTAGAAGGACCGGGACGCTATTTGCGATTTCCCGACGCTCCCGGTGCAGGGGAGGTTATGGCGAAATTTTTTCAAAATTTAAGGTGTTAGAAATTTTTTTTGAAGTGAAAACGATATAGAAATCCTTGAATGAACTATATTTATATAACTATATAAATATAAATAAAATTAAAACGAAACGAGGCCGTGCAGTTCGTATTTCGAAACCGTAATTTCAAACGACTAATACGGGAAATCCGACCATTGAATTTTCCCGAAATCTCAACCGTCGGGTTCGCCTTGGAATAATCTTTCCAACGGCACCAACCTTGTAAAAATCCAACGGTTGGATTGTCTGGAATGTTTAATTCAAATTTGAAGAAAAACAGCGCCAGAAACGATTATATTTATTTCACTCTCAAATGACTGACTCGTAGTTTGTTTCACTCTCAAACTCGGGTGCCCCTTTTTCTACACGGGCAGCCTTGTATTCAGGTTTAGCTGGTTCTTTCTGGATAGCTGGAGCTGAAGATGGATTCTATCATTTATATTCCAAAAGATAACCTTGTTTCCGTGAGAACGGGAAATCGGGTCGTCTCAACGTGGTATCAGAGCTTTGGTTAAGCTTAGTTCTGGAATATAACATTTGAACGAACTCGTCAGAAATAGAACCAGTAGTGTTCTAGGACGGGTAACTCTATACAGATAGGATCAGCAATATCCTAGTATGAGTAAAGCAGAATAGATTACACCTCGATAGACACATTTACACTTGAAGTATGTGTTTCTATATTTTAAAATACCTTTTCTGTGACCTGACACTTGATCTGCTAATTGCAGAAGTACTAGAAAAATGAGTGCCAGAAACAGAAGGAATACAGAACCCGATCTAGAGGCTCTATTCAAGAGATATCGAAATCTGGGTGGAGAAAAATTTTCGGGCAATGAATCTATTATTCAAACTCAAGCTTGGTTGAGTTCTGTCGAAAAAATCTTTGAGCATATCCAGCTGAGAGATGACCAGAAACGGTTAGTAGCATCTTGGGCGCTCAAAGAGGAAGCTCTAATCTGGTGGGAAACAATCATCAAAGATAATCCAGAAGGTGATATCACCTGGGACAGATTTAAAGTGATTTTCCTAGAAAGGTTTACTCCTCCCGAAGTAACCGAGAGATTATGTGATGAATTTTCTTATCTAATACAAGGTGATATGACCATTCCCGAATATCATAAGAAATTCAACGAACTTGCTCACTTTGCTCCTCATCTAATTCAAAATCCGAAGAGGAAGAATATGAGATTTATTCACGGACTTCAAAGGAAATACCAGAATAAAGTATTGGGGCATGTGAAGCTTCCTTTTTCTGAAATGATTTATATGGCTTATCAGTATGAAGATCTCCATAAGAAAGGAATGTTGCGCGACGAAGAAGAAGTCTGTTCGAGTGACAAAGCAGAGTCGGAAACTGATATTCCTGAAGCCAGTATGAGGTCAGGGGTCGGTAAAGAGCCTAAAGTGAATCGGAAAAGGGCTGGATCTGAAAAAGAACCTGTCACGACTGCCATATGCAACAACTGCCATAAGCCAGGGCATTTCCAGGGGAATTGCAAACCCTCGAGGAAGAGAAGGAGGAATGAATCTAAATCCAAGAACAAGCCTCCTGTGACTCGAGAGTGCAATCTTTGTCATCAGTCCGGTCATATAAAGCGAGATTGCTGGCTGATAAAAAGGGCCAAAGAGGCTCAGGTAAATGAAATAGCAGAAACTTCTGAATCCTTAGCTAATCAAGAAAGGCCCGATGTTTTAGAAGGCACGCTTACTGTCAAAAACATTCCAGTCAAAGTACTGTTTGACACAGGCGCGTCACGAAGCTTCATTTCCAAAGATGCAGCTAAGAAACTGGATTTGAATTTGAAAAAGCTCAAGGAACCAATGACTGTCCAGAATCCAGTTGGGGGTTCCATTGATCTCAGTTGGATTTGTGGAGTGCCGGTTTCCTTTTCTCGTTATCGGTTTCCTGCCATCGCAGCCGTTATGAATTTTAAAGAGTTTGATCTTATCTTGGGGTTAGACTGGTTGACCAAATATGAAGCTGAAGTTAAATGCGCCGACAGAGTCGTAAAGGCGAAGATTAAATCAGGTGATTATATAACCATTCCCTGTGAAGGTCAGAATGCTAATAGAAAAGACTTCTGGGCAGCTTTGAATGTTTCTCCAGCCCAAATAGAAAATATCCCTGAAATCACAGAGAATATTCCAGACCTCATCAAAGATATTCCTGTCGTCAAGAACTATGCGGACGTGTTCGAAGAAGTTGTTCGCTTACCTCCGCAGAGAGAAATAGATTTCAAGATTGCTTTAGTTCCCAATGCAAGGCCAGTAGTTCACGCTATTCGAAGAATGTCCTTGAAAGAGAAGGAGGAATTAGACAATCAAACACGACAGCTAGTATGGAAAGGTCTGATCAGGCCTAGTTTCTCTGATTGGGGTGCAGCAGTGGTTTTTGTCCCAAAATCTGATGGTACTCTACGTCTATGCGTGGACTATCGTGATTTGAACAAGCAAACCATAAAGAATAAATATCCATTGCCGCGAATTGATGATTTATTGGATCGATTAAATGGAGCACAAGTATTTTCAAGAATGGACCTAGCTACAGGTTTCCATCAACTTCGAATTGCCGAAGAGTGTGTTCCAATGACAGCGTTCAGAGGCCCCGACTTATTCTACGAGTGGTTAGTAATGCCGTTCGGCTTATGTAACGCTCCAGCTTATTTCGTTGATCTGATGAACAGAGTATTCAGAGGAGTATTGAATAAATTTGTTCTGGTTTTTATTGATGATATTCTAATCTTCTCTAAATCAAAGGCCGAACATGAAAAGCATCTGGAACAGGTTCTAGAAATTCTGAGACGGAATGTATTGAAGGCAAAGTTTTCCAAATGTATATTCTGGCAGGATGAAGTGAAATTTCTCGGCCACGTCGTATCTAAAGATGGAATCGCTGTGGATCCAAGCAAAATCACAGCTATTCAGAATTGGAAACAGCCCAGTACTCCCACTGAAGTCCGCAGTTTTCTCGGATTGGCTAGCTATTACCGAAAGTTCGTTAAAGACTTTTCGAAGATATCTGGTCACTTAACAAAGCTTACAAAGAAGCATTCTAAATTCAAATGGACTTCGGAAAGTGAGGAGGCTTTCGAAGAGCTAAAGTTGAGGTTAACCACAGCTCCAGTGTTAACCATCATTGATGGCAACCAGGATTTAAAAGTCTGGACTGATGCGTCTAGAGAAGGCCTTGGCGCAGTGTTAATGCAAAGAGGTCAAGTAATTGCTTATGCTAGCCGTCAACTGAAACCGCACGAGAAAAACTACGTAACTCATGATCTTGAGTTATTGGCTATCATATTCTCTTTGAAAATCTGGAGACACTATCTTCTAGGCGAGAGATTTGAACTGTTTACAGATCACCAGTCGTTAAAGTATCTGTTCACTCAGAAGGACTTAAATCTGAGGCAGCAGCGTTGGCTGGAGTTTCTTGCAGCATATGACTTTGAAATTATATATACTCCAGGAAAAGCCAATGTCGTGGCCGATGCGCTGAGTCGAAAGAATGTAATGATCGCCAGCTTTATTATCACGACATCCTTGATTGACAAAATATCTATTCTTCAGAAGGAGGATAATTTTATTAAGGATATGATCAAAAGGATTCAGAAAGGCGAACCCTCGTGTTTTCAAATAGATAACGACGAGACCTTGAGGTTGAAAGGAAGGATTTGTGTTCCTGACGTTCCTGAGCTAAAAAGGGAAGTGTTAGATGAGTGTCACAAGTCCAAGCTGAGTATCCATCCTGGTGTGGCCAAAATGTATAACGATCTCAAAAGAACTTTCTGGTGGAAGGCTATGAAGAGAGACGTTTCAATATATGTTAGTCGATGCCCTACTTGCCAGCTAGTCAAAAGCGACCAACAGAAACTGGCTGGATTATTACAACCGCTAGAAGTTCCTGGCTGGAAGTGGGAACATATTTCTATGGATTTCATTGATGGTTTGCCCAGAACCAGAAAGGGAAATGACAGTATTTGGGTGATCGTAGATCGCTTCACGAAGACCGCCCATTTTATACCTGTCAAATCAAACAGAACTGCCCAGAGTCTGGCGCATATTTACTTCAGGGAAATAGTTAGACTACATGGAGTGCCGCTCAGTATAGTAAGTGATAGAGATACAATTTTCACTAGTAAATTCTGGGAAGCATTTCAAGTCGAGCTGGGAACGAAGTTAAACTTGAGTACCGCTTATCATCCTCAGACAGACGGTCAGACTGAGAGGGTGAATCGCATTTTAGAAGATCTATTGCGGGCTTGTGTTATAGATTTCGGTGGATCATGGGAAGACCATCTGCATTTGGCTGAATTCTCTTATAACAACAGCTACCAGGCGAGTCTGACAATGTCGCCATTCGAAGCATTGTATGGTAGACCGTGCCGATCTCCTGCTTGTTGGGTCGAGCCTGGAAATAGACTTGTGTTGGGTCCTGATATGATTCGAGAAGCTGCCGACAAAGTCGATTTTATTAAGAAGCGATTACTCGCCGCTCAAAGCCGACAAAAGAGCTATGCCGATAGAAGAAGAAGAGATATATCCTTTGAAGTTGGCGACTATGTATATTTGAAAGTATCGCCGATGAGAGGAGTTATCAGGTTCGGTAAAACTGGAAAGTTAGCGCCTAAATTTATTGGTCCGTTTCCTATTCTGGAACGGATTGGAACTCTCGCATATAAAGTTAAATTGCCAGACTGGTTGCCTGGAGTGCATGATGTATTCCATATATCTCAACTTCGAAAGCACGTTCATGATCCAGACTTGATCGTGGAAGAAGCAGCTCAGCAGGACATTGAAATTACTCCAGAATTAGCTGTGAGGCGTGAGCCGCTAAAGATTATCGGCAAAGAAACCAAAGAGCTGAGAAACAAGAAGGTTCACTTAGTCAAGGTGCAATGGAGTGGAGATCCGCGAGATTGCACTTGGGAAACAGAGGAGAGCATTCAGAAAGCTTATCCTAGATGCCGAGTAGATATCTCTGATTGACTCTGGTGCAAGGTACATTTAACCTACTTTGCATTACCTTTTAGTTCTCTATTCTGTTGCTATTTTCTTCCCATGGATGTGCATTGTTTATTCTATACTCAGAATATTAAAAACAAATTGGTTGTTGTATTGCGGGATTGTAGAGATATCAAACCACTTTCGACTTTATTCCTTTTCGGGGACGAAAAGTTTTAAGTGGGGGAGATTGTAACGACCCAGAAAATCTGAACCAATTTAAAAATTTTAAATTGGCTAAAATAATGGATTTTAAATATTTAAAATAAATATTTTAAATAATGGCGATGAAAATGAGTTTGAATCGACATTTGAAAACCAATATAATTAATTATAATTATATATAGAATTGAAAATGGCGCGGTAGTTCGATAATTCGATTTCAAACTTCAATTGAATATACCGGGTGCAAAACAATCTGGATTTTAGTGAAACCAAAAACATTAGTATCTAATTGATGATATCTTTCTAACGAATCTGACCAATCGAAATTTGATAGCGGGAATCAAAAGATATGTCCAGTCAAAAAATTCTGAATAGTCGCTATGGAATTCAGGCCCTTAAAAATGGACATTTTGCAAACGACCTCGGATTTCGACGAAACCACTTTTGTTAGATCCGCAGTGTCAAGTTATTGCTGGGTTTCAAATTTCATAATTTTTCGAATCAATATGTGAGCGTGGCAAAAGAAAACGCGTTTAACCAGTTTCTGTTGAATTTAATCGACTGGAAATTGGCCATTTTTCAAACGGTCTCAGAATTCGACGAAACTAGTTTTGTTAGGACCGTATCGTCAATACGAAGCTAGAAAATATTTTTCTGGAATTTTTCTTGTTAGTATGTGACCCCGGTAATTTGAAATGTGCGTTTAAAATTCAATATAATGATTTAAATGAAAATTCAAAAGGAAACTGATTGTAACGATCAAATCAGCTTGCGATACATATCCCATTGTGTTCGGAATGGGGGTTAAACGCTATGGACGACAGGCGGTGGGCCTCGTTTTGAGGTCATATGTAAAAGTCAACTTTTTGCTAAATTTAATAATTAAATAATAATAATAAAAAAAAAATCTATCTTTCCCTCCTTATCTCCTTTCTGGCCCCCCCCCCCCCCGATTCAGTTAAAACATAAATAAAAAAAAAAAAAAAAGAAGAAGAATCCTAGCGCCGATCCAGCCTCCCCCTCGCGAAGCAGTCGCCACCTCGAAGTTGACGCCGACGAACACCACCGCACGCCTCCGCCTGAGCTCCTCCCCAGATCGCACGAAACCCCCGAGGACCCGAAGCCCGCCCCCAAATCGCACTAGCTCGGGCGAAGCCCCCCCTCGTCTCGACATCTTCATCCCCCCCTTCTTCGAAGCACTGTAAGTTTTTTTTTAATTTTATTTATTTATTTTATTTTCGTTTTAATTCTGATTTGATTTTCTTAAGAAAAGAATGTTTTTTTTTATGTATTAGAACTGTTTGTTTTTTTTTATATAGGTATTTAAAACCGATTTTTATAAAGATTTAAAATCTGATTTTATAAAGATTTCAATGCTGATTTTATTTTAAAGTAAAAACTGAAATATTTATAAAGTATTAAAAACTGAAATTTTTACATAATTAAAAACTGATTTTATTTTACATAAGTAAAAACTGATTTTATAAAAAGAGTAAAAACTGATTTCTTTAAAAAGAAAAAATCAGATTTTTATATATATAAAGCAAAATAAAAATCAGATTTTTATATATATAAAGCAAAATAAAAATCAGATTTTTATATATATAAAGCAAAATAAAAATCATATTTTTATATGTTGAAAGTCGAAATAAAAATCATATTTTTATATGTTGAAAGTCGAAATAAAAATCATATTTTTATATGTTGAAAGTCGAAATAAAAATCATATTTTTATATGTTGAAAGTCGAAATAAAAATCATATTTTTATATGTTGAAAGGCGAAATAAAAATCATATTTTTATATGTTGAAAGTCGAAATAAAAATCATATTTTTATATGTTGAAAGTCAAAATAAAAATCATATTTTTATATGTTGAAAGTCGAAAGTAAAAATCATATTTTTATATGTGGAAGCAAAAGTAAAAATCATATTTTTATATATTGAATAGCATCGTAAAAATTCGATTTTTACATATGTAGAGAATACGGGCGAAAGCAACAAAAGGCGAAGATTTCTATTAGGAAGAGTCGTGCAGTTGGATAGCTATTGGTGAGATTTCTGATTTAAAAATTTATATATATATATATGCGTGAAAGTGAATTGCTATATATAAATATCTATATATATATATATATATACGCCCCTCGTCCACAAACCATGGACGATATTTATTGGTTGAAATTGTTGTGATAATTGGTTGATAACGAATAGATTGTTTGGGATTGTTTGTGATGGATATTGGTTGATTGTGGTTGAAAAATACCCGTTTGTGGTTGTGAAATATTTGGTTGAAACCACTTAGGATTAGTTTGTGGAAATGAAATAAATATATACATGCCGCCTGCGTGCGAACTAGATGCATGTTTCCCATTGTCAAAAACCGCGAGGTTTTAAGGTAGAGCGAGGAGCCGTACTAGGGACGGTGCCGGTGTAACTACCCTGCCGTTATGCTGCCGAAATTTTGAATAATATTTGTGTGTTTGAATTATTTTCATATGCTTAAACTATATTTATTCCTTATATAGAAAACATTCATGTGTTGAATTGATATTCATTCGTTGTTTAGAAATTCATGTGTTGAATGGTATTCATATTTTGAAATAAATAGTTCGATAATAAAAATCACATTTCTATCTATATATAAAAACTATAGAAAACATTCATGTGTTGAATTGATATTCATTCGTTGTTTAGAAATTCATGTGTTGAATGGTATTCATATTTTGAAATAAATAGTTCGATAATAAAAATCACATTTCTATCTATATATAAAAACTATAGAAAACATTCATGTGTTGAATTGATATTCATTCGTTGTTTAGAAATTCATGTGTTGAATGGTATTCATATTTTGAAATAAATAGTTCGATAATAAAAATCACATTTCTATCTATATATAAAAACTATAGAAAACATTCATGTGTTGAATTGATATTCATTCGTTGTTTAGAAATTCATGTGTTGAATGGTATTCATATTTTGAAATAAATTGTTCGATAATAAAAATCACATTTTTATCTATATATAAAAACTATAGAAAACATTCATGTGTTGAATTGATATTCATTCGTTGTTTAGAAATTCATGTGTTGAATGGTATTCATATTTTGAAATAAACTGTTTGATAGTAAAAATCACCTTTTATCGACTATATGAACTATATAGAAAAATAGTGTTTTGAAATGAATTGTTTTACAATAAAAATCACATTTTTATTGTATGCATAAAACGTTGAAATGTGAAGTGTTAAAAATAGCCACTTGTTCAAAATAAACATAGATGAGTTGAAATATTCATTAATTAGCTAATGAAATGATTTGCACCTATTTATGTAACATTAGAATGAATGGAGTTTTTAAACCAAATAGAAATCAAATATGAAGTTGAATAGAAAATGAAAAATGATATGAACTGTATATATATGTACTTGCATATTCATTGAACAGGTTATAGCAAAGGGGCTAGAGAAGAGGAATAAAATTTTGTGCCCGACAAATAGGTACACATTTACTGATTTGTTTGGGTGATGATTTTGAGCCTGATTGGCTAGCCGCTTGGCTTTTTCTTTTTCTTTTTGAGATTAGAAGGACCGGGACGCTATTTGCGATTTCCCGACGCTCCCGGTGCAGGGGAGGTTATGGCGAAATTTTTTCAAAATTTAAGGTGTTAGAAAATTTTTTTGAAGTGAAAACGATATAGAAATCCTTGAATGAACTATATTTATATAACTATATAAATATAAATAAAATTAAAACGAAACGAGGCCGTGCAGTTCGTATTTCGAAACCGTAATTTCAAACGACTAGTACGGGAAATCCGACCATTGAATTTTCCCGAAATCTCAACCGTCGGGTTCGCCTTGGAATAATCTTTCCAACGGCACCAACCTTGTAAAAATCCAACGGTTGGATTGTCTGGAATGTTTAATTCAAATTTGAAGAAAAACAGCGCCAGAAACGATTATATTTATTTATATATATAAATAAAATTATATTTAATCGAATAACGACGCTGCAGTTCGTATTTTGAAATCGAAAATTCAAACGATTGTACCGGGAGATCCGACCGTCGGATTTTCCCGAAACTGGAACCGTTGGATTCGTTTTGAAAAGACCTTTCTAATGATGTAAATTTTGCGAAGATCCAACGGTTAGATTTTCAGATATGTGTAAATCAAATTTGAAGAAAAACAGCGCCACGGCCGCCTTATGGCCCGAAGCGTCGTTTTGAATAAAATGGCTATTTTAAAATAAATAAAAATAGCGATAAATAGTTATAAAATATCGTAAGCGATATGGAATGGAAATAAACTGAGTTTGCTTGATTTATGTGATGTTTGATGGTTGAATGTGTTTGGTGTGAAAACTATATTAAAGGACACAATTGGTGTTGTCGAATAATTTAACCATTGAAATAAATCGATTTGAAATTCTAAATATACGTGAATTATTTGAAAAGGCCGAGTTAATTCTCATTTCGAATAATCGACCGACGATTGAAATTCGAAGATGAAGACGATGGTCGAAGACCGGAGATCTTCACCTCGTTTGGATGGTAACCGAGGTCCTGATTGGGAGGCATCCCGAAATATGGATAATGAGTGGGGATCGTTCAGACGTACGTGTTGATCGAAGGGTTTGCGAGGTATTTAGTGCCTCCGGTTTCGTTCAGACCCAGAACGGACTTGTAAATGGACTGTGTGTCCGACATGGGAATTTGTTCTGTGTGATTGATAGCCATCAGTTGCACGGTGTGAATTGCCTGTGTGGCATGCTAAGATGCAGTGATCAGGGCTTCTGTTGAAAAGCAAAGTCTTGTGGTGATGATCAAAGCACCGCCTGTGTGGCGTAGCTTTGTGTATAACGTGAATTCGCGAGCCTCACACCCCGGTAGGAACCTAAAACGGGAGGAAGGGCCTCAGGGAGGGCATGCGTTTCTTTCTAGCTAGGGTGGTGTCAGTGACCTACCAGCCCTGACATTTATATACTTTTCACCTATGTGGTTGTTGCTGTTGCGAGGCGCCTCGGTTTGATCGGACGATCCGGGTCCGATGGAGTCATTCGTTGGCTCACTTACGCCCCAAAGGGCGGAGAGACGTATTGTTCAGGCATAATAATCCACATCGGTGGACCGGCCCTGGCGATCCAAGGCTTGCCTGCGCGCTTGCCTGAGACATGGGCTAGATTGTCTCGAATTCGGTAAGGACTATCTTTTGCCTTGGTTCATGACGGAAATCCAATTTCCAAATACGTGATCGTGCGGTTTTGATTGTATACCTATATATGGCGACATAGTGGTATGGGGCATTAATGCCGTCTATGATTGATAGTTATGATTTGAAATTGTTTTCAAAACATATAAACACTAGCAATAATATCAAATGCCTTTGTTTTATTCGTATCAAGCATATCTTGGCCGTTATAAGGTAAAAACTCTATCCTCCGGTTTGCGTTGCATTGTGTGATGGGAACTGAGTCTTATAACGGCTTCATTTTATAAAAAGCATAGCGATGTTTTTAAAAGAAAGATCTGTTTTAAAGCACTGGCAATCCAATGGAGTAAACCCGTTCCACGAAAGTGGCGTGGTCCTGTGATTAGCCATATTATATATGTGTTGAGTAGATTTCTCATACCAGTCCCATGACTGACTCGTAGTTTGTTTCACTCTCAAACTCGGGTGCCCCTTTTTCTACACGGGCAGCCTTGTATTCAGGTTTAGCTGGTTCTTTCTGGATAGCTGGAGCTGAAGATGGATTCTATCATTTATATTCCAAAAGATAACCTTGTTTCCGTGAGAACGGGAAATCGGGTCGTCTCAGAACCTTTGCCAAAAAATGTGAATATTTGAATAAAAGAATATTCTGGATTGGAATGAGGCATATGATGTGTCTTTATAGCACTTGATTATAAGAAACGCGAATTATTCGGAAAGACCGGGTTTAACCCATTCTGAATAATTAATACAACGACTAAAACTCGACGATGAAGATGGTGGTTGAAGACCGGAGATCTTCACATCATTTGGATGATTAATGTTGTCTTGATTGGGCTGTACACCCAAGACAAGGTAATAAGTGGTGATCGTCTAGACGTACTTGGAGATCGACCGGATATGCGAGGACCTCTCTCATGTATTGGACATATAGGACAAGGAATAAGGTGCCTCCGGTTTCATTTAGACCAGAACAGGTTTGTAAATGGATGTGTGCCTGACATTGGATTTCATTCTGTGTTGATTGATTTCTATTAAATATACATATCTGTTTGGTAGTGGAGAATTTATTCTCTTGCTTAACACCCTTCTCTGAGACGTACGAGCTTAGAGGTTATATATTGATAGACATCAGCTGCATGGTGTGAATCATCAATGTGGCATGCTGAGATGCAAATGATCAAGGTTTTGTTGAAAAGCAGAGTCTTGTGGTTGATGATCAAAGCACGACTTTAAACAGCATAGCTTTGTGTAGTCAATTCGCGAGCCTCACACACGGTATGAGTCAAAAACGGGATAGTGACTTCAAGGAGTACATGTGTTTCTTTCTAGCTAGAAGTGGTGTCATGGTATGGAGCCCGGACATATTTACTTATGTGGATGATAGATTGCGAGGCGCCTCGGATTTGAGTCCATATTGGCTCTTGATATGGTCGATGTATGGTCGATGTACCGACCAAATTTTATGCCCCATAGGGCAGGGAAACGTATTGTTCAGGAATTACTAATCCACTAAAGTAAGTGTGGACCGGCCCTGAAGATCCAGGTGCAGTTGCTGCTGAATCCTGAGGCACGGGCTAGAGTGTCTCGAATCGATGAGGACGGTCCCTTGCCTCGACTCGTAGTTGGAAATCCAATTTTCAATGCGTGACTTTTTGGTTTTAGTTGTAAACCTATGTATCGCGACAAAATATATGGTACCTATGTCGTCTATGATTGATACATTTATATATGAAGTTGATTTTGACGCTATGCACTTATAGTAATATAAAAATGATTTGTTTTAAACGTACCATGCATGGTTGGCTATTATAAGGGAAAACTCTACCCTCCATCTTGCGTTGCATTGAGTGATGGGGCCTGAGTCTTATAATAGCTTCATTTTTCCAGAAGCATAGTGTTGTTTTATTTTAAACTGAGATTCATGTGGAGTAAACTCGTTCCGTGTTATACGGCGTGGTCCATGATTTCCTAAGTTTTAAAGCAAAGATTTAATAACTGTTTTAGTTATCACACCAGTCCCATGGCTGGCTCGGAGTTTATTGTTTTAACCTAAACTATTGGTGCCCCTATTTTCCACACAGGCAGTCAGTAGTTTTGGTTTTGCAGATTTCTATTTAACAGGATCCTGGATTACAGCTGGAGCTATATTCAGAAAGCTTTGTATCCGTATATTTCTTTCAGTTGTATTAGTTGATGAATTTTCACTGCACATTTTATTCATGTATTATATTTTCCGTTGCTCTGTAATTTATTAAATCTCTTATATTTTTCCACTGTACATTATTTATTTGAACTCTGATATCTTGCACTCTGATGCAATTGTTGTAATGGAAATGAAATGTTCTATTGTTTGTGTTCTGATGCATCGTGATCTCAAAGTAATCTGGGCTTTCCCGTAATGGGGATTTCGGGTCGTCCCAATTGGTATCAGAGCTTTGGTTTACAAAGCTCGAGAACAAGGCACATTGGAACCAAACGAAAGAATTCATCAGGATTAGTAACATCCTATGATAATAACTCGCTATAGATAGGGTTAGTAATACCCTAGAATGAGTTTTAAGGGTGTTATTTAAAAAAAATAGTTTTGAAAAATTATACCTATAATTCGTATTTGAGGATTTTATTTTATATTGAATTTGGACTAACGGGTATAAGGAGATTTTGCATATGCGCGTCATGAACGTATATACGAAGTCTCAAATATACTGGATGGATATAGAATCACTCTCTAGTCGCCCGGGGATGATTATGATGATTGTTGCAGCATCATCAATATTTGTGTTCGAGTTTCGAAAGTGGGATATCTATATGATTCCAATTGACTGGTGTGCGAACCAAAACTTAGTTAGGGTTTATTGTTTGTGATTTGACACTAAAGACATGATTTTTGAGTATATTAAAGTTATATGATTGAAAAGCTAATCAACTAATTAATTACTAGTTGTGATGTGTGATTACTAGTTCAGCTAATTAAAATATTGGAATAATCAAACTAATAAGAGAATGAAAGGTAAAATTTAGCCAAATCGAATTTAATATTGAGATGAATTGAAAATTGATCGGAATTGCATACATATACATGTATACATATGAACAGGTCATAGTAAGGAAGCTAAGAAGGGGAAAAAATGTATGCCCGACGAACAGGTACATATTTACTATATTCATTGGGTTTTGATGATTTTATGAGTCGATTGGTAAGCCGCTTGGCTTTTTCTTTTTCTTTTTGATTGATGAGGGCCCTGTGAGGCAAGTTGGGGTTTTACCGATCAGCCCGTAAAAAGGAGATTATGGTGAATTTTTTCGAAAATTTAGGGTGGTAGCCAAATTTTTGAGAAATTAGAAAATTCTTAGAAACTCAAAAGTTGAAAAATGAAAGCCAGAATGAAAGTTGAGTCAGTTAGTTAAAAAACTTTCAGCTCCGTTCATTTTCGAGGATGAAAAGATTTTAAGTGGGGGAGATTGTAACAACCCGGAATTTCTAAACCAATTTAAAAATTTTATTTTAGCTATTTTAATGGATTTTAAGAATTTAAAATGATTTATTTTGAGAATTAATGATTTAAAAATTTATTTAAATCGAAGTTAGAACGTATAAATTTATTTTAATTATAAAACGAACTCGAAATGGTGCGGTAGTTTGAAAATTCGATTTTAAATTTCAAATGAATGTATAAGATTCAAAATAAATCCAATTTCAGTAAAACCAGAAACATTTGAATCTTTTAAATAATATCATTCCAACAAAGGTGAGAAACTGAGATTTCGTTTTATAAATTGTAAGTTATGGCCAATTTAAAATTCAAAATAGTTGCTATGAAATTTCTATATATTTTTAATAGATAATAGCCCTTAAAAATAACCATTTTGCAAACGACTTCGTTCTCGATGAAACCACTTTTGTTGGATCCGGAATGTCAAATTATTATTAGGTTTCAAATTTTATAATTTTTGGAATTAATATGTGAGCGCAGTGAATTTAAATGTGTTTGGAAATTTCAGTTTGAATTTAATCGACTGAAAATGGGACATTTTTCAAACAGTCTCCAAATTCGACGAAATTAGTTTTCTTAGGACCGTATTGTCAAAACATAGTTAGATTTATTTTTCTGTAATTTTTTAAGTCAGTATGTGGCCCCGGTAAATTAAAATGTACGTTTAAATTCAATATATATTGATTTATATTTTAATTTTGATAAAAACTGATCGAAACAGTCGAATTGTCTTATGAAACATATTCCATTGTGTTTAGAATGGGGGTAATTAGCCAAGAATGACAGTCGTTGGGTTCGATTTGGAGTTCAGATGAAAATTTCACTTTTAAGAAATAATAAATGAATTAAATATATTATATATGTGCCTATATAAACCTCAAAACAGTCAAACCCTATCTCGTTTTAACCTACCCGCCACTGCAATCAAAATCAATGGCAAGGGACGATGATTCTTGGTTCCTCAATCTCTCTTAATTGGTTGTGAATTAATATGTGATTTCTAAACAAAAATGAAAGCACATTTCAAGATCTACAAATTCGTAGGGATAATATCGGGTCTGGGTTTTTATTTTCTTCGATTTTCTTGCTCGAAGATCAGCCGTTCGATGGCATTTCTAGGGCCTCATGGGACTGTGAGTTGGCCATGGTTCAGGGTGGTCGTAGAGGGGAGCAAGGCGGTCGGAAGGGGGAGTCCCGATTGTGCTGCGGTCAAGCGGAAAGACAGCGCGGTGGAACTCTAATATTGGAAGTTAGGTTCGGTTCTTCGTGGAAGCCTGTAGCAGAATGATAAGGAAGGGGGTACGCGGTTATCATTGTAATTAGGGTATATAAATTGTAATTAATTATATTAATTAGGTTTATCATTGTAATTAATATTTAAAACGCCGTATCTTATCCAAACAGAATCAGAATTTGACGAACTTTGGTTCATTGGAATCGTGAAGACAAACTCTACATTTCAGAACTGACCAGAACGGAAATGGAAATTGTTACAGTTTTTGATAAAATTAAACGTCCATTTTAATTTTATTAAAACAATCCCAAATAAAGACTGGCGGAGTGGAACCCAAAGTGTGAATTCTCTCACTAAAATTTTGTACAGATATTTAATTTATTTTATAACTGTAAATATATAGAAATTTCCAATTTAGATTTTTATCTGTTGTATGGAGTTCAACACTCGAATTCGCACAAATCACATAAATTGGAAGCGATGTGTGGATGTTACCGACACTCGGATTTCATACTCCGCGAATAGCCACTTGTGGTGCCGTAAACGGCATTGGGTAGTTGAGTATTTACTTATATGAATGATTTGGTGATTTGTGTGGTGATTGTACTGATTAACATATTAAAAATAATGTTAATATTAATGTGATGGTGAAATTAAATTATAAATATTCATTTATAATTTAAACAGTAAAGTTGGCTAATTAGAAAAATAATTCAAACTGAATTGGAATTGGTTAAATTTATTAACCAATGATTTATTTAGATTGACTGTTGTTATTTAAAACCCCCACACGCGTATTGGGATGATATTTGACATACAGTAATCCCAATATTTAGTTGTATGTCAGTCGATGGGTTGACAGGATGTGATGAGCGTTAATTATATATTTTAATGCTCATACAGTTGTAAATTGCACTCTGGATGATGTTTGAATGGTTAATGATTATTTATCATTATTGTTGAATGCATGTGATGTATGAAATCCATATAACTGAAATTATATGGTAATTGATAGAGTCGCATTCCGATTCAGAAATAAAGAATATTTTAAAATAACGAATATTTTAAAATAATATTCAGTGAATAATCAAAATATGATTTTGATGTCCGATTTTGGATGGACACGAAAATATTGGAATATATTAAGCCGAGTATGTAGATATTCACCATTTTAACCTGAATAGATTTATTGATCGATTTTATTCATTTTATAATGAATATTGAAAATAATTGATTTCAAAATCTGGTATTTTGAAAATATTATCATTTTAATATTATAATGATATGGAATATTCAATTTTGATTTAAAATTGAAAAAATGAAGTTGGAATCGTTTTAAAATGAATTTATAAACAATTTATAAAATATGTTTTAAATTGAAATCGAAGATATATATATATTATATATATATATAATGGCCTGAATAGAACGTGCCGCGCAGCGACCCTTCGCGAATTTCAACCATTAACTTCAAATTGATGTAACACGAGATCCGACCGTCGGATTCACCTAAAACCGAAACCGTTGGGTTCGTATCGAAAAGAGATCTGCAATGGATATAAGTGATTTGAAATCTAATGGTTGGATTTTAAAATATGTCCAAATCAGTTTCAGAAAAGGTCGCTATGAATGTAGTTCGGTGGCCGTTATTGGCAACCGACTGTAAGGGCCTTGATAAAACTATTAAAATTTGTGTAAAATCATAATAAATGTTTTGGAAAGATTTTGGATGAAAAATTCCAGTTTTGAAATGATAAAAATATTTTTTTATCTAAATGAACTAGTTAATAACTAGAATAATAATCCAATTATTTTTATAAATAATAAATTGGATTTGTAAAGGGTTTTAATATAACCAAAAATTTCCAATATATAAATTGGAATGGATTTGAGAGGAAATAATCTTCGGAATATTTCGTTATGGGATTTCGAGATTATACAGATATTGTTGAGGAATTTGGAAGATACAGATATCGTTATTCCCAATACGATATTCGTTAGCTTCGGAATTTGATATTGAATATAAGCCGATATAATTTCTATTTAGAGGCTTGTATTTAATATCAAATTGGATTTTGAGGTTTATCGTGAATGGCATCTTTATTAACGCTATTCTTTAACCCAGTTGAGAAAAGAATAAATCTTTTAATTAAGATTAATGAAGTTTACCAATTAATTAATTTAATTGGAATTGAAATGGAAATGGATTTTGGGTTTTTCGTGAACAATGTTTCAAATAACATTTTTTTCTTTAACCAAATTAACAGCGAAGATATGATTTGGAATATATAAATCTTTTTATTAAGATTTAATGGAAATTTTCCAAAGTAAAGTTTTCCAATTTAACAGTTTAAATTGGACTTGAATGGAATTCGATTTGGTAATAATCGAGATGAGAATTTGTGAATGAAGAACATTACTATATATGGAATTTAAATGTCTTTGCCGCTATTCCGTTTATTTAATTAGTCTGATACGGGAATTTATATCAATTGTACACTGTTATGATTTCCGCGTAGATTCCATTTTAATGGAAGACGAATTTGGGGTTTATCGTGAATGATGATTTAAATGACATTGGTTGTTTAACCCAGTTAAAGACAGGATTTATTTTCCTAAGGTTGAAAAATCATTAAGTAATGATTTTTGAGAATAGAGTTTTAATGAACCTTTAATTAGATGAAAATGGGAAAGGGGTAATTAAATTTACCAAATTCAAGAAATGATCGAAAATGGAGTTCCGCCAGTTTTACTCCAGGCGATAGTTAAATCTTTGATTAGATTTGAACGTGAAATGGTAATTAAATTTACCGATAACACCGGGGGTGTTAGATATGGAGTACTACCAGTTTTGCTCGATGGGATGAATAGGTTGGGATTCAGATTAATAAATAAATGATTAATTTGGTAAAGCTCGCTAATCCCGACTAGTTGATAAACCTTAATTTGGTTTAGAATTGTGAAAAGATAAAATAAAATCTTTTGAAATGGATATCCAAAGGAAGATTAAAGAAATAGTTTAAATGAACTTATCTTTGATAAAATTAATGGGAACCTTTACCTAAAAATGTGAATATTTGAATAAAAGAATATTCTAGATTGGAATGAGGCATATGTTTTATTTTTATAGCGCTTGATTATAAGATACGCGAATTATTCGAAAGGACTACGTTTAACCCATTCTGAATAATTAATACGACGACTAAAAGTCGACGATAAAGACGGTGGTTAAAGACTGAGGTCTTCGCATCATTTGGATGATTACTGATGTCTTGATTGGGCTGTACACCCAAGACAAGGTAATAAGTGGTGATCGTCCAGACGTACTTAGAGATCGACCGGATATGCGAAGACCTCTCTACCATATTGCACATATGGGACGAGAAATAAGGTGCCTCCGGTTTCGTTCAGACCCAGAACGGACTTGTAAATGGATGTGTGTCTGACATTGGATTTCATTTTGTGTTGATTGATTTCTATTAAATATATATTTGTTTGGTAGTAGAGAATTTATTCTCTTGCTTAACACCCTTATCTGAGACGTACGAGCTTAGAGGTTATATATCGATAGACATCAGTAGCATGGTGTTAATCATCAATGTGGCATGCTTAGATGCAAACGATCAAGGCTTTTGTTGAAAAGAAGAGTCTTGGGGTTGATGATCAAAGCACGGATTTAAATAGCATAGCTTTGTGTATAGCATTAATTCGCGAGCCTCACCCCAGAGCAGGAGAGAGCACCTGGAAAGCACTGTTTGTTTCATGACATGGATAAACATGATAAAAATGACTGTAAACACTTGAAGGATTTAATAGAGAAACACATCAGGAATGGACAATTGGCGCAATATGGTCGGAACATGATTATCGTAGTGGAACAGGAGCAGCCGTCAATCGCATGGGATAGAAGTAGACCTAAATCTAGTTTGCACGAAGGAATCATCATCAACAAATGACTTGGATTGAATTTGGATAATAAAACGGCTATATTGTTTACACATGTATAAGAAAAAGAAAGATCCTTGGGCATGCTACGAATGATGATAAACCGTTAGATATTAACTAGGTTTTTTCAATAAACTTGTAATATAATAGGTAAGCCCCTTACATGTAAACAGAATCATGATTTTGTTCCTAAGCACGCTCTAAGATGGTGACGGACTGATTGTTTATTCGGATTGTAACGACTCAATTTTTGAACTTTAATTAAAATTACTTTTCGAGTACATATTATATTTGTGAAATGTGAAACTAAAAACTGGATTTATACCTTAATCATTCATTGATCATTGAGTATGGACTATGCTTGGCAAGGTTCGGGGTCGTCTTTGAAATGGAGTGCCTGATCGGTCGATAGGTATGGATTATGCATAGTGTTCCATCTAGTCTAGACTTGTCAAGTTCGTCGATTTAGGTCATCAAGTATGTATTACGCCTAGCAAGGTTCAGGCCGTCCTAGCAAGGGGACGCCTGATTGATCGTTGAGTGCAAATCGTGCCTAACATTGTCTGGGTCACTTCGTTAGGACTTAGAGAAACTGCTTGATCTGTTATCAAACATGGATTATGTTTGAAAAAGTTTTGGCTGGCCCAGCGACAGGGTTTCCTGGTTGATCATCAGGTATAAATGATACCTAGCAAGGTTCGGGCTATCTCGACGATGGGACCACTTGATCGATCATTGAGTATGGACTATGCACAATAAGAGTCCGAAGAGGATAAGGATCGTCAAGTGTGGATTAAGCTTGGCATAAGAAAACTTGGATCATCAAGTATGGAATATGCTCGGCAAAAGCTCGGAGAGGCGAGGATCATCATATAACGACCTAGAATAGTCGCAGAACTTATGAAATTCCAGAGAGATTACAAATACTGGTTTCAAAAAAATACATCTTCTACGATAAAAAAAATTCTGAAGGGCAAGCGTTAACCAACCTTTTTAAGAAATCGCCACATAAGACTCAGATACTCGAATTACACAACCATCATGGCGAATAGCCTGCAGTGATGGTCGAATCCGTTGGGAATCGAGTACAAACATACACGTGCCGTGTTCACTTGAATATCGCTTTGGAAGTAGCTAAATCAGGGAGAGACATTGGGATAAACAAGGCGGTGAAGATCTGGAGCGCAGATCCTCAAACTACAAAACTCCTCGAAACTACAACAATAACTCAAAAACCGAAGGGTGAAATCAACAGCCAAATACATAGGGACAAAGGAGGATCATAGGGCGACCCACCCTAGGGGGATTAGCGCAACTCTTAGTGATTGGTATTAATTCCGTATTGATCCATTTTGAGGGATCGATACCGAACCCTTACATGTAGGGCGATCCGACCCCTACCTCTGGGACTCAGTTGTCCTACATTAATGGGTTCACTGGGTGATTTCAGGTTGACCCATCTTATTTTTCGGTAATAAATAGACCACCAAAGAAATAGAAAAAGGGGATCTTCTCTTCTCCACACGGAAGCTCTGCCATTCCTTAGAGATAACGGTACTTCTCTCTACATTCTTACATTAAATCAACTATACTTGTAATCCACAGCGTAAATAAAGGTTGTTACAAGAAGAAATATGGAAAGTTTCCCGAACCACTAATCTTCTTTACTGTTTTTTCTTTTTGTTATTGTTCTATGATTTGATCTACGCTTGTGTTTGTTGATTTTTATCAGTGATGGTACTATCTGGGTGTTAGGGTTGTTTGACCAAAAACAAGTTTAACAACTACTGATTAAAACCAACGTTCATTAGTGCATATTAATTTAACCGGTTCTAAAAGGAAAGATAATCAAACACCAACTTCAAACTAATTTATTGAACTAAGATAAAATAAAAAAACACATAACAAACTTTAAGCAGTTTTAGTTGATCAAGTTGGTGTAACATTTAGATTTTCATCATTAGTGAAATTTCTATTGTCATCCTCCAATAATTCATCTAACTTTAGGTTAGTATTATCAGATAATCCTTCAACATTATTTGCCTCAATATTCTTTGAATGTTGGTACTCTTCAACTATTTTCTTCGACGACATACATGTACAATGATCAAAGTGTCCACATTTAGAACAAACTTCTTCATAATGCCTTTTATCTTCTAAAGATGAATCATTTTTCTTTTCAAACTCACTTTTATTCATTGGTTTATAAAGTTGGTTGTTTTTCTACATCAAAAACCACCATATTCACCTCTCCTAGAGTTATTACTATGTCCATATCCATGTCTCTGCCTCGACCTCTTCTAAAGTAGGCATGATTAGGATTACCTTTTGCTAATGCAGTTGAACCAGTTAATTTGGAGGAGTGGTTTCAAATTTTCAATAAGCAATTCATTATTTTGCTTAGTAATTAACATGCATTGCATGAGTTTAGAATATTTTATAAAATAACACCCTTGATTGTGACGGTAAGGAATTTCGCTGGATCTGAATCAATCGTTAAACCGACCAAGACTGTTCGAAACCCCTGATCGTAATGAGAACACGATAAATCAGAACGCAAACATAAGAACTTTTCATTGTTTATTACAACAATTCCATCAGAATACAAGAATATACAGAGTATGAATAAATATTACACATTTGATAAATATCAGAGATTTAAATACAATACTGCAGCGGAAAAATAATACAAAACAAACTGGAAGAAATACACGGATACAGAGCTTTCTGAATATCACTGTAATGACCCGCATTCTACGCATCGGGGGATCGTAGAATATTTATTTCTTTCCCATGTGAAGTCGTATGGTCATGTAACTTTGGGAAACATCCATTAGAGTCATTTCCCATGATCATAATTTTTGTCGATTTTTAAATGACCATTTTGCCCTTAGTTAGTACTGTTTTGGCCATAACTTTTGATTGGAAAAGAATTTTGACCTGAAACCACTTCCATTGGATTCGTTTGATGTTTTACCTTTCCGTAGAGTGGTCATAATAGCCAAATGGACTTACCGTTTGGGAGATATGGCTGAAACAAGGTTTGGAGGGTGAAAAACTGCTTAACCGGGCCAAATCGGGTGGTTAGTGAGTAGGCCCATAACCAATTTCGGGATTAGGGTTATGGGGAGGCTGAAATGAGATAGAGGATCATTCCATTTCAGTTTTCTAGCCTCCACTTATCACCAAGGAACCCTAAAAATGGCCTCCAACCTCTAAATCACCTCCAAATCATCTTTTGGTCAAGGATTAAGCTTAGCAACCTCTAATCAAGGAAGATCTACACCAAAGCAACATTGGAGCTGCTGTTTGGCATTGAGATTCACATCAAATCAGATAATTATTTCAGATCTTAGTTTATTTGTGGCTAAGGTGAGTGATTTGCTTAGTTTTACACTAATTATGGCTGGTTAAAGGTAATTAGTGCTAATTAGCGAATTTAAGCATGATAAAATTCGAGAAAAATGTTCATAAATTCTTAAATGATGTTTTAGACCTCTGATATGAATTTGGGTTAATTTGGTTAAGTTTTGCTAATCCTATCATTAGTTTCACCTATACATGCTTAAGGGGAAATATGGGATTTTGGGGTATGTTTGATCCATTTTAACCTATCATATTGATGTTTTGATGTTTGTGGTTGATCATGTATGTTGCTATGACTGTATGAAATGCTTTGTGATTGATTCCAATAGTTAGAATGGTTGAAAACGTCGTCGAATGGCGTAAACACTTGTTGGAACAGTTTCAGAAAACGGTGCAGGGTTCGGATCGGATCGGATAAGGGGCTCAGATCGGATATGTTGAACTGAGCAAAGAATCCGATCGGATTGGAACCCAACACTGGGGAAAAGTGGCAAAAAGGAAGGCCACGCTAACTGAACTGGGATCGGATCGGATTAAGGAGGACGGATCGGAGCGGAGGTATGAGGATGGATCGGATAGGAGCATGTGAAGGACGAGGAGATGGATCGGAACGGAGGCACGAGCTAGAGGGGAGATGACACCCGACCCGACCCGAGGTGAAGCACCCGACCCGAACCGATGGAGGACAACCGACCCGATCCGAAGGGAGGAGCACGACCCGATCCACTTCAGAAGCTCACGAGCTGACGACCTGGGAAGATGCACCCGACCCGACCCGTGGAGGAACCACGACCCGATCCGAATGGATTCCACGACCCGATCCGAAAGGGTGACTACGACCCGATCCGATCTGGTGATGACCAATAACCCGTGATGCAAAGGTAGTCCAAATCGAAGTTAGAGCTCGGGATCCAGTTGGGAACCAATGAGTTCACTTCATGGTTGGACTTTGCTGCGGGACGTGTGCTAAGGAGTTGTCGACGTTCATAACTTCGATTCACCACCAAAAATGAATGATGGGCTACTTATCAGTGCAGTAGGGTCATTATGACCTGAGGGGCAAGGTGACGGTAGCAAGACTACGTTATCAGTGCAGTAGGGTCATTATGACCTGAGGGGCAAGATGATGCGTAGTAAGACTATGAGCCAGTGCAGTGGGGTCATTGCGACTCCATGGGGCAGAGTGGACATAGTAAGGATTAGTAAGGCTATGAGCCAGTGCAGTGGGGTTCTTGTGACTCCATGGGGCATAGTGGACATAGCGAAGGATTTGTGGCTACGTTATCAGTGCGGTGAAGCCATTTATGACTTCATGGGGCAAAGTGATCGTAGCAAGGTATGTTGGGTTATCGAAGTGGTGAATATCGTATGCTTTACGCACTGAGTGAGAGATGTGAGGATGAATGCTATGTTTGATTGTTTGCCATCATTATGACATGCACACCTACCCCACCTCCGTATCTTTATACTGTTTGATATGGTACCTTAGAGTGTTGTACAGTATGTAGTTCTAACTCTTTGGTTGCAGGTCCAAGTTCAGGTATGTTTTTAGTCTACCTGTTATTGTTCACTTTAGATGCTTATCGCTAATACCAGGCTTTATGTCTGACCCAGAGTTTTATGTCTCCTCTTATTACTCTGGGTGCTCACACGAGCAGACTAGAGACAGGTTAGCTGGTGATGCGCGAGTAGCTGATTCGGAGGCGGGCAGGAGGCTTCCACGTATTATATATATACACATTCTCCCTGTGTCATTGGTGGTCGCTACTTGGGCATTAGTAGTGTACCTCTTTTATCTTACCTTTGCTTTGAGACAGTTTTAAAGTTGTAATCAGCTGTATTTTGGATTTCCGCTGCTATGATGTTTAGTTTTGATTTTCAGCTTATGCACTGTCTCTCCTGTTTTATGTCAAGTATGTTATTATTATATTTTATTCTATGCGCTGTGAGACATTATACAGGTTCTTTGTATATTCATTTCCTTCTTCCTTTTCCTTCTGACGACCCGTTCCGTGCTAACTGGACATGTGTACAACGCACTTTTGGAGTAAATGTCGGTTGGTGCAGGGCGGGCCGTCACACTTGTTATCAGAGCTCTAGGTTGCGTAGTTAACCTAGGGAAAGACACCAGGGAGAGATAGTACGTATATGAGAGCGCGTATTTGTGATTACTTTGGTTTTCAAAAGCTATATATTTATATATACTATTAGTAGTATGAAGATGAAGTCGCACTGCACTAGCACCACTATGGGGTCGTTAATCGTTTCCCTTTTTCAAATTGACGATGAGCCGAGACACGAGGGGTGCGGGTAGAGGGACCAACCAAGGGAATGTCGCTGACATGAGGGCGATGTTTGCTAACCTCATGAGAGACATGCTTAGAGAAGTGCAAGGGGCAGTTCCCAATCCCGGGGTTGGTGTTGGCCCAGTAGTGCAGGCGCCTAGGGTCGATTTCGCCAAGTTGTGCAAAGATTACACTAATCTTGGTGGAAAGCAGTTCCACGGAACAGAGGCGGCCACGGATGTTCAGGATTGGATGGATAGCTGTGACCGTATCTTTGATGACTTGGGTCTTGAGAATGCTATGAAGAGAAGGCTAGCGTCTCATCAGCTGCAAGGGCGAGCAATGAATTGGTGGAATGCTATTAGAACAGCTACTCCAGAGGATCAGGTTACTTGGGATCAGTTCAAGGCTCGCTTTAGCGAGAAGTTTATTCCAGCTGCCCAGAAGTCAGTGTTGTTTAAGAGGTTCTTGGAACTCAAGCAGAACGGAAGGGCAGTTTCTGATTACATTGCTGAGTTCGACACTTTGTCGAAGTATGGATTATCTCTTATCGATACTCCTGAGAAGAAGAATGAGAAGTTCATTACTGGTTTGGATGGATACTTGGGGGAAAGGCTTATCAACCACATCGATGAGACTTTTGAATCTTATCGTGGGGAAGGCTTTGAGATCAGAGAGTCTTTACCCTAAGTTAAAGACTGAGGTTGCATCTGCAGAAGGGCCAAAGTCGCAAGCAGGCGGTGGAGGCAAGAATAACTCTCAGAATAAGAGGAAGCAGGACCAATCTAAAGGTGGCCAGAAAAAGAGCAAGAAGGATGTTGAGTGCTTCAGCTGTGGTAAGAAGGGCCATTATGCTAAAGAATTTCGGGCCAAGCCAGCGGAAAGGAAGTGCTACAACTGTGGTTAAGTGGGACATCATAAGGATAAGTGTCTGCAACCTCTTAAGGAGAAGCAGATTGTGAAAGCATATATTATTGATGCTGTTCCTTCTTCGTCGAATGCCCCAACTGCGGCGGAGAAAGGAAAGAATGTTGTTATTCAAGGTATTCTTTCTATTTATGATGTACCAGTTCGAGTTTTGTTTGATACTGGGGCTTCCCGTTCCTTCATATCTAGTGACTTGGTAGATAGGTTGGGACTGGAACTCGAGATAGTCGATAGACCATTAGTTGTGACGAACCCGATTGGTGGTTCGACTAGCCTTAGTATGATTTGCAGGAATTTGGTCTTATCGAGTCATGGATGTATGTTTGTTTGTGATTGCTTTGTTTTGGGCTTTACTGGGTATGGCATTATATTGGGAGTCGATTGGCTCCAAAGATACGGGGTGGGGGTAGACTGTGAGGGCTTTTTGGTGACAGTGAGGGTGGATGATGGGCGGAGGGTAGTGTTTGGTAGTCTACCCAGTGATGGGGTTATGGCTAGTTTTGTAAATTCCCTCGACATCCCGCAAGATGAGTTGTCAGATGTGCCCGTGGTTGGCCAGTATCCGGACGTCTTCGAGGAGGTGACCGGGCTTCCACCACACCGAGAGATTGAGTTCCGTATTGATTTAGTGAAAGATGCCAGACCTATAGTGATGCCACTTCGTCGTATGGCACCAAGGGAGCAGCGAGAGCTCGGGGTGCAAGTCAGCAATCTTTTGAAGAAGGGATTTATTAGAAGGAGTGTCTCCGAGTGGGGAGCACTAGTTGTGTTTGCCACTAAGGCAGATTGTTCCCTTCGTTTGTGTGTGACTATCGCGAGTTGAATAAGGTGACGAGGAATAATAAGTATCATCTACCGCGGATAGATGATTTGTTTGATCAGCTGGAAGGAGCTAGAGTGTTCTCCCAGTTGGACCTCGCGACAGGATTTCATCAGCTTCGAGTAGCAGATGAGAGTGTTCCGAAAACGGCATTTAGGACGCCGTCTGGATTTTATGAGTGGTTGGTCATGCCATTTGGGTTGACCAATGCACCAGCCTATTTTGTGGATCTTATGAATCGAGTATTCAGAGATCAGTTGAATAAGTTTGTTCTTGTGTTCGTGGATGATATCCTTGTTTACTCAAGGACAGAGGAGGAACACAAGGGACACTTGAGGATAGTGATGGAGGTGTTGAGGAAACACCAATTGAAAGCAAAATTCTCTAAGTGTCATTTTTGGAGAAGGGAAGTAAGATTCTTGGGTCATGTTGTTTCCGAGAATGGTATTGCTGTGGACCCTGCGAAGGTGGCTACGGTACAGTATTGGCCTACGCCCAAGAATGCAACAGATGTAAGAAGTTTCTTGGGATTAGCTGGATATTATCGTAAGTTTATCCCGGACTTCTCCAAGATAGCAGCACCGTTGACTCAGTTGACTACGAAGAATCAGTCCTTCGTCTGGAACGAAGTGTGTGAGGATGCCTTCAAAAATCTAATGGAGAAGTTGACGTGTGCACCAGTGTTAGTCATTCCTAAGGGGAATGAAGAGATGACGGTATACACGGATGCTTGTGGTACCGGACTAGGTGTTGTATTGATGCAAGGAGGTAGGGTTGTAGCTTATGCTAGTCGACAGTTAAAGCCGCATGAGAAGAAGTATCCTACCCACGATTTGGAATTAGCAGCGATCGTGTTTGCGCTGAAGATGTGGAGACACTATCTCTTGGGAGAAAGATTTGAGTTGTTTACCGATCATAAATCGTTAAAATATCTCTTCTCTCAGAAGGATCTGAATCTCCATCAGCAGAGATGGTTAGAGTTTTTGGCTTCGTATGATTTTGATATCGCATATACACCTGGGAAGGGTAATGCGGTAGCCGATGCCTTGAGTAGAAGACATGCCAGCTTAGGGGCAATGTTTCTTGAATGGAAGCAACTGGTGTATATCGCGGGGTTTGATTTCAGACCAAGGTGCGAATTGGATCCAGTTATGCTAGCTAGTTTGACGATCAAACCCACTTTGATAGAGCGGATTGGTTCTAGTCAGAGGGACGATCCTAATCTATTGGAAATCATCTCCAAGTTAGAGATGGGTATCGATGAGGAGATGAATGTGTATGGGCTTGATCGAGATGGATGGTTTCGAAAGAATGGAAGACTAGTTGTGCCCAACATAAATGGTTTGAGAGATGAAGTGCTTAGAGAATGTCATCACTCAAAACTATCTATACATCCCGGTGGTAATAAGATGTATCGAGACATGAAGCAGACTTACTACTGGGAAGGGATGAAAAGAGACGTTGGGAAGTTTATATCCAAATGCATGAATTGCCAGCTAGTTAAAGCCGAGCAAAGGAAGCCTAGTGGTTTGTTGCACCCATTAGAAATTCCCGAATGGAAATGGGAACAAGTCTCGATGGATTTCATCGATGGGTTACCAAGGACTAGATCGGGATATGACAACATTTGGGTAATTGTGGATCGATTGACTAAGAGTCCAAGATTTATACCAGTCAAATCGACCAGGACGGCAGCCAAGTTGGCAGAATTGTATATGAAGTGGGTAGTGAGATTTCATGGAGTACCCAAAAGTATTGTGAGTGACCGAGACCCGTTGTTCACTAGTGGGTTTTGGAACAGCTTACAAGAGGCTCTGGGGTCAGGATTACATCTCAGTACCGCATATCATCCTCAGACCGACGGTCAGAAGGAGAGGGTGAATCGTATATTGGAAGATCTCTTGAGAGCTTGTATATTGGATTTTGGTGGATCATGGGATGACCATTTGCATCTAGTAGAGTTTGCATATAATAATAGCTACCAATCCAGTATCGGTTTGGCTCCATATGAAGCTTTGTACGAAAGACAGTGCAACTCACCATCACGTTGGATAGAGACTGGCGAGAAATTTGTGCTTGGACCGGATGTGGTGAGAGAAACTTCCGATAAGATTAAGATCATTCAGCAACGAATGAAGGCTGCCCAAGATAGGCAGAAGAGTTATGCTGATAAGAGGAGAAGAGACTAGAAATTCTCCGTTGGCGACTTGGTGTTCGTCAAGATCTCTCCGTTAAAGAGCATGATTCGATTTGGCAGGAGAGGCAAGTTGGCACCAAGATTTGTTGGCCCATTCCCTGTTCTTGAATTAGTCGGGAATTTGGCGTATAGAGTTGGCTTACCAGAGAAGATGGCAGGAGTTCACAATGTATTTCATGTTTCCCAACTAAGGAAGATCGTTCACGACTCAAATGTGACTATTTCACCTGATCAGTTAGAGGACTTCGAAGTAGAACCCGAGGCGGTTGGGAACCGCAAGCCGATTCGTATTGTGGGGCACGATACGAAGCAACTTCGAAGGAAGGCAGTGAAGTTAGTCAAGGTTCAGTGGGGTGAGGACGAGAATGATTGTACTTGGGAGACAGAGGAGAGCATTAGGAAGGCATATCCAGAACTCTTTGCCTGGTAAGATTTACTTTGCAATTTAGTTTTCCGCATGCTAGGGTCGACTTGTTTTGCTTGGTTGCATGTTTGATTGTTGTTTTATGATTGATAGGCATGCGGGACCTTTGTGTGTGTTTTGATTAGGGAATTTCGGGGGCGAAATTTCTTAACGGAGGGAGAGTGCAATGACCCACATTCTACGCATCGGGGGATCGTAGAATATTTATTTCTTTCCCATGTGAAGTCGTATGGTCATGTAACTTTGGGAAACATCCATTAGAGTCATTTCCCATGTTCATAATTTTTATCGATTTTTAAATGACCATTTTGCCCTTAGTTAGTACTGTTTTGGCCATAACTTTTGATTGGAAAGGAATTTTTGACCTGAAACCACTTCCATTGGATTCGTTTGATGGTTTACCTTTCCGTAGAGTGGTCATAATAGCCAAACGGACTTACCGTTTGGGAGATATGGCTGAAACAAGGTTTGGAGGGTGAAAAACTGCTTAACCGGGCCAAATCGGGTGGTTAGTGAGTAGGCCCATAACCTATTTCGGAATTAGGGTTATAGGGAGGCTGAAATGAGATAGAGGATCATTCCATTTCAGTTTTCTAGCCTCCACTTATCACCAAGGAACCCTAAAAATGGCCTCCAACCTCTAAATTACCTCCAAATCATCTTTTGGTCAAGGATTAAGCTTAGCAACCTCTAATCAAGGAAGATCTATACCAAAGCAACATTGGAGCTGCTGTTTGGCATTGAGATTCACATCAAATCAGAGAATTATTTCAGATCTTAGTTTATTTGTGGCTAAGGTGAGTGATTTGCTTAGTTTTACACTAATTATGGCTAATTAAAGGTAATTAGTGCTAATTAGCGAATTTAAGCATGATAAAATTCGAGAAAAATGTTTATAAATTCTTAAATGATGTTTTAGACCTCTGATATGAATTGGGTTAATTTGGTTAAGTTTTGCTAATCCTATCATTAGTTTCACCTAAACATGCTTAAGGGTAAATATGGGATTTTGGGGTATGTTTGATCCATTTTAACCTATCATATTGATGTTTTGATGTTTGTGGTTGATCATGTATGTTGCTATGACTGTATGAAATGCTTTGTGATTGATTCCAATAGTTAGAATGGATGAAAACGTCGTCGAATGGCGTAAACACTTGCTGGAACAGTTTCATAAAACAGTGCAGGGTTCGGATCGGATATGTTGAACTGAGCAAAGAATCCGATCGGATCGGAACCCAACACTGGGGAAAAGTGGCAAAAAGGAAGGCCACGCTAACTGAACTGGGATCGGATCGGATTAAGGAGGACGGATCGGAGCGGAGGTATGAGGATGGATCGGATAGGAGCATGTGAAGGACGAGGAGATGGATCGGAACGGAGGCACGAGCTGGAGGGGAGATGACACCCGACCCGACCCGAGGTGAAGCACCCGACCCGAACCGATGGAGGACAACTGACCCGATCCGAAGGGAGGAGCACGACCCGATCCACTTCAGAAGCTCACAAGCTGACGACCTGGGAAGATGCACCCGACCCGACCCGACCAGTGGAGGAACCACGACCCGATCCGAATGGATTCCACGAACCGATCCGAAAGGGTGACTACGACCCGATCCGATCTGGTGATGACCAATAACCCGAGATGCAAAGGTAGTCCAAATGGAAGTTAGAGCTCATGATCCAGTTGGGAACCAATGAATTCACTTCATGGTTGGATTTTGCTGCGGGACGTGTGCTAAGGAGTTGTCGACGTTCATAACTTCGATTCACCACCAAAAATGAATGATGGGCTACTTATCAGTGCAGAAAGGTCATTATGACCTGAGGGGCAAGGTGATGGCAGCAAGACTACGTTATCAGTGCAGTAGGGTCATTATGACCTGAGGGGCAAGGTGATGCGTAGTAAGACTATGAGCCAGTGCAGTGGGGTCATTGCGACTCCATAGGGCAGAGTGGACATAGTAAGGATTAGTAAGGCTATGAGCTAGTGCAGTGGGGTTCTTGTGACTCCATGGGGCAAAGTGGACATAGTGAAGGATTTGTGGCTACGTTATCAGTGCAGTGAAGCCATTTATGACTTCATGGGGCAAAGTGATCGTAGCAAGGTATGTTGGGTGATCGAAGTGGTGAATATCGTATGCTTTACGCACTGAGTGAGAGATGTGAGGATGAATGCTATGTTTGATTGTTTGCCATCATTATGACATGCACACCTCCCCCACCTCCGTATCTTTATACTGTTTGATATGGTACCTTAGAGTGTTGGTACAGTATGTAGTGCTAACTCTTTGGTTGCAGGTTCAGGTATGTTTTTAGTCTACCTGTTATTGTTCACTTTAGATGCTTATCGCTCATACCAGGCTTTATGTCTGACCCAGAGTTTTATGTCTCCTCTTATTACTCTAGGTGCTCACACGAGCAGACTAGAGACAGGTTAGCTGGTGATGCGCGAGTAGCTGATTCGGAGGCGGGCAGGAGGCTTGTAACACCCCTCCTCTGTTAAGGTCACTCTCAAAGGGAATGCCTTAACTTTGGTGGAGCATTTTAGTAAACAGAACAGAAACTTACAAGACAGATAAAATAGTACTTGCAAATTTTTAACTTTATTACAGCGGAAACAGAAATTTATATGGTTACATCCTTTCAATTTCAGAATTCAAGTACAAAATATCAGTCTTGTACAAAAGCCTTCAAAATGCATAGTTTAAAATCATAATCCCCATGGAACGGAAGCTATACAGAGCCAAGCCATACTTTAAGCACTTCAAGCAAAGAGAAATCCGGATCAAGCTAAAGTATTTCCCTCCTTGGATAACCTGGGGGGGAAACGGAAGAAAGGAGGCGAAAACAACAAGGGTCAGACAAAAAGTCTGGCAAGTCCAGTGACTTTCAGCATATGAACAGATAATAATAATATGATATGAACATAAAACTGGATGTGAGATAACTATAACAGGTGTAGCAGATATAACAGAAAAACAGAATGATATAAACTATTGTTTTACACTTCTCTGCACTAATACTAGTATAGCAGAATTAGGTGTCACCCTAATGTCTAAATTGAAGCAGGAACGGGTACAGAGTACTTTAACAGAAACAGAATGCTAATAATGGGCCTTTACTACCCGATCAGAAACAGACAGAAGAAGAAACAGATTTATCCCTATGGAAACAGAATGTGGAATTAGGTGTACACTAGTAATGGGCCTTTACCACCCGAACAGACGGTACCACACAGAAACAGACAGGTGTTACCACCCAACAGAAACAGACGGTACCAACAGAAACAGACAGAACTAAGCGTACCCTAAAACCCTACCCCAAGCGATCGGCTCCCTAATACATAAATATCCTGTGTCGGCCCCACAGTAGGGTGTATCACTCCCTAAAGTGACAACCAATTGGCACAGACCTATTTACAGATGTCACGGCGTCTTACATCCTCAGAGGCAGACCGGGATCCATGCACGCACATGACCCGGTTGGAACGCACCATCAACACCCCTCGCCATTATCAGAATGAACCTCTTATAATTAGTTCAGTAAGCGTGCCCGGACCCTACTTACTGTTGGGTCAAAGTTTTGATACCAGAAAGGGTTACTGACTAATATGGGTCCCAAACAACAGATGACACAAGTAATTCCCCTCCTAACCTTGTGTCCCCAGACTAACAGATTTCAGATTAACTTGTTTACAAGTTCAGACATACAGAGTTCAGATTTACTAATTCACAAATTCAGTTAACAAGTTTTCAGACTAACGAGTCAGATGTACAGATTTTTCAGATTTGTCTAACTTTGTATTGGGCCTCCAAATTCATGGACGGGTTTTACTACATTTATTAATCCCTTTGGTTTAACCCTATTTTTCCCCAATACGTTTTAGACGTCATTCTTATCTTAGATTTGCATTAATTAATTATTAATGCACAGACCTCTCACATTAGGTCGATAGCTTGTGGCCGCTGGATATGCCGGGCGGTTCCGGGCAGACTTCTGCCACAAGCCAGACCTAACCTCGTGTCTTACGCATGTTATGACTAACTTCTCACATTAGAACCTATTGTTTGCGGCCACTGGATGTGCCGGGCGGTTCCGGGCAGATTTACGCCGCAAACTCATTCTAACCTCGAGTTAGCCATGTTTATCTTTGCGGCCAATTAATTAATAATTTACCGTTTATGCGCACGCCCAATATATATGCCAATTCAGATTATATCAATAACAGGATGATTATATCAACATAGCAGATAACAGATTTTATATGACTTAACGGATTTAACAGATTTAGCAACTTAGCAGATTTTGGCATATAACAGGTTAGGCATTTCAACCGACAAATTTAACAGATTAGGCATTTCAATCTAATTAGCAGTCTAGGCAATATAACAAAACTAGTAGTTTAGGCAACTTGACAAATTAGCAGATTTAGCAAATTTAATATTTCTAAAAGTTCTATTTACATGCCTTGCCCAATCATAAATTGGCCTAAATTCATATGCTTACATAATTGTCATGATTCACAACATATACTCCATGTTTGCATAAAGTTACATAGCACAGAATATGGACATAATTTGCCATATAACATATGTTCCAATTTTTGTTAAACTAACATCTTACAGCAGATTCACATATAAATTATACCAAATATAACCATTAATTTCAATGCATGCCATATCCAAAAATCCCTATTTAGGTGTAATCTAAATAGATATCCTAATTAATGTAAATCTTTACACCTAACTTTCCATATCCTTCTTCTTTTCATGTCATGAATCATTATGCAAACTATACCCAACAATATAAATCTTTAAATCATATCTTCTAAAAATCAGATCTTGACTTTTATATGCATTTTGTCCAAAGTCTCAAATCCTATGTAATCTTACAATGGTTCCTCTTTTCTTCTATCATAGAATATGCATAGATCCAAATCTATGTTTACAACATATGCTCATTAATTACAGTTCTAAATTACAACATAGCTATGCATACAACATGCATAAATTATATGTTCATAGTCAAATTTATGCATATGTCCAATATATTTTATGCCTCAGACCTAAAGTCATACATTCAATTTAGTCTTGTCAAATTTCGCATCATTCATCCCAAAATTTGCGTTCATACGTTCATCTCTTATGAGATTAGGCACAGGCTCGTGGTAGCCTGGCTATAAAAACAGAAAAGAAGAAAAGGGATACAGAAAAACAGATCTGACAGAAGAAAATATATATACGATCTCAGATTCAGAATCAAAAACATATCAAAATTATTATTAACGTTTATAGCGGAAAATAACTGTACTTGCCTTGATTAGATTAAAGAAAGAACTTTAACTTGCTGTAGAATCTTTGCAGAAACTTTAATCTCTAGTTTGAATTGAGTTGCTTAGGCTGATGTTGATTATCTTCTAGTTTCAATTCCAGCAGAGCAGCGACGCCATTTTTATTTTTTTATTAGAAGAAGAGAGCAATGGAGGCTAGAGAATTGTGTAGGAAACCTAGGTAGAGTCTAGGGTCATTTTTATAGAGTTTATGAACTGATTAGGACCATTGATGTTGCTTGGATTGATCGTAGCCATTCATTCGCAAGAGGGACCAATTAGAGCCTGCCACCTAGCCCTAATGACAAAGCAGACCACAGAAAATCGACTAACAGAGAATAGGCCAGCCAGGTTGGGCTGGGTTCGACCTGGCTCTGGACCAGGTCGACAGCCCTGTCGACAGCCCTGTCGACAGCCCTGTCGACCTGGCTAGACCAGGTCGACAGCCCAATCGACCTGGGTGTCTTAGGCGGGAATTTTCCCGCCTTGGCCAATTGGGCCCGATTTTAATTTTTAAACTGTTTTATTCTGTTCGAATTTTAAACTTAATTCAGAAACTTCCGAAGGCCATATCTTCTTCATACGGACTCCGTTTTTCGAAAACTCGGACTCTATTTCGCGTATTTTTCCGAGACGAACGCAATGGCGTATCCCGTTTCCCTTAGTTCTTTGATTTCAAATTAATTATACTTTAATTTGTTAATTCCACAGTTATAGAATACACGGGGTGTTACATTCTCCCCCACTTAAAAGGATTTCGTCCCCGAAATCTTCAAGTTAAGAAGAGTGTGTCCTACCATCCAATCACCCATCTACTCAACCATCATCCACAAGCATCCATTGTCCTTTGGGATTTCTAATGTTGTATGAACATATGCAAAAGTGTGTGTATATGTTCCTTATCTAATGCAAAGATCAGGCGGTCCACTGATTCAGTTGACCTCCTTAATGCGAATTATGCCAGTGCCATGAGTCCAACATGTATGCAATTTTCCTACTCTATACATATCATTTCTATATGAGTGCACAACCATTCAGTCATATGCAACATCCATGTGCTGAGTCAATCAATTTGCATCCACAAAAATTGAAAATGCTCACACATCCATATGCAGTATGAGAGTGTTTTCGAGCCGATCTAGTGCCTAGTGTGTGTATATGCGTCCACGAGCAACCATTAGCAACCACTTGCATCCATCAAACATAACATGTCTCAAACACATGTTTACACCCATTAGGATTCCTATCTATAAGTTGAACACTCGATCGATAGGATAGAGTCTAGTGATGGAAGCGAGTACGGATAGAACGAAGACTTGGTTCCCATTAGACATTGGTTGAGAAAATAATTCCCCTAAGTATCAACCCCAAAGACCGAAATCAATATCAGATTGACACTCAGAGGATTACCTTCTTTAGACAATGTCAAAACTGGAAATCAGAATTATTCAGATATTTACAAACTACTGATACAGATCAGATTCCCTAATGATTCTTAGGAAGCTAAGCATGATAAAATCATATCCCACAAAAACTCAGAATATATGCGTCATATTTGACGCCTAACACAGATATCCCTCAAACCTTAATCTCAAACAGATGGGCCATAACCCTTATGGGTCTGAGCCTACAGCGGAATTCAGAAATAATACTAGTATTAAAGTGCAGAGTATCGATTACAAAATCAAAATATCAGAATCAGAAAAAGTCTTAACTCCATAATCAGATAAAGAAATTAAACCTACTATAGAAATTTTCCTATTTCTATCCTAGCCACTAGCCTCAGGAGTGTTCGCCTGCCCTCCTTGTCCTCGTCTCTTCGGGCAGTCCCTAGTGAAGTGTCCCATCTCCCCACAGTTGAAGCAAGCGCCCTTCCTTTTTCTGCAATCCTTGTTCAGATGAGTCGAGCTTCCACAAGTAAAGCACTTTTTCCCCTTCTTATCTTCAGACTTCTCATCCTTCTTTTGTGTTTCCTTTTTGGGCCCCGCTTTCTTATTCTGTGGTTCTTCCTTCTTTGTCTCTTTCGGGCCCTTGTCTTCCTCGTGCAGTAGTGCCATATCCACCAATTTCTCGTAAGTTGCTCCCATGGGTACATGGGTCATGGCTAGGCTGTGCAGTGGCTCATTCAATCCTTTAACAAAGCGGAGAGCCTTTTTATGCTGAGTGTTGACTAAATCCAATCCGAATCTTGCGAGTTGGTTGAACTGGTTGACGTATTCCTTGACCGTCATACTTCCTTGCTTAAGAGACAAGAACTTTTCCAATTGTAAACTTCGTTCAGCTTGCGAGAGGAATTTTGTCTCAAACCTTGTTCTGAAATCCATCCATGTCTCAACCGGCCTCTCGGCGTTAGTGACTTCCCACCAGTAGGAAGCTTCGTCTTTGAGCAGCCATACTGCCAACTGTACCTTCTGCCTATCGTCCACCTCGAAGATAACGAATAGATCCTCAGTTTCTTTGAGCCAATTCCTTGCTTCTACGAATGATTCAGTTCCTTTGAAATCCTTCCCACCCATGGCCCTAAAATCTCTACAGATCTTTGAGAAAGCAATTGCACGAGGAGGGGGTGGAGGAGGGGGATCATTTGCTGGACCCGCAGCGGCGGTCCTAGCCTCAAGATATTGACGAAACCAACCGGGTACATGAACACCCTCTGGTATCTCAGATGCTTCAGACATGCTGGAACAAAAAAGGAAAGGTTCAACACAAAAAGGACTGAAAGAAAGATATATGGCTCTTGGGGATCATGTTTTTCAAAATAAGCTTTATTTTTGAAAATACTTCCTTCCAAAACCTTTTTTTTTTAAAATAGTTTTCAAAAACTTTACCCAATCTAGTAACCTTCAGCTCTGATACCAAGTGTAACACCCCTCCTCTGTTAAGGTCACTCACAAAGGGAATGCCTTAACTTTGGTGGAGCATTTTAGTAAACAGAACAGAAACTTACAAGACAGATAAAACAGTACTTGCAAATTTTTAACTTTATTACAGCGGAAACAGAAATTTATATGGTTACATCCTTTCAATTTCAGAATTCAAGTACAAAATATCAGTCTTGTACAAAAGCCTTCAAAATGCATAGTTTAAAATCATAATCCCCATGGAACGGAAGCTATACAGAGCCAAGCCATACTTTAAGCACTTCAAGCAAAGAGAAATCCGGATCAAGCTAAAGTATTTCCCTCCTTGGATAACCTGGGGGGGAAACGGAAGAAAGGAGGCGAAAACAACAAGGGTCAGACAAAAAGTCTGGCAAGTCCAGTGACTTTCAGCATATGAACAGATAATAATAATATGATATGAACATAAAACTGGATGTGAGATAACTATAACAGGTGTAGCAGATATAACAGAAAAACAGAATGATATAAACTATTGTTTTACACTTCTCTGCACTAATACTAGTATAGCAGAATTAGGTGTCACCCTAATGTCTAAATTGAAGCAGGAACGGGTACAGAGTACTTTAACAGAAACAGAATGCTAATAATGGGCCTTTACTACCCGATCAGAAACAGACAGAAGAAGAAACAGATTTATCCCTATGGAAACAGAATGTGGAATTAGGTGTACACTAGTAATGGGCCTTTACCACCCGAACAGACGGTACCACACAGAAACAGACAGGTGTTACCACCCAACAGAAACAGACGGTGCCAACAGAAACAGACAGAACTAAGCGTACCCTAAAACCCTACCCCAAGCGATCGGCTCCCTAATACATAAATATCCTGTGTCGGCCCCACAGTAGGGTGTATCACTCCCTAAAGTGACAACCAATTGGCACAGACCTATTTACAGATGTCACGGCGTCTTACATCCTCAGAGGCAGACCGGGATCCATGCACGCACATGACCCGGTTGGAACGCACCATCAACACCCCTCGCCATTATCAGAATGAACCTCTTATAATTAGTTCAGTAAGCGTGCCCGGACCCTACTTACTGTTGGGTCAAAGTTTTGATACCAGAAAGGGTTACTGACTAATATGGGTCCCAAACAACAGATGACACAAGTAATTCCCCTCCTAACCTTGTGTCCCCAGACTAACAGATTTCAGATTAACTTGTTTACAAGTTCAGACATACAGAGTTCAGATTTACTAATTCACAAATTCAGTTAACAAGTTTTCAGACTAACGAGTCAGATGTACAGATTTTTCAGATTTGTCTAACTTTGTATTGGGCCTCCAAATTCATGGACGGGTTTTACTACATTTATTAATCCCTTTGGTTTAACCCTATTTTTCCCCAATACGTTTTAGACGTCATTCTTATCTTAGATTTGCATTAATTAATTATTAATGCACAGACCTATCACATTAGGTCGGTAGCTTGTGGCCGCTGGATATGCCGGGCGGTTCCGGGCAGACTTCTGCCACAAGCCAGACCTAACCTCGTGTCTTACGCATGTTATGACTAACTTCTCACATTAGAACCTATTGTTTGCGGCCACTGGATGTGCCGGGCGGTTCCGGGCAGATTTACGCCGCAAACTCATTCTAACCTCGAGTTAGCCATGTTTATCTTTGCGGCCAATTAATTAATAATTTACCGTTTATGCGCACGCCCAATATATATGCCAATTCAGATTATATCAATAACAGGATGATTATATCAACATAGCAGATAACAGATTTTATATGACTTAACGGATTTAACAGATTTAGCAACTTAGCAGATTTTGGCATATAACAGGTTAGGCATTTCAACCGACAAATTTAACAGATTAGGCATTTCAATCTAATTAGCAGTCTAGGCAATATAACAAAACTAGTAGTTTAGGCAACTTGACAAATTAGCAGATTTAGCAAATTTAATATTTCTAAAAGTTCTATTTACATGCCTTGCCCAATCATAAATTGGCCTAAATTCATATGCTTACATAATTGTCATGATTCACAACATATACTCCATGTTTGCATAAAGTTACATAGCACAGAATATGGACATAATTTGCCATATAACATATGTTCCAATTTTTGTTAAACTAGCATCTTACAGCAGATTCACATATAAATTATACCAAATATAACCATTAATTTCAATGCATGCCATATCCAAAAATCCCTATTTAGGTGTAATCTAAATAGATATCCTAATTAATGTAAATCTTTACACCTAACTTTCCATATCCTTCTTCTTTTCATGTCATGAATCATTATGCAAACTATACCCAACAATATAAATCTTTAAATCATATCTTCTAAAAATCAGATCTTGACTTTTATATGCATTTTGTCCAAAGTCTCAAATCCTATGTAATCTTACAATGGTTCCTCTTTTCTTCTATCATAGAATATGCATAGATCCAAATCTATGTTTACAACATATGCTCATTAATTACAGTTCTAAATTACAACATAGCTATGCATACAACATGCATAAATTATATGTTCATAGTCAAATTTATGCATATGTCCAATATATTTTATGCCTCAGACCTAAAGTCATACATTCAATTTAGTCTTGTCAAATTTCGCATCATTCATCCCAAAATTTGCGTTCATACGTTCATCTCTTATGAGATTAGGCACAGGCTCGTGGTAGCCTGGCTATAAAAACAGAAAAGAAGAAAAGGGATACAGAAAAACAGATCTGACAGAAGAAAATATATATACGATCTCAGATTCAGAATCAAAAACATATCAAAATTATTATTAACGTTTATAGCGGAAAATAACTGTACTTGCCTTGATTAGATTAAAGAAAGAACTTTAACTTGCTGTAGAATCTTTGCAGAAACTTTAATCTCTAGTTTGAATTGAGTTGCTTAGGCTGATGTTGATTATCTTCTAGTTTCAATTCCAGCAGAGCAGCGACGCCATTTTTATTTTTTTTATTAGAAGAAGAGAGCAATGGAGGCTAGAGAATTGTGTAGGAAACCTAGGTAGAGTCTAGGGTCATTTTTATAGAGTTTATGAACTGATTAGGACCATTGATGTTGCTTGGATTGATCGTAGCCATTCATTCGCAAGAGGGACCAATTAGAGCCTGCCACCTAGCCCTAATGACAAAGCAGACCACAGAAAATCGACTAACAGAGAATAGGCCAGCCAGATTGGGCTGGGTTCGACCTGGCTCTGGACCAGGTCGACAGCCCTGTCGACAGCCCTGTCGACCTGGCTAGACCAAGTCGACAGCCCAGTCGACCTGGGTGTCTTAGGCGGGAATTTTCCCGCCTTGGCCAATTGGGCCCGATTTTAATTTTTAAACTGTTTTATTCTGTTCGAATTTTAAACTTAATTCAGAAACTTTCGAAGGCCATATCTTCTTCATACGGACTCCGCTTTTCGTAAACTCGGACTCTATTTCGCGTATTTTTCCGAGACGAACGCAATGGCGTATCCCGTTTCCCTTAGTTCTTTGATTTCAAATTAATTATACTTTAATTTGTTAATTCCACAGTTATAGAATACACGGGGTGTTACAAGGCTTCCACGTATTATATATATACACATTCTCCCTGTGTCGTTGGTGGTCGCTACTTGGGCATTAGTAGTGTACCTCTTTTATCTTACCTTTGCTTTGAGACAGTTTGAAAGTTGTAATCAGCTGTATTTTGGATTTCCGCTGCTATGATGTTTAGTTCTGATTTTCAGCTTATGCACTGTCTCTCCTGTTTTATGTCAAGTATGTTATTATTATATTTTATTCTATGCGCTGTGAGACATTCTACAGGTTCTTTGTATGTTCATTTCCTTCTTCCTTTTCCTTCTGACGACCCGTTCCGTGCTAACTGGACATGTGTACAGCGCACTTTTGGAGTAAATGTCGGTTGGTGCCGGGCGGGCCGTCACAATCACTTTAGCTATAAACCAAGATCCTATGAATATAAGTATGCAAAACCCAACTACTAGCTGCCCGTGCGGAAAATAAGGGCACCCAGAGTTTAGGTCAAAACAATAAACTCCAGGTCATTCATGTGACTGGTGTGAGAACTAAAACAGTTACTAATTTGGTTTTTAAAGTTCGGTAAATCAAGGGACCACGCCATATAACACGGAACGGGTTTTTACCCCAAGAATACCAGTGCATAAACAAATAGCGCAATGCTAAATAAAGAACAATAAAGCTGCAATAAGACCCAGGTCCCATCACACAATGCAACGCAAGCCGTAGGATAGGGTTTTACCTTATAACAGCCAAATAATGCTTGATACGCGAAATTTAATCTTTTAATATTACTATAAGTGAAAAAAACAATTTAATCATAATTTATAAATCATAGACGGCATAGTATCCCATGCTACTATGTCGCCATACTAGGCTCTACAAATAAAACTGAATGTCACGTATTGGAAATTGGATTCCATCATGAGTCGAGGCAAGGGGAAAGCTCCTCTCCGATTCGAGACACTCTAGAAAATGTCTCAGGACCACACACAACGATCCTTGGATGCTTCAGGGCCGGTCCTCACCTAACTTTGGAGGATTAATTATTCCTGAACACACGTTTCCCGGTCCTATAGGACCTATATAATGGTCTGTACATCGACACACAAAGTGCCAGTTATCGACCATATATTCGAGGCGCCTCGCATTCCAACAACACAGGTAAAAAGTATATAAATTTCAGCCAGTTTAAGCACTGACACCACCCATAGCAAGAAAGAAACGTCATGCTCTCCCTGCAGTCCTTATCCCGTTTTTGACTCATACCGAGGTGTGAGGCTCGCAAACCAATGTTATACACAAAGCTATGCCACGTAGGCCGTGCTTTAATCATCAACCACAAGACCTTGCTTTTCAACAAAAGCCTTGATCATTTGCCACTTAGGCATGCCACACAGAAAATTTCACTCCATGCGATTGATATCCATCAATATGTAACCTCTGAGCTCATACGTTTCAGAGAAGGACGTTAAGCAAGAGAATAAATTCTCTGCCGCCAAACAGATATATATTTAATAGAAATCAATCACACCGAATAAAATCCAATGTCAGACACACAGTCCATTTACAAGTTCGTTCTGGGTATGAACGAAACCGGAGGCACTTTCCTCTCATATCCGTCAATCTCCAAGTACGTCTGGACGATCACCAACTGATTCCCTCCTCTTGGGTGTACAGCCCAATCAAGATCATCAGTAATCACCCAAACGATGTGAAGACCCTCGGTCTTCAACCACCGTCTTCATCTTCGACTTATCATCGATTCGGTTATTCAGAATAGGTATAAACCCGGTCTTTCCAAATAACCCGCGTATATAATAAACAAATGTTACACGAACACAACGTACGCCTCATTCCAATTCATCAGTCACTAATCGTAAATTAGTAAGAGAACAATTCCCCAAATATTAACCCCGAAGGCCGAAACCAGCATCAGATCAATACCCAGGAAACCATTCATCTCAACTAATTTTTAGTTAGTTGCTAAATTTCAAATTCTTAGGGAAAGGTTCCCATTAATTTTATCAAAGATAAATTCTTTGAAATTTATTCTTTAATCTTCCTTTGAATATCATTTCAAACTAGTCGGGATTAGTGAACCACACCGAAGTAATTATTTATTTTATTTCCCAATCTCAACCTATTCATCCCAAGGAGCATGTAAGGACCCGTACTTCCCCCGTTAAGGGAAGAAAGGATTGCTTTGAGAACAAGCCACATCGGTACACAAACAAAAGAACATTTCATTGTTTATCACAACAATTCCATCAGAATACAAGAATATACATAGTATGAATAAATATTATACAACAGAGATTATCAGAGATTTAAATACATTACTGCAGTGGAAAAATAATACAAAACATAACTAGAAGAAATACACGGATACAGAGCTTTCCGAATATCACTTCTGCTATAAACCAACATCCTGTGAATATAAATCTGCAAAACCCAACTAATAGCTGCCCGTGCGGAAAATAATGGCACCCAGAGCTTAGGTTAAAACAATAAACTCCAGGTCAGTCATGTGACTGGTGTGAGAACTAAAACAGTTATTAATTCTTATTTTAAAGTTTGGTAAATCAAGGGACCACCCCGTATAACACGAAACGGGTTTTTACTCCAAGAATACCAGTGCATAAACAAACAGCGCAATGCTAAATAAGGAACAATGAAGCTGTTATAAGACCCATGTCCCATCACACAATGCAACGCAAGCCGGAGGATAGGGTTTTACCTTATAACAGCCAAAAATGCTTGATACGTGAAATTTTATCGTTTTAATTCTAAATAGACTCCAACCGTAAATTAGTTAGAGAACGATTCCCTAAGTATAAACCCCGAAGGACGAAACCAACATCAGACCAATACCTAGGAAACCACCCATCTTAGCTCATTTACAGTTAGTTTCTAATTTTATATACAATCATAAATATCAATCATAGACGGCATAGTGCCGCATACCACTATGTCGCCATACTAGGCTCTACAAATAAAACCGAATGACACGGATTGGAAATTGGATTCCATCATGAGTCGAGGCAAGCGGCAAGCTCCTCTCCTCTTCGAGACAATCTAGTAAACGCCTCAGGAGTACACACTCTGGGTAACCCTTGGATGCTTCAGGGCCGGTCCACACTTACGTTAGTGGATTAGTATTCCTGAACACATGTTTCCCGGTCCTAACAGACCTAAAATCGAGGCGCCTCATTCCAACAACCACAAGGTGAAAATAATATAAATGTCGGCCAGTTTAAGCACCAACACCACCATAGCTAGAAAGAAACGTAGTGTTCTCTCTACCATCCGTATCCCGTTTTTGACTCATACCGAGGTGTGAGGCTCGCGAATCAACGTTATACACAAAGCTGTGCCACGTAGGTCGTGCTTTGATCATCAACCACAAGACTTTGCTTTTCAACAGAAGCCTTGATCCATGCAACTCAGCATGCTACATAGGCAATTCATGCCATGTGTTAGACCGAAATCTGGGCCTAACACCCAAACTCTATGTGAAATCCTCACAAATCACAGATTACAGATAAAAAGCAGTAAAAACAGGGAACACACGAGATTTTTATAGTGGTTCGGCTCAATCCAAGCCTACGTCCACTTTATAGTTTCTCATATCCTGAGGAATTACAATTACAATGGTGTCTCACAATCCGTGAGATTCGATTATACACAATAGCCTTGTTTTGTAATGAAGAAGAGGAGAAAAGAGATTGAATTTATACACGATAGCCTCGTGTTTGATTGAGTTGAGGAGTACCCAAAGTCCTTGAATACTTGGTAATGGAGGTTGGGAGGTGTTAGTGCCAGAAAAAAGTCCCTTGAAATGACCATCTCGTGGTGTATTTATAGGCGTAGAGGAGCTGCTGGGAGTCCTGAATCGGATCGGATTGGAGGGGCACGTGGCATGTGGAGAGGCCATCTCGGAGATGGTGGAGAAGTGGTCTTCAGATCGTGCTAGGACAGGTGTAAGCCGATCCGGATTAATAGGAGGTAGTTACTCCTTGAGAACAGGTCAAAGTTGAGGTGTAGCAGCAGGTCGAAGCGGTTCGGTTCGGGTCCTCTTCCTTCCGAACCAATCCGGAGCATTCCAACCGAAGGCGAGACGTGTTGCTATACATCTGGTGCAAGGTGGGTCGGTTCGGACTTCCGATCCGAACCGAGTTGGCGTCTTCGATCCGAAGAGTGGAAACACTTCAGTGTAGTGTGTAAGGCGGGTCGGGTCGGTTGTCCGATCCGAACCGAGTTGGTGTCTTCAACCCGAAGACTTTGTGCTCTTGTGAGGATCCGATGCGAAGCGGGTCGGATTGCTCCATTCCACCCGATCCGAACCGAGTCAGAGCTCTGCCAAAACCATCCAATGCTATGGTTCTTCGAAGAGAGGAGTCGGAGCGAGTCCGATCCGATCCGGGAGGTCAAGCCAATTTCCAAATTCCAAGTTTCCGGTTCTGCATGCGTTCACGGAAACGGGCATAACTTTCAAACCGTAAGTCCGATTGAGCTGAACCAAAGCTCAAACAGAAGCTGATTCAGAGAACTACGAGAGTTACAAAGCTCAGCCCCATAATCGCTGTCTTCGGGCCCAAAAAAGGTCATCTGATAGGAGTTCCGGGCCATTCTTTGTTTGTGATGCGACTTCAACCAAATCGCTTGCTGTCTTCTGACGGTATTCCCAATACTCTAGTGTGTTGTTTATCAGAGATTCCATATGTGACTGCTTTGACTAAAAAGTGGGTCAACACCATGCGATTGATATCTATCGATATATAACCTCTAAGCTCGTACGTCTCAGAGAAGGGCATTAAGCAAGAGAATAAATTCTCAGCCGCCAAACAGATATATATTTAATAGAAATCAATCAACACAGAATAAAATTCAATGTCAGACACACTGTAATAACCCGGAAATCTAGGCCAATTTAAAATTTTTATTTTGGCAATTTTAATGAATTTTGAATATTTAAAATGAATATTTTAAATAATAACGACAAGAAATTTATTTTTGAATAGAATTCGAACGTATATATTTATATACCTTGACGTTAGAATATAAATATTTATTTTAAATTATAAAAGGAATTGAAAATGGCGTGGTAGTTCGATAATTCGATTTCAAAATTCAAATGAATGTACCGGGTGCAAAATAAACCGGATTTTAGCGAAACCAAAAATATCAGAATATATTTGAGAATATCTTTCCAACGAATACGAAAAATTAAAATTTCATAGCGAGTATAAAAAGTTATGTCCAATTGAAAATTCAGAAAAGTCGCTATGGAGTTTATATATATTTTAACATATATAAAGGCCCTTAGAAATGGAAATTTTGCAAACGACCTCGGTTTTCGACGAAACCACTTTTGTTGGATCCGAGATGTCAAATTATTGCTAGGTTTCAAAAATTATAATTTTCTGAATCAATATGTGAGCGTGGCGAAGCTAAACGTGTTTTAACAGTTTCAATAAAGTTCGGGTCGACCAGAAAATGGCCATTTTTCAAACGGTCTCAGAATTCAACGAAATCAGTTTTGTTAGGACCGTATCATTAATACAAAGCTAGAAATAATTTTTCTGGAATTTTCTGAGTTTGTATATGGCCTCGGTAAATTGAAATGTCCGTTTAAATTGAATATATGAAGATTTATATTTTAAATTCAATGGAAACTGATCATAACAGTTGAATTGGCCTGTGATACATATTCCATTGTGTTCGGAATGGGGGTAAAATGCTAGGGACAACAGTCGGTGGGTTCGATTTCGAGTTGAAAATAAAACGATGCTTTTAAGAAATTTAAAATAATTAAATAATGTAATTTCCCTCATATACTCTCCCTCCCCTTCTCTCTTCAGGTCAACGCATCATTTAAAATTGAAAATAAAAATAAAATAAAAAGCTAATCCCCAAATCGCTTCAGCCCCCCTCCAGCGATGATCGACGTCGCGCTAGAGACCACCGCCGCCTCCCCCTAATGTTGTCGCGCCCCCCTCTTCAGTCCCTCCTCATCCATCTCGCGCAAGCTCCAGCAGCTTGAGCCCCCAATTCAGAAATCAGCCACCCTCGCCTCCGGTTGCCACCGCAGCACCGCACCCAGTCGGACCCCCTACCTCCGCCGATGGCCCCTGCTCCACTACTAGCCCTCCTCCCTCTTCGATTTCGGTGAGTTAGTTTTTTTTTTGTTAATTTAATTTTAAATCTGAGATAGCATTGTTTTAAAAACTAGGTTTTATATATTTAACATGAGAGTAAAATCTGATTTTTTTTTATATAGATAAAGTCATGATTTTTATCTATAAAAAGTTGAGTTTTTTTATATGAATCAAATTAGGTTAAAAATCAGATTTTGATATGAATAACATAGGTTAAAAATAAGGTTTTCATATATATTAATTTTTGAAATATAAAAACTTTGATCTTTGAAATATAAAAACTTTGATCTTTGAAATATAAAAACTTTGATCTTTGAAATATAAAAACTTTGATTTTTGAAATTTAAAAAGATTATATTTTTGTTAAAGAAGTGATTGTTATCATCTTAAAGAAATGATTTTTATTTTGTTCAAGGAGTAATTTCTATAAACATGAAGTTAGGATTTCTATTATATGAAGTTCAATATAAAGATTTGATTTTTATATGTGTTGAGGCGAAGTAAAAGATGTGATTTTTGAATAACAAAAGATGTGATTTTTTTTAAAGTAAACAAAGTTAAGATTTTTATTCGTATAAAAGTGTGATTTTTAAATAGATAAAAATCTAATTTTTATAAAGGAAGAAAGGTTAAATTTGTATATGAAGTTAGAATAAAAATTCAGTTTTTATGTAGGTAGAAATTAGAATAAAAATTCGATCTTTATACATGTAGAAAATTAAAAATATGATTTTTATAAGGAAGGAAGATAAAAATTCTATCTTTATATATATAGCAAATTAAAATTATGATTTTTATATATAGAAGATACAAAAATGTGATTTTTATATATGTAGTGAACACGCATGATGAAAGTGACAAGAGGCGAGCACGGCGAAGTTTTCCTACAAATGAAGAGTCGTGGCGTTTGGATTAGCTTTCGGTGAGAACTCCTCACCTTTAATTTATTTCTAGTTTGAAATATATACTAGGATGCAGACGGTGTTTAGTATCACTCGACACCCGTCGTCCATAGACCATGGACGGCTTGTATGCTTGTTTGTTTGATTTTGATGTGTAGTTGACTGTGTGATGTGATGTGAAATGAAATAAAATATTTTATAGTGGAAAATATTTTATAGTTAAAAATATAATTTTTAACGTGTATATGAAATGAATATTTATAAACAAATCGACGATTTGTTTATATACACTGGTTTGACTGATATTGATTGGGACGATAAATTTTACATATCGCCCAACTGCACAAATAAAATCTGTGTTTGATTGTTTGAAACCCCACATGGGTATTGGGATGATATTTGACGTACACTAATTCCGATTGTTTAGTTGTATGTCGATCGTTTGATTGACAGACTGTTATAAGCGTTGAATATTTATATTCGATGCTTATACAGTGTAGAATGCAATTTAGATGATGGTTGATTATTTGTCATTGTTGAGATATACATGTGTTGTAGAAAATCCATATAATTAACACTATATGATAATTGATTGGGCCTCATTTCAATTTGGAAAATAATTTCATGTGTTGAATAAAAGCCGTGTTGGTTAGATTGACGTCATTTCGACTTGAACGATATTTATATCGATTTTATTCATTTTATAATGAATATCGAAAGTGATTTCAAAAGCTGATAAATTGAAATGAATTGAAATTCGAATTAAATTGAAAAGAACTGAAATTCAAATTGGATTGAAATAGAATTGAAATCGTTTTGAATTGAATTTAAAACGTATTGAAATTGAACTGAAATTGATTTGAATTGAAACCAATTCGAATTAAATTGAAATTGAATTGAAATCGATTTGAAATGAAATTAAAATGAATTTATATTGAAAAATTCGATTTTGATTTGAATTTGAAAAGGAAGTTGAAATCGTTTTGAAAACGAATTTAAAATGATTTATAAAATACGTTTTAAAAGGAAATCGACGAATTATATATTATATATATTATATATAATATATAATGGCCTGAATAGAACGCGCCGCGCTGCGGTAGTTCGCAAATTTCGACCATTGACTTCGAATCGACGTTGCGGGAGATCCGACCGTCGGATTCTCCTAAACCGGGAAACGTTGGGTTCGTATCGAAAAGAGCTTTCTAACGAATATTAGAAATTAGAAATCTAACAGTTGGATTTGGAATTATGTCCAAATCAAATTTGGAAAAGGTCGCTGTAAGTGCAGTTCGATGGCCGTTGATGGAAATCGACTGTACGGGCCTTGATAAAATTATTAAAAATAGTTATAATTTGTGTAAAATCATAAGAAATGATTTGAGAAGAATTGGGATGAAAAACTCCATATTTGAAAAGATAAAAATAGATTTTTATAGAAATGAACTAGTTTTGAACTAGAATTATAATTCTATTTATTTTTAAATAAATAATTTGAATTTGAAAAGGGTTTTAAAAGTAACCAGAATTTCCAATAAGTGAATTGGAATGGATCTGAATCGAAATTGTCTTCGGAATATTTCGATGTTGGGTTTCGTGATGATACAGATACTGTTATGGGAATTTGGAAGATATATTTATATCGTTATTTCCAATACGATATTTGTTGGTCGTAGAATTTGATATTGAATATAAGCCTATATATTTTCTATTCAGAGCCTTGTATTTAATATCAAATGTGATTTGGGTTTGTCGTGAATGGTGTCTTTATTTACACTGTTCTTAAGCCCAATTGAGAAAAAGATTTAATCTTTTTATTTAGATTTAATGAAGTGTACCAATTAAATGGAATTTAATTGGAATTGAATTTGAATTGATTCTTGGATTTATCGTGAACGGTGTTTTAAATAATACTTGTTCTTTAACCCAATAATTAATGGAATGTGATTTTGGGTTTATAGTGAATCGTGTTTTTAAAGGACACTGATTCTTTAACCTAGTTAAAGATTAAAACTAAGTGGAGTTTTAATGAATCTTTAATTAGATTGAAATGGTCGAGAATGGAGTATCACCAGTTTTACTCTAGGCGATAGTTAAATCTTTAATTAGATTTGAACGTGAAATGGTAACTGAATTTACCAATAACACCGTGGTGTTAGATATGAAGTATTACTAGTTTTACTTCATGAAATAAATAGGCTGGGATTGGGAAATAAAATAAATGATTAATTCGGTGTGATTCGCTAATCCCGACTAGTTTGAATCGATATTCAAAGAAGATTAAAGAATAAATTTAAAGAATTTATCTTTGATAAAATTAACGGGAACCTTTCCCAAAGTATAATAATATTTGAATAAAAGAATATTCTGAATTGGAATGAGGCGTAAGTTGTGTTTGTGTAGCACTTGTTTAATATATATGTGAGTTATTCAGAAAGACCGGGTTTATCCCATTCTGAATATCTGATTCGACGTGGTGTCGAAGATGAAGACGGTGGTTGAAGACCGGAGGTCTTCACGTCATTTGGATAATTACTGATGATCTTGATTAGGCTGTACACCCAAGAGGGGAGAATCAGTTGGTGATCGTCCAGACGTACTTGGAGATCGATGGATATGCGGGGTACTAGGTGCCTCCGGTTTCATTCAGACCCAGAACGAACTTGTAAATGGACTGTGTGTCTGACATTGGATTTTATTCTGTGTGATTGATTTCTATTAAATATATATCTGTTTGGCGGTGGAGAATTTATTCTCTTGCTTAACGCCCTTCTCTGAGACGTACGAGCTCAGGGTTTATATATTGATGGATATCAAACGCATGGAGTGAATTGCCTGTGTGGCATGCCTAAGTGGTAATTGATCGAGGTTTCTGTTGAAAAGCAAAGTCTTGTGGTTGATGATCAAAGCACCGCCTGTGTGACATAGCTTTGTGTAACGTGAATCCGCGAGCCTCACACCCCGGTTGTGAACCAAAAACGGGAATGGACCTCAGGGAGGGCATGCGTTTCCTTCTAGTTAGAAGTGGCGTCAGTGGTTTTACATGCCCTGACGAGTTTGACTTATGTGGTTATTGCTGTCGCGAGGCGCCTCGGTTATATCGGTTTCGGCCGATGCATTCTGGTCGGCAGACGGACCAGACTTACACCCCAAAGGGCAGGTAAACGCAGTGTTCAGGATTTAAGTTTAATCCACATCGGTGGACCGGCCCTGTCGCTCCAAGGGTCGAAGCGCTTTGACCCTGAGACATGGGCTAGATTGTCTCGAAGTAGGTGAGGACTATCTTTTGCCTCGGTTCATAAATGGGAATCCAACTTCCAATATGTGACTTTGCGGTTTTATTTGTAGAGCCTAGTATGGCGACATAGTGGGATGGGACGCTTATGCCATCTATGATTGATACTTATGATTTGAAGTTGTTTTATACACTATGCACTTATGATAGTATCAAATGATTTGTTTTAAACGTATCAAGCATTCTTGGCTATTATAAGGTAAAAACCCTATCCTCCGGCTTGCGTTGCATTGTGTGATGGGAACTGTGTCTTATAATAGCTTCATTTTTCTTTATTTAGCATTGCGTTGTTTGTTTTATGCAATGGTATTCTTGGGAGGAAACCCGTTACGTGTTATACGGCGTGGTCCCTTGATTTGCCTAACTTTAAAAATAAAGGTTAATAACTGTTTTAGTTCTCACACCAGCCCCATGACTGACCTGGAGTTTATTGTTTTAACCTAAACTCTGGGTGCCCCTATTCTCCGCACGGGCAGCTAGTAGTTTTGGTTTTGCGGATTTATATTCATAGGATCCTGGTTTACAGCTGGAATGATATCCGGAAAGCTTTGTATCCGTATATCTCCTTTAGTTGTGTATTGTATTATTTTCCGCTGCTATGTAATTTATTGTAATCTCTGATATTTGGTAAATGTGTAATATTGATTTATACTCTGTATATTCTTGTATTCTGATGGAATTGCTGTAATATACAATGAAATGTTCTTCCGTCTGCGTTCTATTTTGTCGTGTTCTCAAAACAATCAGGCGTTTCGAACGGTCTTGATCGGCTTAGCGACTGATTCGGATCGAGCGAAATTCCTTACTCCTACAGTTGGTATCAGAGCTTTGGTTTGCAGAGCTCGGAGAACAAGACACGTTAGAACCAAACGAAAGAATTCATCAGAAATTGGATTAGTAATATCCAATGAGAATGACTCGTTAGAGATGGGATCCGTAGTATCCTAGAACGAGTGTGGGGAGTGTTGTTTTTTTTTTTTAAATAAACATATATATATAAGAATGAAAACAAAATTTGTTTTGAAATTTAAATCGTTTTATACCTATTTGAATATTTATTTGTATTGAATTTGGACAATCCAATATATAAAGATTTTGCATATATGCCTTGCAAACGTATATTCGAAGTTTTAATATGCTGGATAGATATAGAATCATACTCTAGTGGCCCGAAGATGATTCTGATGATTGAGTACTCATCGTCAGAATTTATGTTCGAGTTTCGAAAGTGGGATTTCTATATATTTCGTATTGACTGGTGTGAGAACCAATATTTGATAGGGCCTATTGTTGTGATTTGGCACCAAAAATGTGATTTTTGACTATGTATCAAAGTTATGAATTTGAAAAGCTAATCAACTAATTGATTGTTGATTGTGTTGTTCGATTATTGGTTGATTAATTAAATGTTGAACCTATAACCAAATTAAACCAAATAGTGAGTGTATTGAAAATTAATCTCATTTGCTTGCATATACATGTACTTATATTGAACATGTCATAGCAAGAAGGCTAGAGCAGAGAAATAAAACTGTTTGCCTGACAAATAGGTACATGTTTACCATAATTTACTGTTTTGTTTGGGTGATGATGATTTTTTGAGCCGATTGGCTAGCCGCTTGGCTTTTTCTTTTTCTTTTGGATTGAAGAAGGCCTTGGAAGGCTATATGAAATATCCCAAAGTCCCCGGTGCAGGGGAGGTTATGGCGAAATTTTTTGAAAATTTAGGGTGTTAGCCAAATTTTTGAAGAATTTGAAAAGTTCTTAGAAACTGAAAAGTTGAAGAACTTAAGCCGTAATGAAAATAATGAAAGTTGAGTTGATTAGTTAAACAACTTTCAGCTTCGTTCCTTTTCGGGGACGAAAAGTTTTAAGTGGGGGAGATTGTAATAACCCGGAAATCTAGGCCAATTTAAAATTTTTATTTTGGCAATTTCAATGAATTTTGAATATTTAAAATGAATATTTTAAATAATAACGACGAGAAATTTATTTTTGAATAGAATTCGAACATATATATTTATATAGCTCCACGCTAGAATATAAATATTTATTTTAAATTATAAAAGGAATTGAAATTGGCGCGGTAGTTCGATAATTCGATTTCAAAATTCAAATGAATGTACCGGGTGCAAAATAAACCGGATTTTAGCGAAACCAAAAATATCAGAATTTATTTGAGAATATCTTTCCAATGAATCCGAAAAATTAAAATTACATAGCGGGGATAAAAAGTTATGTCCAGTTGAAAATTCAGAAAAGTCGCCGTGGAATTTATATATATTTTAATATATATAAAGGCCCTTAGAAATGGAAATTTTGCAAACGACCTCGGTTTTCAAAGAAACCACTTTTGTTGGATCCGGAATGTCAAATTATTGCTAGATTTCAAAATTCATAATTTTCTGAAACAATATGTGAGCGTGGCGAAGCTAAACGTGTTTTAACAGTTTCAATTAAATTCGGGTCGACCGGAAAATGGCCATTTTTCATACGGTCTCAGAATTTGACGAAATTAGTTTTGTTAGGACCGTATCGTCAATACGAAGCTAGAAATAATTTTTCTGGAATTTTTTGAGTCTGTATGTGGCCCGGGTAAATTGAAATGTGCGTTTAGATTGAATATATGAAGATTTATATTTTAAATTCAACGGAAACTGATCGTAACTGTTGAATTAGCATGCGATACATATTCCATTGTGTTCGGAATGGGGGTAAAATGCTAGGGACGATAGTCGATGGGTTCGAATTCGTGTTGAAAATAAAAAGTTGCTTTTAAGAAATTTAAAATAATTAAATAATGTAATTTCCCTCATATACTCTCCCTTCCCTTCTCTCTTCAGGTCAACGCATCATTTAAAATTGAAAAAAAAAAGTTGATCCCCAAATCGCTTCAGCCCCCCTTCCAGCGATGATCGACGTCGCGCTAGAGACCACCGCCGCCTCCCCCTGATGTTGTCGCGCCCCCCTCTTCAATCCCTCCTCCTCCATCTCGCGCAAGCTCCAGTAGCTCGAGCTCCCAATTCAGAAATCAGCCACCCTCACCTCCGGTTGCCACCGTAGCACTGCACCCACTCGGACCCCCTACCTCCGGCGACGGTCGCTGCTCCACTACTAGCCCTCCTCCCTCTTCGATTTCGGTGAGTTAGATTTGTTTTTTTTTGTTAATTTAATTTTAAATCTGAGATAGCATTGTTTTAAAAACTAGGTTTTTATATATTTAACATTAGAGTAAAATCTAATTTTTTTTATATAGATAAAGTCATGATTTTTATCTATAAAAAGTTGAGTTTTTTTTTATATGAATCAAATTAGGTTAAAAATCAGATTTTGATATGAATAACATGGGTTAAAAATAAGGTTTTCATATATATTAATTTTTTAAATATAAAAACTTTGATCTTTGAAATATAAAAACTTTGATTTTTGAAATTTAAGAAGATTATATTTTTGTTGAAGAAGTGATTTTTATCATCTTAAAGAAATGATTTTTATTTTGTTCAAGGAGTAATTTCTATAAACATGAAGTTAGGATTTCTATTATATGAAGTTCAATATAAAGATTTGATTTTTATATGTGTTGAGGCGAAGTAAAAGATGTGAATTTTGAATAACCAAAGATGTGATTTTTTTTTAAAGTAAACAAAGTTAAGATTTTTATTCGTATAAAAGTGTGATTTTTAAATATATAAAAATCTAATTTTTATAAAGGAAGAAAGGTTAAATTTGTATATGAAGTTAGAATAAAAATTCAGTTTTTATGTAGGTAGAAATTAGAATAAAAATTCGATCTTTATATATGTAGCAAATTAAAAATATGATTTTTATAAGGAAGGAAGATAAAAATTCGATCTTTATATTTATAGCAAATTAAAAATATGATTTTTATATAATAGAGGATATAAAAATGTGATTTTTATATATGTAGTGAACACGCATGACGAAAGTGACAAGAGCCGAGCACGGCGAAGTTTCCCTACATATGAAGAGTCGTGGCGTTTGGTTAGCTTTCGGTGAGAACTCCTCACCTTTAATTTATTTCTAATTTGAAATATATACTAGGATGCATACGGTGTTTAGTAGCACCTGACACCCATCGTCCACAGACCATGGACGGCTTGTATGCTTGTTTGTTTGATTTTGATGTGTAGTTGACTGTGTGATGTGATGTGAAATGAAATAAAATATTTTATAGTGGAAAATATTTTATAGTTAAAAATATAATTTTTAACGTGTATATGAAATGAATATTTATAAAAAATAGACGATTTGTTTATATACACTGGTTTGACTGATATTGATTGAGATGATAAATTTTACACATCGCCCAACTGCACAAATAAAATCAGTGCTTGATTGTTCGAAACCCCACACGGGTATTGGGATGATATTTGACGTACACTAATCCCGATTGTTTAGTTGTATGTCGATCGATTGATTGACAGACTGTTATAAGTGTTGAATATTTATATTTGATGTTTATACAGTGTAGAATGCACTTTGGATGGTGGTTGATTATTTGTCATTGTTGAGATATACTTGTGTTGTAGAAAATCCATATAATTAACACTATATGATAATTGATTGGGCCTCATTTCAAATTGGAAAATAATTTCAATGTGTTGAATAAAAGCCGTGTTGATTAGATTGACGTCATTTCGACGTGAACGATATTTATATCGATTTTATTCATTTTATAACGAATATCGAAAGTGATTCAAAATCTGATAAATTGAAATGAATTGAAATTCAAATTAAATTGAAAAGAATTGAAATTCGAAATGGATTGAAATAGAATTGAAATCGTTTTGAATTGAATTTAAAACGTATTGAAATTGAACTGAAATTGATTTGAACTAAAACCAATTCGAATTAAATTGAAATTGAATTGAAATCGATTTGAAATGAAATTAAAATGAATTTATAGTGAAAAATTCGATTTTGATTTGAATTTGAAAAGGAAGTTGAAATCGTTTTGAAAACGAATTTAAAACGATTTATAAAATACGTTTTAAAAGGAAATCGACGAAGTATATATTATATATATAATATAATGGCCTGAATAGAACGCGCCGCGCTGCGGCAGTTCGCAAATTTCGACCATTGACTTCGAAATGACGTTGCGGGAGAACCGACTGTCGGATTCTCCTAAAACCGGAATTGCTGGGTTCGTATCGAAAAGAGCTTTATAACGAATATTAGAAATTAGAAATCTAATGATTGGATTTGGAATTATGTCCAAATCAAATTTGGAAATGGTCGTTGTAAGTGCAGTTCGATGGCCGTTGATGGAAATCGACTGTACGGGCCTTGATAAAATTATTAAAAATAGTAATAATTTGCGTAAAATCGTAAGAAATGATTTGGGAAGAATTGGGATGAAAAACTCCATATTTGAAAAGATAAAAATAGATTTTTATCGAAATGAATTAGTTTTGAACTAGAATTATAATTCTATTTATTTTTAAATAAATAAATTGAATTTGAAAAGGGTTTTAAAAGTAACCAGAATTTCCAATAAGTGAATTGGAATAGATTTGAATCGAAATTGTCTTCGGAATATTTCGATGTTGGGTTTCGTGATGATACAGATATTATTATGGGAATTTGGAAGATATATTTATATCGTTATTTCCAATACGATATTTGTTGGTCGTAGAATTTGATATTGAATATAAGCCAATATATTTTCTATTCAGAGCCTTGTATTTAATATCAAATGTGATTTGAGTTTGTCGTGAATGGTGTCTTTGTTAACACCGTTCTTAAGCCCAATTGAGAAAAGATTAAATCTTTTTATTTAGATTAATGAAGTGTACCAATTAAATGGAATTTAATTGGAATTGAATTTGAATTTATTCTTGGGTTTATCGTGAACGGTGTTTTAAATAATACTTGTTCTTTACCTGATAATTAACGGAATGTGATTTTGGGTTTATAGTGAATCGTGTTTTTAAATGACATTGATTCTTTAACCCAGTTAAAGATTAAAACTAAGTGGAGTTTTAATGAATCTTTAATTAGATTGAAATGGTCGAGAATGGAGTATCACCAGTTTTACTCCAGCGATAGTTAAATCTTTAATTAGATTTGAACGTGAAATGGTAATTGAATTTACCGATAACACCGTGGTGTTAGATATGAAGTATTACCGGTTTTACTTCATGGGATAAATAGGTTGGTATTGGGAAATAAAATAAATGATTACTTCGGTGTGGTTCGCTAATCCCGACTATTTTGAATTGATATTCAAAGAAGATTAAAGAATAAATTTAAAGAATTTATCTTTGATAAAATTAATGGGAACCTTTCCCAAAGTATAAGATATTTGAATAAAAGAATATTCTGAATTGGAATGAGGCGTAAGTTGTGTTTGTGTAACACTTGTTTAATATATACGTGAGTTATTCAGAAAGACCGGGTTTATCCCATTCTGAATAACTGATTCGATGTGGTGTCGAAGATGAAGACGGTGGTTGAAGACCGGAGGTCTTCACGTCATTTGGATAATTACTGATGATCTTGATTGTGCCGTACACCCAAGAGGAGAGAATCAGTTGGTGATCGTCCAGACGTACTTGGAGATCGATGGATATGCGGGGTACTAGGTGCCTCCGGTTTCGTTCAGACCCAGAACGAACTTGTAAATGGACTGTGTGTATGACATTGGATTTTATTCTGTGTGATTGATTTCTATTAAGTATATATCTGTTTGGCGGCGGAGAATTTATTCTCTTGCTTAACGCCCTTCTCTGAGACGTACGAGCTCAGAGGTTATATATTGATGGATATCAAACGCATGGAGTGAATTGCCTATGGGGCATGCCTAAGTGGTAATTGATCGAAGCTTCTGTTGAAAAGCAAAGTCTTGTGGTTGATGATCAAAGCACCGCCTGTGTGGCATAGCTTTGTGTAACGTGAATTCACGAGCCTCACACCCCGGTTGTGAACCAGAAACGGTAGAGGACCTCAGGGAGGGCATGCGTTTCCTTCTAGTTAGAAGTGGCGTCAGTGATTTTACATGCCCTGACGAGTTTGACTTATGTGGTAGTTGCTGTTGCGAGGCGCCTCGGTTATATCGGTTTTGGCCGATGCATTCTGGTCGGCAGACGGACCAGAGTTACGCCCCAAAGGGCGGGGAAATGTAGTGTTCAGGATTTAAGTTTAATCCACATCGGTGGACGGCCCTGTCGCTCCAAGGGTCGATGCGCTCTTACCCTGAGACATGGGCTAGATTGTCTCAAAGTCGGTAAGGACTATCTTTTGCCTCGGTTCACAGATGGAAATCCAACTTCCAATACGTGACTTTGCGGTTTTATTTGTAGAGCCTAGTATGGCGACATAGTGGGATGGGGCGCTTATGCTGTCTATGATTGATACTTATGATTTGAAGTTGTTTTATACACTATGCACTTATGATAGTATCAAATGATTTGTTTTAAACGTATCAAGCATTCTTGACTATTATAAGGTAAAACCCCTATCCTCCGGCTTGCATTGCATTGTGTGATGGGAACTGGGTCGTATAATAGCTTCATTTTCTTTATTTAGCATTGCACTATTTGTTTTATGCACTGGTATTCTTGGGAGGAAACCCGTTCCGTGTTATACGGCGTGGTCCCTTGATTTGCCTAACATTAAAAATAAAGGTTAATAACTGTTTTAGTTCTCACACCAGTCCCATGACTGACCTGGAGTTTATTGTTTAAACCTAAACTCTAGGTGCCCCTATTCTCCGCAAGGGCAGCTAGTAGTTTTGGTTTTGCAGATTTATATTCACAGGATCCTGGTTTACAGTTGGAATGATATCAAGAAAGCTTTGTATCCGTATATCTCCTTCAATTTTGTATTGTATTATTTTCCGCTGCTATGTAATTTATTGTAATCTCTGATATTTGATAAATGTATAATATTGATTTATACTCTGTATATTCTTGTATTCTGGTGGAATTATTGTAATATACAATGAAATGTTCTTCCTTCTGCGTTCTATTTTGTCGTGTTCTCAAAACAATCAGGCGTTTCGAACGGTCTTGATCGGTTTGGCGACTGATGCGGATCGAGCGAAATTCCTTACTCCTACACACACAATCAAATTACAAGTTCGTTCTGGGTCTGAACGAAACCGAAGGCACTTTCCTCGCATATCCATCGATCTCCAAGTACGTCTGGACGATCACTAACTGATTCCCTCATCTTGGGTGTACAGCCCAATCAAGATCATCAATAATCATCCAAACGATGTGAAGACTTCCGGTCTTCAACCACCGTCTTCATTTTCGACTTATCGTCGAATTGGTTATTCAGAATGGGTATAAACCCGGTCTTTCCGAACAACCCGCGTATATAATAAACAAATGTTACACAAACACAACATACGCCTCATTCCAATTCATCAGTCACTAACCGTAAATTAGTAAGAGAATAATTTCTCAAATATTAATCCCGAAGGCCGAAACCAACATCAGATCAATACTCAGGAAACCATCCTTCTTAGCTAACCGACATTTAGTTTCTAAATTTCACATTCTTAGGGTAAGATTCCCATTAATTTTATCAAAGATAAATTCTTCCAAATTTATTCTTTAATCTTCCTCTGAATATCATTTCAAACTAGTCGGGATTAACGAACCACACCAAAGTAATTATTTATTTTATTTCCCAATCCCAACCTATTTATCCCATGGAGCAAAACTGGTAATACTCCATATCTAACACCACGGTGTTATCGGTAAAATTAATTACCATTTCACGTTCAAATCTAGTTTAAGATTTAACTATCGCTTGGATCAAAACTGGTGATACTCCATTCTCGGTCATCTTAATCTAATTAAAGATTCATTTTAACTCCACTCGATTTTAATCTTTAACTGGGTTAAAGAACCAATGTCATTTAAAACACAGTTCACGATAAACCCAAAATCACACCACATTCACCAGTCTATAACTGTAAATTTGCAAGAGAACAATTTGCCAAATATTAACCCCGAAGGCCGAAACCAACATCAGATCAATATCCAAGAAACCACTCATCTTAACTGATTTCCAAGCATAGACTAGTTCATTTCGATAAAAATATATTTTTATCCTTACAAATGTGGAATTTTTCATCCCAGTTCTTTCCAACTCATATATTATGATTTTACACAAATTATAGATATTTTTAATAATTTTATCAAGGCCCATACAGCCGATTTCCCATAACGGTCGTCGAACTGCACTTACAGCGACCTTTTCTAAATTTTATTTGGACGTAACTCCAAATCCAACCGTTAGATTTCAATTTTCTAATATTCATTGGAAAGCTCTTTTCGATACGAACCCAACGGTTCCGTTTTCAGGAGAATCCGACGGTCGGATCACCCGTAACGTCAATTCGAAGTCAATGGTATAAATTCGTGAACTGCCGCGACGCGGCGCGTTCTATTCAGGCCATTAAATATATATAATATATTTCATCGATTTCAATTCAAAATGTATTTTATAAATCGTTTTAAATTCATTTTCAATACCATTTCAATTCGATTCAATTTCAATTCGATTTAATTTCAATTCAAATTCATTTTCACGCTCACTTCTAATTCATATTCAGGTCATCTGATAGGAGTTCCGGGCCATTCTTCGTTTGTGATGCGACTTCATCCAAATCGCTTGCTGTCTTCTGACGGTATTCCCAATACTCTAGTGTGTTGTTTATCAGAGATTCCATATGTGACTGCTTTGACTAAAAAGCGGGTCAACATTCTGCCCCTCAGAACATATCTTGCTGAATGAAGGAAGATGTGTTCTGGATAATCCAAGAAATCCAAGGCCACGCCGGGCCTGCCATTTGCAAGTATAATCCATACCTGCGAAGAAGAGAAAGCAAATGGGTATGTCAAAACCTGACAAAACTGATTACACTTTCGAGCATAAACCATGCTTGGGCGTTTGTTTGAGCATAAACCATACTCAAGGGACGATCGAATCATCCTGCCAAAACCTGATGAGGGACCTAACCTTCCGGGTATAAGCCATACCAGGAAGTTCAAACTGAGCATAAGCCATACTCGAGTTTTATTGAGTTCCTTTGCCAAATCCTGGCAAGACAATAAGCCATTCCAGAGTATAATCCATACTTAGAAATGTAGTGGAGTACAATCCATACTCATACCGAGATGGAGCTATACTTGCCAAAGCCTGACAAGATAGTCCGTCCCTAGGCACAATCCGTACCAAGAGTTTCGAGATAAGTATAAGCCATACTTTAGTTAAGATTGAGAATCCTGCCACAACCTGACAAGACACTTAAATTTCCCAAACATAATCCATGCTCGGGAAGTCCTCCCTTATTTAATTCAAAGTACAAAACCAAAGCAAATCCTGATTGGTTTGTCATCGAGCCTAGAGCACGCTTTGGAGCTAAGTCCTAACCCCGAACGTGTGTACTCCGATTTAGCCAATCGGAAAACCTAAAGAAAGTAAAGAGACATATCTTAAATCCTAAGAAATGCTGAAAATGCAGAGTGATCCAATCCAGATCAGTTGATAACGAGCCGATGGGAGCTCGTTCCAGGATCATTCCCTCTCCGGGGAGCAGGTGACGGTAACGCATGTGTAGGCGCTGTTGGTTGTTTCACATACTCGGGTAGCTCTCCACGTCTAACCCGTTCCTCAATCAGATCTCGCAAGTGTCTACAGTCATTTGTGTCATGACTGTCCATATCGTGAAATATGCAATATTTCCCAGAATCGCGTTCTCTTTGCGATGGCTCCCTCCTGGGAGGCTTTGGATAGGAGACGTCACCGTTTGTGTTCACGTAGATGTCGGTTAGTGACGAGTTGAGTTCTGTGTACTTTTCATATCTGGGCCCTCTTCGGGGCTGAGCGTTGCGGTCATTCTTGACGGCAGCTTTTCCTTTGCCTTTACCAGAATCAGACGGTTCACCGTCTTTGAGCATGTTAACATCAAGAATTTTCTTTTCGGACGTTGCATCTTCTTCACGTAAAAACCTATCCGATTCGAGATAGAATTCACTGAGATTCCTTGGTGGGTCTCGGTACAAGGATTTTTTGAACTCCGAGTTGTTTAGAATGCCGGATACTGCCGCCATCAATACCATAGATGGCTCAGGTCGATCAACTGATGCTGCTGCAACGTTGAACCTTTCCAGAAATGACCGCAGAGTTTCATTAGGCCTCTGCTTGATTGTAGTTAGTGACATTACATTCTTGGGTCGAGCGATGTGGACCCGAAACTGTTCAATAAAGCGAGCGACTAACATGTTCTAGCTGTTGATCGATTCAGATTCCAGCTGCCGAAACCACATAGCAGCAATATCAGTCAAAAAGAGGGGAAAGCATTTAGCCATGACGTTTTCTGATGCCGATTGAACTTCCATATGTCGTTTATAGCGCATTAGGTGTACGGTAGGATCTGTTCTGCCGTTGTATGGCTCCAGTTGTGGAAGTTTGAAATCTGGAGGATTGTGGGAATTCCTGATTTCCTGTGTGAATGGATTGTGATTGACATCGTCCATGTCATTCTGATAAATGCGGCCTCTCGAAAGGCGTTCAATAAGGCTGGCGAGCCGATCGCCTTCAAAGAGTTGTTGCAAGTTGACAAGTCCAGAGCTGGTGCTCCCGGCGTTAAGTTCAGAAGTGTGTGGAAGAGTATAAGGAGCTTGGCAGGTCATCCGGTTCGGTTCGGAGGTGCCCCCTTGCTGCGGCTCGGAGGAACGAGGGAGGTTATGGAGAGGTGCATGGTTCGGATCGGATGTGCCGATCCGATCAGGTTCTCTTGTTCCGAACCGGGGAGCTTGATGCTGAGGCTGTGTGGAATTACCGATCCGAACCGGTGCGGAGGTAGGTCGTGCTGGAACGAAGTCTTGATTTCCAGAAGGGAGGCGGCTGCCCCCAAGCTCATGTAAGGTGGAGGTTCGGATCCGATCCGAACCGATCTGGTGAGGATTCCCCCCCCCCCCCATTTCCATCTGCACTTGATTCAAGTTTTGGTCCTCGGTTCGGATCGGATCCAAACCGATCCGGTTTGCAGCTGCTGCTGGGGCTATTTCTGTGCCATTTCCAGCGAGTTGTGTGTTTCCACTCGGCCTACCTTCCATCCGAGCGAAGAATTGGTCAATCATCTCCTGTTGTTTGCGGAGGAGATCATCTTGCCTTGCCATTTGAGTTCTCAATTCAGCGAGAACGCCATCCATTTCATCTCTGGTTAAGTATGCTGATGGATTTTCATGAGAGGAAGCCTCCGGGCTTGCCTCGTTCCTTGTGCCTTCAGTGCCAAGATCCTCAGCACGAGAGAAGGTTCCATCTTTCTTTCGCTTGACCATTGATCCAATAGCCAAATAATCCGCTTCCGTTCAAGCTAGTAGAAGAAGTTGTATCGTGTGCTCCCCTACCTGGCGCGCCAAAATGTTAGACCGAAATCTGGGCCTAACACCCAAACTCTATGTGAAATCCTCACAAATCACATATTATAGATAAAAAGTAGTAAAAATAGGGAACACACGAGATTTTTATAGTGGTTCGGCTCAATCCAAGCCTACGTCCACTTTATAGTTTCTCATATCCTGAGGAATTACAATTACAATGGTGTCTCACAATCCGTGAGATTCGATTATACACAATAGCCTTGTGTTGTAATGAAGAAGAGGAGAAAAGAGATTGAATTTATGCACGATAGCCTCGTGTTTGATTGAGTTGAGGAGTACCCAAAGTCCTTGAATGCTTGGTAATGGAGGTTGGGCAGTGTTAGTGCCGGAAAAAAGTCCTTTGAAATGACCATCTCGTGGTGTATTTATAGGCGTAGAGGAGCTGCTGGGAGTCCTGAATCGGATCGGATTGGAGGGGCACGTGGCATGTGGAGAGGCCATCTCGGAGATGGTGGAGAAGTGGTCTTCAGATCGTGCTAGGACAGGTGTAAGCCGATCCGGATTAATAGGAGGTAGTTACTCCTTGAGAACAGGTCAAAGTTGAGGTGTAGCAGCAGGTCGAAGCGGTTCGGTTCGGGTCCTCTTCCTTCCGAACCGATCCGGAGCATTCCAACCGAAGGCGAGACGTGTTGCTATACATCTGGTGCAAGGCGGGTCGGTTCGGACTTCCGATCCAAACCGAGTTGGTGTCTTCGATCCAAAGAGTGGAAACACTTCAGTGTAGTGTGTAAGTCGGTTCGGTTGTCCGATCCGAACCGAGTTGGTGTCTTCAACCCGAAGACTTTGTGCTCTTGTGAGGATCCGATGCGAAGCGGGTCGGATTGCTCCATTCCACCCGATCCGAACCAAGTCAGAGCTCTGCCAAAACCATCCAATGCTATGGTTCTTCGAAGAGAGGATTCGGAGCGGGTCCGATCCGATCCGGGAGGTCAAGCCAATTTCCAAATTCCAAGTTTCCGGTTCTGCATGCGTTCACGGAAACGGGCATAACTTTCAAACCGTAAGTCCGATTGAGCTGAACCAAAGCTCAAACTGAAGCTAATTCAGAGAGCTACAAGTGTTACCGAGCTCAACTTCGTAATCTTTGTCTTCGGGCCCAAAAAAGGTCATATGATAGGAGTTCCGGGCCATTCTTTGTTTGTGATGCGACTTCAACCAAATCGCTTGCTGTCTTCTGACGGTATTCCCAATACTCTAGTGTGTTGTTTATCAGAGATTCCATATGTGACTGCTTTGACTAAAAAGCGGGTCAACACCATGCGATTGATATCTATCGATATATAACCTCTAAGCTCGTACGTCTCAGAGAAGGGCATTAAGTAAGAGAATAAATTCTCAGTCGCCAAACAGATATATATTTAATAGAAATCAATCAACACAGAATAAAATTCAATGTCAGACACACTGTAATAACCCGGAAATCTAGGCCAATTTAAAATTTTTATTTTGGCAATTTTAATGAATTTTGAATATTTAAAATGAATATTTTAAATAATAACGACAAGAAATTTATTTTTGAATAGAATTCGAACGAATATATTTATGTACCTCGACGTTAGAATATAAATATTTATTTTAAATTATAAAAGGAATTGAAAATGGCGTGGTAGTTCGATAATTCGATTTCAAAATTCAAATGAATGTACCGGGTGCAAAATAAACCGGATTTTAGCGAAACCAAAAATATCAGAATATATTTGAGAATATCTTTCCAACGAATCCGAAAAATTGAAATATCATAGCGGGGATAAAAAGTTATGTCCAATTGAAAATTCAGAAAAGTCGCTGTGGAGTTTATATATATTTTAACATATATAAAGGCCCTTAGAAATGGAAATTTTGCAAACGACCTCGGTTTTCGACGAAACCACTTTTGTTGGATCCGGGATGTCAAATTATTGCTAGGTTTCAAAAATTATAATTTTCTGAATCAATATGTGAGCGTGGCAAAGCTAAACGTGTTTTAACAGTTTCAATAAAGTTCGGGTCGACCAGAAAATGGCCATTTTTCAAACGGTCTCAGAATTCAAAGAAATCAGTTTTGTTAGGACCGTATCGTTAATACGAAGCTAGAAATAATTTTTCTGGAATTTTCTGAGTCTGTATATGGCCCCGGTAAATTGAAATGTCCGTTTAAATTGAATATATGAAGATTTATATTTTAAATTCAATGGAAACTGATCATAACAGTTGAATTGGCCTGCGATCCATCTTGTTCGGAATTGGAGTAAAATGCTAGGGACGACAGTCGGTAGGTTCGATTTCGAGTTGAAAATAAAACGATGCTTTTAAGAAATTTAAAATAATTAAATAATGTAATTTCCCTCATATACTCTCCCTCCCCTTCTCTCTTCAGGTAAACGCATCATTTAAAATTGAAAATAAAAATAAAATAAAAAGCTAATCCCCAAATCGCTTCAGCCCCCCTCCAGCGATGATCGACGACGCGCTAGAGACCACCGCCGCCTCCCCCTGATGTTGTCGCGCCCCCCTCTTCAGTCCCTCCTCATCCATCTCGCGCAAGCTCCAGCAGCTTGAGCCCCCAATTCAGAAATCAGCCACCCTCGCCTCCGGTTGCCACCGCAGCACCGCACCCAGTCGGACCCCCTTACCTCCGCCGATGGCCCCTGCTCCACTACTAGCCCTCCTCCCTCTTCGATTTCGGTGAGTTAGTTTTTTTTTGTTAATTTAATTTTAAATCTGAGATAACATTGTTTAAAAAACTAGGTTTTATAAATTTAACATAAGAGTAAAATCTGATTTTTTTTATATAGATGAAGTCATGATTTTTATCTATAAAAAGTTGATTTTTTTTTATATGAATCAAATTAGGTTAAAAATCAGATTTTGATCTGAATAACATAGGTTAAAAATAAGGTTTTCATATATATTAATTTTTGAAATATAAAAACTTTGATCTTTGAAATATAAAAACTTTGATCTTTGAAATATAAAAACTTTGATTTTTGACATTTAAAAAGATTATATTTTTGTTAAAGAAGTGATTGTTATCATCTTTAAGAAATGATTTTTATTTTGTTCAAGGAGTAATTTCTATAAACATGAAGTTAGGATTTCTATTATATGAAGTTCAATATAAAGATTTGATTTTTATATGTGTTGAGGCGAAGTAAAAGATGTGATTTTTGAATAACAAAAGATGTGATTTTTTTTAAAGTAAACAAAGTTAAGATTTTTATTCGTATAAAAGTGTGATTTTTAAATAGATAAAAATCTAATTTTTATAAAGGAAGAAAGGTTAAATTTGTATATGAAGTTAGAATAAAAATTCAGTTTTTATGTAGGTAGAAATTAGAATAAAAATTCGATCTTTATATATGTAGAAAATTAAAAATATGATTTTTATAAGGAAGGAAGATAAAAATTCTATCTTTATATATATAGCAAATTAAAATTATGATTTTTATATATAGAAGATATGAAAATGTGATTTTTATATATGTAGTGAACACGCATGATGAAAGTGACAAGAGGCGAGCACGGCGAAGTTTTCCTACATATGAAGAGTCGTGGCGTTTGGATTAGCTTTCGGTGAGAACTCCTCACCTTTAATTTATTTCTAGTTTGAAATATATACTAGGATGCATACGGTGTTTAGTATCACTCGACACCCGTCGTCCACAGACCATGGACGGCTTGTATGCTTGTTTGTTTGATTTTGATGTGTAGTTGACTGTGTGATGTGATGTGAAATGAAATAAAATATTTTATAGTGGAAAATATTTTATAGTTAAAAATATAATTTTTAACGTGTATATGAAATGAATATTTATAAACAAATCGACGATTTGTTTATATACACTGGTTTGACTGATATTGATTGGGACGATAAATTTTACATATCGCCCAACTGCACAAATAAAATCTGTGTTTGATTGTTTGAAACCCCACATGGGTATTGGGATGATATATGACGTACACTAACTCCGATTGTTTAGTTGTATGTCGATCGTTTGATTGACAGACTGTTATAAGCGTTGAATATTTATATTTGATGCTTATACAGTGTAGAATGCAATTTAGATGATGGTTGATTATTTGTCATTGTTGAGATATACATGTGTTGTAGAAAATCCATATAATTAACACTATATGATAATTGATTGGGCCTCATTTCAATTTGGAAAATAATTTCATGTGTTGAATAAAAGCCGTGTTGATTAGATTAACGTCATTTCGACTTGAACGATATTTATATCGATTTTATTCATTTTATAATGAATATCGAAAGTGATTTCAAAAGCTGATAAATTGAAATGAATTGAAATTCGAATTAAATTGAAAAGAACTGAAATTCAAATTGGATTGAAATAGAATTGAAATCGTTTTGAATTGAATTTAAAACGTATTGAAATTGAACTGAAATTGATTTGAATTGAAACCAATTCGAATTAAATTGAAATTGAATTGAAATCGATTTGAAATGGAATTAAAATGAATTTATATTGAAAAATTCGATTTCGATTTGAATTTGAAAAGGAAGTTGAAATCGTTTTGAAAACGAATTTAAAATGATTTATAAAATACGTTTTAAAAGGAAATCGACGAATTATATATTATATATATTATATATAATATATAATGGCCTGAATAGAACGCGCCGCGCTGCGGTAGTTCGCAAATTTCGACCATTGACTTCGAATCGACGTTGCGGGAGATCCGACTGTCGGATTCTCCTAAAACCGGAAACGTTGGGTTCGTATCGAAAAGAGATTTCTAACGAATATTAGAAATTAGAAATCTAACGGTTGGATTTGGAATTATGCCCAAATCAAATTTGGAAAAGGTCGCTGTAAGTGCAGTTCGATGGCCGTTGATGAAAATCGACTGTACGGGCCTTGATAAAATTATTAAAAATAGTAATAATTTGTGTAAAATCATAAGAAATGATTTGAGAAGAATTGGGATGAAAAACTACATATTTGAAAAGATAAAAATAGATTTTTATAGAAATGAACTAGTTTTGAACTAGAATTATAATTCTATTTATTTTTAAATAAATAATTTGAATTTGAAAAGGGTTTTAAAAGTAACCAGAATTTCCAATAAGTGAATTGGAATGGATCTGAATCGAAATTGTCTTCGGAATATTTCGATGTTAGGTTTCGTGATGATACAGATACTGTTATGGGAATTTGGAAGATATATTTATATCGTTATTTCCAATACGATATTTGTTGGTCGTAGAATTTGATATTGAATATAAGCCTATATATTTTCTATTCAGAGCCTTGTATTTAATATCAAATGTGATTTGGGTTTGTCGTGAATGGTGTCTTTATTTACACTGTTCTTAAGCCCAATTGAGAAAAAGATTTAATCTTTTTATTTAGATTTAATGAAGTGTACCAATTAAATGGAATTTACTTGGAATTGAATTTGAATTGATTCTTGGGTTTATCGTGAACGGTGTTTTAAATAATACTTGTTCTTTAACCCAATAATTAATGGAATGTGATTTTGGGTTTATAGTGAATCGTGTTTTTAAAGGACATTGATTCTTTAACCCAGTTAAAGATTAAAACTAAGTGGAGTTTTAATGAATCTTTAATTAGATTGAAATGGTCGAGAATGGAGTATCACCAGTTTTACTCCAGGCGATAGTTAAATCTTTAATTAGATTTGAACGTGAAATGGTAACTGAATTTACCGATAACACCGTGGTTTTAGATATGAAGTATTACTAGTTTTACTTCATGGGATAAATAGGCTGGGATTGGGAAATAAAATAAATGATTAATTCGGTGTGATTCGCTAATCCCAACTTGTTTGAATCGATATTCAAAGAAGATTAAAGAATAAATTTAAAGAATTTATCTTTGATAAAATTAACGGGAACCTTTCCAAAGTATAAGAATATTTGAATAAAAGAATATTCTGAATTGGAATGAGGCGTAAGTTGTGTTTGTGTAGCACTTGTTTAATATATATGTGAGTTATTCAGAAAGACCGGGTTTATCCCATTCTGAATATCTGATTCGACGTGGTGTCGAAGATGAAGACGGTGGTTGAAGACCGGAGGTCTTCACGTCATTTGGATAATTACTGATGATCTTGATTAGGCTGTACACCCAAGAGGGGAGAATCAGTTGGTGATCGTCCAGACGTACTTGGAGATCGATGGATATGCGGGGTACTAGGTGCCTCCGGTTTCATTCAGACCCAGAACGAACTTGTAAATGGACTGTGTGTCTGACATTGGATTTTATTCTGTGTGATTGATTTCTATTAAATATATATCTGTTTGGCGGCAGAGAATTTATTCTCTTGCTTAACGCCCTTCTCTGAGACGTACGAGCTCAGGGGTTATATATTGATGGATATCAAACGCATGGAGTGAATTGCCTGTGTGGCATGCCTAAGTGGCAATTGATCGAGGCTTCTGTTGAAAAGCAAAGTCTTGTGGTTGATGATCAAAGCACCGCCTGTGTGACATAGCTTTGTGTAACGTGAATCCGCGAGCCTCACACCCCGGTTGTGAACCAGAAACGGGAATGGACCTCAGGGAGGGCATTCGTTTCCTTCTAGTTAGAAGTGGCGTCAGTGGTTTTACATGCCCTGACGAGTTTGACTTATGTGGTTATTGTTGTTGCGAGGCGCCTCGGTTATATCGGTTTCGGCTGATGCATTCTGGTCGGCAGACGGACCAGACTTACACCCCAAAGGGCAGGGAAACGCAGTGTTCAGGATTTAAGTTTAATCCACATCGGTGGACCGGCCCTGTCGCTCCAAGGGTCGATGCGCTTTGACCCTGAGACATGGGCTAGATTGTCTCGAAGTAGGTGAGGACTATCTTTTGCCTCGGTTCACAAATGGGAATCCAACTTCCAGTATGTGACTTTGCGGTTTTATTTGTAGAGCCTAGTATGGCGACATAGTGGGATGGGACGCTTATGCCGTCTATGATTGATACTTATGATTTGAAGTTGTTTTATACACTATGCACTTATGATAGTATCAAATGATTTGTTTTAAACGTATCAAGCATTCTTGGCTATTATAAGGTAAAAACCCTATCCTCCGGCTTGCGTTGCATTGTGTGATGGGAACTGGGTCTTATAATAGCTTCATTTTTCTTTATTTAGCAGTGCGTTGTTTGTTTTATGCACTGGTATTCTTGGGAGGAAACCCGTTCCGTGTTATACGGCGTGGTCCCTTGATTTGCCTAACTTTAAAAATAAAGGTTAATAACTATTTTTGTTCTCACACCAGCCCCATGACTAACCGGGAGTTTATTGTTTTAACCTAAACTCTGGGTGCCCCTATTCTCCGCACGGGCAGCTAGTAGTTTTGGTTTTGCAGATTTATATTCACAAGATCCTGGTTTACAGCTGGAATGATATCCGGAAAGCTTTGTATCCGTATATCTCCTTTAGTTGTGTATCGTATTATTTTCCGCTGCTATGTAATTTATTGTAATCTCTGATATTTGGTAAATGTGTAATATTGATTTATACTCTGTATATTCTTGTATTCTGATGGAATTGCTGTAATATACAATGAAATGTTCTTCCGTCTGCGTTCTATTATGTCGTGTTCTCAAAACAATCAGGCGTTTCAAACGGTCTTGATCGGCTTAGCGATTGATTCGGATCGAGCGAAATTCCTTACTCCTACAGTTGGTATCAGAGCTTTGGTTTACAGAGCTCGGAGAACAAGACACGTTAGAACCAAACGAAAGAATTCATCAGAAATTGGATTAGTAATATCCAATGAGAATGACTCGTTAGAGATGGGATCAGTAGTATCCTAGAACGAGTGTGGGGAGTGTTGTTTTTTTTAAAAAAATAAACATATATATAAGAATGAAAACAAAATTTGTTTTGAAATTTAAATCGTTTTATACCTATTTGAATATTTATTTGTATTGAATTTGGACAATCCAATATATAAAGATTTTGCATATACGCCTTGCAAACGTATATTCGAAGTTTTAATATGCTGGATAGATATAGAATCATACTCTAGTGGCCCGAAGATGATTCTGATGATTGAGTGCTCATCGTCAGAATTTATGTTCGAGTTTCGAAAGTGGGATTTCTATATATTTCGTATTGACTGGTGTGAGAACCAATATTTGATAGGGCCTATTGTTGTGATTTGGCACCAAAAATGTGATTTTTGACTATGTATCAAAGTTATGAATTTGAAAAGCTAACCAACTAATTGATTGCTGATTGTGTTGTTCGATTATTGGTTGATTAATTAAATGTTGAACCTATAACCAAATTAAACCAAATAGTGAGTGTATTGAAAATTAGTCTCATTTGCTTGCATACACATGTACTTATATTGAACAGGTCATAGCAAGAAGGCTAGAGCAGAGAAATAAAACTGTTTGCCTGACAAATAGGTACATGTTTACCATAATTTACTGTTTTGTTTGGGTGATGATGATTTTGTGAGCCGATTGGCTAGCCGCTTGGCTTTTTCGTTTTCTTTTGAATTGAAGAAGGCCATGGAAGGCTATATGAAATATCCCGAAGTCCCCGGTGCAGGGGAGGTTATGGCGAAATTTTTTGAAAATTTAGGGTGTTAGCCAAATTTTTGAAGAATTTGAAAAGTTCTTAGAAACTGAAAAGTTGAAGAACTTATGCCGTAATGAAAATAATGAAAGTTGAGTTGATTAGTTAAACAACTTTCGGCTTCGTTCCTTTTCGGGGACGAAAAGTTTTAAGAGGGGGAGATTGTAATAACCCGGAAATCTAGGCCAATTTAAAATTTTTATTTTGGCAATTTTAATGAATTTTGAAAATTTAAAATGAATATTTTAAATAATAACGACGAGAAATTTATTTTTGAATAGAATTCGAACGTATATATTTATATAGCTCGACGCTAGAATATAAATATTTATTTTAAATTATAAAAAGAATTGAAATTGGTGCGGTAGTTCGATAATTCGATTTCAAAATTCAAATGAATGTACCGGGTGCAAAATAAATTGGATTTTAGCGAAACCAAAAATATCAGAATTTATTTGAGAATATCTTTCCAATGAATCCGAAAAATTAAAATTACATAGCGGGGATAAAAAGTTATGTCCAATTGAAAATTCATAAAAGTCGCTGTGGAATTTATATATATTTTAATATATATAAAGGCCCTTAGAAATGGAAATTTTGCAAACGACCTCGGTTTTCGAAGAAACCACTTTTGTTGGTTCCGGAATGTCAAATTATTTCTAGATTTCAAAATTCATAATTTTCTGAAACAATATGTGAGCGTGGCGAAGCTAAACGTGTTTTAACAGTTTCAATTAAATTCGGGTCGACCAGAAAATGGCCATTTTCAAACGGTCTCAGAATTCGATGAAATTAGTTTTGTTAGGACCGTATCGTCAATACGAAGCTAGAAATAATTTTTCTGGAATTTTTTGAGTCTGTATGTGGCCCCGGTAAATTGAAATGTGCGTTTAAATTGAATATATGAAGATTTATATTTTAAATTCAACGGAAACTGACCGTAACTGTTGAATTAGCCTGCGATACATATTCCATTGTGTTCGGAATGGGGGTAAAATGCTGGGGACGACAGTCGGTGGGTTCGATTTCGTGTTGAAAATAAAAAGTTGCTTTTAAGAAATTTAAAATAATTAAATAATGTAATTTCCCTCATATACTCTCCCTTCCCTTCTCTCTTCAGGTCAACGCATCATTAAAAATTGAAAATAAAAAATAAATAAAAAGCTGATCCCCAAATCGCTTCAGCCCCCCTTCCAGCGATGATCGACGCCGCGCTAGAGACCACCGACGCCTCCCCCTGATGTTGTCGCGCCCCCCTCTTCAATCCCTCCTCCACCATCTCGCGCAAGCTCCAGTAGCTCGAGCTCCCAATTCAGAAATCAGCCACCCTCGCCTCCGGTTGGCACCGTAGCACCGCACCCACTCGGACCCCCTACCTCCGGCGACGGCCCCTGCTCCACTACTAGCCCTCCTCCCTCTTCGATTTCGGTGAGTTAGATTTGTTTTTTTTTTGTTAATTTAATTTTAAATCTGAGATAGCATTGTTTTAAAAACTAGGTTTTTATATATTTAACATGAGAGTAAAATCTGATTTTTTTTATATAGATAAAGTCATGATTTTTATCTATAAAAAGTTGAGTTTTTTTTATATGAATCAAATTAGGTTAAAAATCAGATTTTGATATGAATAACATGGGTTAAAAATAAGGTTTTCATATATATTAATTTTTTAAATATAAAAACTTTGATCTTTGAAATATAAAAACTTTGATTTTTGAAATTTAAGAAGATTATATTTTTGTTAAAGAAGTGATTTTTATCATCTTAAAGAAATGATTTTTATTTTGTTCAAGGAGTAATTTCTATAAACATGAAGTTAGGATTTCTATTATATGAAGTTCGATATAGAGATTTGATTTTTATATGTGTTGAGGCGAAGTAAAAGATGTGATTTTTGAATAACAAAAGATGTGATTTTTTTTAAAAGTAAACAAAGTTAAGATTTTTATTCGTATAAAAGTGTGATTTTTAAATAGATAAAAATCTAATTTTTATAAAGGAAGAAAGGTTAAATTTGTATATGAAGTTAGAATAAAAATTCAGTTTTTATGTAGGTAGAAATTAGAATAAAAATTCGATCTTTATATATGTAGCAAATTAAAAATATGATTTTTATAAGGAAGATAAAAATTCGATCTTTATATATATAGCAAATTAAAAATATGATTTTTATATAATAGAGGATATAAAAATGTGATTTTTATATATGTAGTGAACACGCATGACGAAAGTGACAAGAGGCGAGCACGGCGAAGTTTCCCTACATATGAAGAGTCGTGGCGTTTGGATTCGCTTTCGGTGAGAACTCCTCACCTTTAATTTATTTCTAGTTTGAAATATATACTAGGATGCAGACGGTGTTTAGTATCACTCGATACCTGTCGTCCATAGACCATGGACGGCTTGTATGCTTGTTTGTTTGATTTTGATGTGTAGTTGACTGTGTGATGTGATGTTAAATGAAATAAAATATTTTATAGTGGAAAATATTTTATAGTTAAAAATATAATTTTTAACGTGTATATGAAATGAATATTTATAAACAAATCGACGATTTGTTTATATACACTGGTTTGACTGATATTGATTGGGATGATAAATTTTACACATCGCCCAACTGCACAAATAAAATCAGTGCTTGATTGTTTGAAACCCCACACGGGTATTGGGATGATATTTGACGTACACTAATCCCGATTGTTTAGTTGTATGTCGATCGATTGATTGACAGACTGTTATAAGCGTTGAATATTTATATTTGATGTTTATACAGTGTAGAATGCACTTTGGATGGTGGTTGATTATTTGTCATTGTTGAGATATACTTGTGTTGTAGAAAATCCATATAATTAACACTATATGATAATTGATTGGGCCTCATTTCAAATTGGAAAATAATTTCAATGTGTTGAATAAAAGCCGTGTTGATTAGATTGACGTCATTTCGACGTGAACGATATTTATATCGATTTTATTCATTTTATAACGAATATCGAAAGTGATTCAAAATCAGATAAATTGAAATGAATTGAAATTCAAATTAAATTGAAAAGAATTGAAATTCGAAATGGATTGAAATAGAATTGAAATCGTTTTGAATTGAATTTAAAACGTATTGAAATTGAACTGAAATTGATTTGAACTAAAACCAATTCGAATTAAATTGAAATTGAATTGAAATCGATTTGAAATGAAATTAAAATGAATTTATATTGAAAAATTCGATTTTGATTTGAATTTGAAAAGGAAGTTGAAATCATTTTGAAAACGAATTTAAAATGATTTATAAAATACGTTTTAAAAGGAAATCGATGAATTATATATTATATATATCATATATAATATATAATGGCCTGAATAGAACGCGCCGCGCTGCGGTAGTTCGCAAATTTCGACCATTGACTTCGAATCGACGTTGCGGGAGATCCGACTGTCGGATTCTCCTAAAACCGGAATTGCTGGGTTCGTATCGAAAAGAGCTTTCTAACGAATATTAGAAATTAGAAATCTAATGATTGGATTTGGAATTATGTCCAAATCAAATTTGGAAAAGGTCGTTGTAAGTGCAGTTCGATGGCCGTTGATGGAAATCGACTGTACGGGCCTTGATAAAATTATTAAAAATAGTAATAATTTGCGTAAAATCATAAGAAATGATTTGGGAAGAATTGGGATGAAAAACTCCATATTTGAAAAGATAAAAATAGATTTTTATCGAATGAACTAGTTTTGAACTAGAATTATAATTCTATTTATTTTTAAATAAATAAATTGAATTTGAAAAGGGTTTTAAAAGCAACTAGAATTTCCAATAAGTGAATTGGAATAGATTTGAATCGAAATTGTCTTCGGAATATTTCGATGTTGGGTTTCGTGATGATACAGATATTATTATGGGAATTTGGAAGATATATTTATATCGTTATTTCCAATATGATATTTGTTGGTCGTAGAATTTGATATTTAATATAAGCCAATATATTTTCTATTCAGAGCCTTGTATTTAATATCAAATGTGATTTGAGTTTGTCGTGAATGGTGTCTTTGTTAACACCGTTCTTAAGCCCAATTGAGAAAAGATTAAATCTTTTTATTTAGATTAATGAAGTGTACCAATTAAATGGAATTTAATTGGAATTGAATTTGAATTTATTCTTGGGTTTATCGTGAACGGTGTTTTAAATAATACTTGTTCTTTACCTGATAATTAATGGAATGTGATTTTGGGTTTATAGTGAATCGTGTTTTTAAATGACATTGATTCTTTAACCCAGTTAAAGATTAAAACTAAGTGGAGTTTTAATGAATCTTTAATTAGATTGAAATGGTCGAGAATGGAGTATCACCAGTTTTACTCCAGGCGATAGTTAAATCTTTAATTAGATTTGAACGTGAAATGGTAATTGAATTTACCGATAACACCGTGGTGTTAGATATGAAGTATTACCAGTTTTACTTCATGGGATAAATAGGTTGGTATTGGGAAATAAAATAAATGATTACTTCGGTGTGGTTCGCTAATCCCGACTAGTTTGAATTGATATTCAAAGAAGATTAAAGAATAAATTTAACGAATTTATCTTTGATAAAATTAATGGGAACCTTTCCCAAAGTATAAGATATTTGAATAAAAGAATATTCTGAATTGGAATGAGGCGTAAGTTGTGTTTGTGTAACACTTGTTTAATATATACGTGAGTTATTCAGAAAGACCGGGTTTATCTCATTCTGAATAACTGATTCGACGTGGTGTCGAAGATGAAGACGGTGGTTAAAGACCGGAGGTCTTCACGTCATTTGGATAATTACTGATGATCTTGATTGTGCCGTACACTCAAGAGGAGAGAATCAGTTGGTGATCGTCCAGACGTACTTGGAGATCGATGGATATGCGGGGTACTAGGTGCCTCCGGTTTCGTTCAGACCCAGAACGAACTTTTAAATGGACTGTGTGTCTGACATTGGATTTTATTATGTGTGATTGATTTCTATTAAGTATATATCTGTTTGGCGGCGGAGAATTTATTCTCTTGCATAACGCCCTTCTCTGAGACGTACGAGCTCAGGGGTTATATATTGATGGATATCAAACGCATGGAGTGAATTGCCTATGGGGCATGCCTAAGTGGTAATTGATCGAAGCATCTGTTGAAAAGCAAAGTCTTGTGGTTGATGATCAAAGCACCGCCTGTGTGGCATAGCTTTGTGTAACGTGAATTCACGAGCCTCACACCCCGGTTGTGAAACAGAAACGGTAGAGGACCTCAGGGAGGGCATGCGTTTCCTTCTAGTTAGAAGTGGCGTCAGTGGTTTTACATGCCCTGACGAGTTTGACTTATGTGGTTGTTGCTGTTGCGAGGCGCCTCGGTTATATCGGTTTCGGCCGATGCATTCTGGTCGGCAGACGGACCAGAGTTACGCCCCAAAGGGCGGGGAAATGTAGTGTTCAGGATTTATGTTTAATCCACATCGGTGGACGGCCCTGTCGCTCCAAGGGTCGATGCGCTCTGACCCTGAGACATGGGCTAGATTGTCTCGAAGTCGGTAAGGACTATCTTTTGCCTCGGTTCACAGATGGAAATCCAACTTCCAATACGTGACTTTGCGGTTTTATTTGTAGAACCTAGTATGGCGACATAGTGGGATGGGGCGTTTATGCCGTCTATGATTGATACTTATGATTTGAAGTTGTTTTATACACTATGCACTTATGATAGTATCAAATGATTTGTTTTAAATGTATCAAGCATTCTTGACTATTATAAGGTAAAACCCCTATCCTCCGGCTTGCGTTGCATTGTGTGATGGGAACTGGGTCGTATAATAGCTTCATTTTTCTTTATTTAGCATTGCACTGTTTGTTATATGCACTGGTATTCTTGGGAGGAAACCCGTTCCGTGTTATACGGCGTGGTCCCTTGATTTGCCTAACATTAAAAATAAAGGTTAATAACTGTTTTAGTTCTCACACCAGTCCCATGACTGACCTGGAGTTTATTGTTTAAACCTAAACTCTAGGTGCCCCTATTCTCCGCATGGGCAGCTAGTAGTTTTGGTTTTGCAGATTTATATTCACAGGATCCTGGTTTACAGCTGGACTGATATCAAGAAAGCTTTGTATCCGTATATCTCCTTCAATTGTGTATTGTATTATTTTCCGCTGCTATGTAATTTATTGTAATCTCTGATATTTGATAAATGTATAATATTGATTTATACTCTGTATATTCTTGTATTCTGGTGGAATTATTGTAATATACAATGAAATGTTCTTCCGTCTGCGTTCTATTTTGTCGTGTTCTCAAAACAATCAGGCGTTTCGAACGGTCTTGATCGGTTTAGCGACTGATTCGGATCGAGCGAAATTCCTTACTCCAACACACACAATCAATTTACAAGTTCGTTCTAGGTCTGAACAAAACCGAAGGCACTTTCCTCGCATATCCATCGATCTCCAAGTACGTCTGGACGATCACTAACTGATTCCCTCATCTTGGGTGTACAGCCCAATCAAGATCATCAATAATCATCCAAACGATGTGAAGACTTCCGGTCTTCAACCACCGTCTTCATTTTCGACTTATCGTCGAATTGGTTATTCAGAATGGGTATAAACCCGGTCTTTCCGAACAACCCGCGTATATAATAAACAAATGTTACACAAACACAACATACGCCTCATTCCAATTCATCAGTCACTAACCGTAAATTAGTAAGAGAATAATTTCTCAAATATTAATCCCGAAGGCCGAAACCAACATCAGATCAATACTCAGGAAACCATCCTTCTTAGCTAACCGACATTTAGTTTCTAAATTTCACATTCTTAGGGTAAGATTCCCATTAATTTTATCAAAGATAAATTCTTCCAAATTTATTCTTTAATCTTCCTCTGAATATCATTTCAAACTAGTCGGGATTAACGAACCACACCAAAGTAATTATTTATTTTATTTCCCAATCCCAACCTATTTATCCCATGGAGCAAAACTGGTAATACTCCATATCTAACACCACGGTGTTATCGGTAAAATTAATTACCATTTCACGTTCAAATCTAGTTTAAGATTTAACTATCGCTTGGATCAAAACTGGTGATACTCCATTCTCGGTCATCTTAATCTAATTAAAGATTCATTTTAACTCCACTCGATTTTAATCTTTAACTGGGTTAAAGAACCAATGTCATTTAAAACACAGTTCACGATAAACCCAAAATCACACCACATTCACCAGTCTATAACTGTAAATTTGCAAGAGAACAATTTGCCAAATATTAACCCCGAAGGCCGAAACCAACATCAGATCAATATCCAAGAAACCACTCATCTTAACTGATTTCCAAGCATAGACTAGTTCATTTCGATAAAAATATATTTTTATCCTTACAAATGTGGAATTTTTCATCCCAGTTCTTTCCAACTCATATATTATGATTTTACACAAATTATAGATATTTTTAATAATTTTATCAAGGCCCATACAGCCGATTTCCCATAACGGTCGTCGAACTGCACTTACAGCGACCTTTTCTAAATTTTATTTGGACGTAACTCCAAATCCAACCGTTAGATTTCAATTTTCTAATATTCATTGGAAAGCTCTTTTCGATACGAACCCAACGGTTCCGTTTTCAGGAGAATCCGACGGTCGGATCACCCGTAACGTCAATTCGAAGTCAATGGTAGAAATTCGTGAACTGCCGCGACGCGGCGCGTTCTATTCAGGCCATTAAATATATATAATATATTTCATCGATTTCAATTCAAAATGTATTTTATAAATCGTTTTAAATTCATTTTCAATACCATTTCAATTCGATTCAATTTCAATTCGATTTAATTTCAATTCAAATTCATTTTCACGCTCACTTCTAATTCATTTTCACGCTCACTTAAAATTCATTTCAAATTCAAGTTTAATTCAAATCAAATTCATTTCTAATTCATTTCACATTCAAATTTAATTCAAATCAAATTCATTTTTAATTCATTGCTAATTCGAATATTCCTTATCAATTCAATATTAAAATGATAATATTTTCAAAATATCAAAATTTTGAAATCACTTTTCGATATTCGAATAAAATCGATATAAATATCGTTCGCGTCAAAATGGCATAAATCTAATCAACTCGGCTTTATATATTTCTATTTCAAATATTCTATTTTCAAATATTCTATTCAAATATTTCTTCTCAAATATTTGTTTTTGAATATTTCTATTCAAATATTTTATTCAAATATTTATTCTCAAATATTTGTTTTTAAATATTTCTATTCAAATATTTCTTTTCAAAACTGGAATGAGGCCCAATCAATTACCATAGATTTTATGGATTTCCATACAACACATGTATATATCGGCAACGATAAATAATCGACCATCATCCAAAGTGCACAACACAACTGTCTGTCAACCTATCGATCGACAAACACTATACAATTGGGACTAGTGTACGTTAAATGTCGTCCCAACACCCGTGTGGGGTTTCAATCCACAAACACTGAATATTATTTGTGTAGTTGGGCGATGTGTAAAATTTATCGTCCCAATCAATATCAGTCAAATCAGTGTACATAAACAAATCGTCTGATTTGTAAATGAATATTTTATTTTATTCACACACACGTTAAAAATTATATTTTTAATGATAAAATATTTTATTTCAACACATGAATTTCTATTAAGTTCATCTATTAAATAAAATGATATTTTTATTTTCTAACTTATTTTAGAAAATTTCGGCGGTATAACGACACGATACTAGAAACGGGACAAGGCCTAGCCTTATCCTCGGTCTAATAATGGCCCACGCCATATACAAATCAAATAAATTTCATTTTACTAAACAACCAAATTCAAATCAAATAATCTAACCAACTACACAACCAAACAAACAAGTCCATGGTATGTGGACGATGGTGCCGGGTGCTACTAAACACCGTCTGCATCCTAGTATATATTTTAACTAGAAATAAAATTTAAGGTGAGAAGTTCTCACCGAAAGCTAAACCAAACGCCACGACTCTTCATATGTTGGAAATCTTCATCGTTCTTCCAATGCAGTCTGTTTCACGAAGTATATGTTAAAAATTATATTTTAACAACGCTACTTCCTATGTAAAGATTATATTTTTATATTGTTCACTTCATAATAAAGATCATATTTTTATATTGTTCACTATATAAAAATCATATTTTTACCTCACTACTTATATAAAAATCACATTTTTATATCACTATACATATAATAAAAATCAGATTTTTATTTTGTTATATATACACAAAATTGTATTTTTATATTCTCTACCTCATAAAAATTATATTTTTATAATCTATACTATATAAAAATCATATTTTTATTACCTCTGCAATATAAAAATCATATTTTTAACCCTTCTACAATATAAAAATTATAATTTGAACCTTCCTATAATATAAAAATTATATTTTCTTCTTCACTTCATATATATAAAAATCGAATTTTTATCTCTTTAACAATCTAATCTTTCCTTTATTAAAAATCCGACCTTTCCTTCATTAAAAATCCGACCTTTCCTTCATTAAAAATCCGACCTTTCCTTCATTAAAAGTCTGATCTTTCCTCTCATACAAATCCAATCTTTCCCCTTAGAAAAATCTAATTTTTATCGCCATGAAAATCTAATTTTTGAAAGGGAAATAAATAAAATAAATAAATAAAAACTCACATCCGCTCGTTGTCGATGGAGGAGGCTCGGGGAGGTCTCCTAGGGGCTTTGGCGTCGGCGTGTTTGCTGATTTGGGCGAAGGCGGCGCTGTTTTGGGTTGTGGAGGGTCTGAACGGAAAAAGCTGTGAGAGGTGGGGGGTCGTAGGGCGTCGAGTGAGGAGGGGTGGCTGCTAGCGTTGGCGGCGAGGTGAAGGGGGTCCACTGCGGCGGCTCCGTCGGTCTTGGGTTGGGTGGCGGGTTTAAATCAGAAGGGAGGGAAGAGAACGGGGAGGGGCGGAGCAAGGAGGAGGGAGGAGAGGAGGAATCGGGTGGAGGAACGGAGCGGCGGCGCGCGGCGCTTGGCGGTGGAGCAGCCATCGCCGACGGTGGCTAGGGATTGAAGCGCGATTTCCATTTTAAAAAAAAAACGGGTTTGACGGAATGAAATTGTAGAAAGGGTTTGACCCTTTATAATATTATATATATTTAATTAATTGAATTCTAAAAAGTAACTTTTTATTTTGAATTCCAATCGAGACCCAACGACTGTCACCCCTAGCTAATTACCCCCATTTCGAACACAATGGGAAATGTTTCGTAAGCTAGCCGTTATGATAGGTTTTCGTTAAATTTAAAATATAAATCAGTATATATTCAATTTAAATGCACTTTTCAATTTACCGGGGCCACATACGGACTTTAAAAGTTCCAGGAAAATTATTTCTAGTTTCGTATTGACGATATGGTCCTAACAAAACTAATTTCGTCAAATTATGAGACCGTTTGAAAAATGGCCATTTTCTAGTCGACCCGATTTGACTGAAACTGTCAAAACACGTTTAACTTCTCCATGCTCACAAATTGATTCAGAAAATTATGCAAAAATAAAGTTAGCAATAAATTGACATTCCGGATCCAACAAAAGTGGTTTCGTCGAAAACCGAGGTCGTTTGCAAAATTTCCATTTTTAAGGGCCCTTATATATATTAAAATATATATAAATTCCACGACGACTTTTCAGAATTTTAAACTGGGCATATCTCTCAACTTCTAAAGTGCAATCTCAGTTTCTTACACTTGTTAGAAAGATATGGTTAAACAGATTCAAATATTTCTTGTTTCGTTCAATTCCAACTTATATTGAATTCTATATATTCATTTGAAATTCGAAATCGGATTTTCGAACTGCAGCGCCATTTCAGGCTCGTTATATAATTAAAATAAATTTATTCGTTTTAACTTCATCGAAAGTAAATTTTCCGTCGTTATTATTTAAAAAAATCCATTCTAAATATTAAAAATTCATTAAATTCGCCAAAATAAAAATTTTAAATTGGCTCAGAATTTCCGGGTTGTTATAAAGCAAAACTGGTAATACTCCATATCTAACACCACGGTGTTATCGGTAAAGTAAATTACCATTTCACGTTCAAATCTAGTAAAAGATTTAACTATTGTTTGGAGCAAAACTGGTGATACTCCATTCTCGATCATTTCAATCTAATTAAAGATTCATTAAAACTCCACTTAGTTTTAATCTTTAACTGGATTAAAGAACCGATGTCATTTAAAACACGGTTCACGATAAACCCAAAATCACATTCCATTGTTAATCGGGTTAAAGAACAAGTGTTATTTAAAACACCGTTCATGATAAACCCAAAAATCAATTTCAATTCAACTCCAATTAAATACTAATTAACTGGACAATTTCACTAAATCTTGATTAAAAGATTTATTCTTTTCTAACTGAGTTCAAGAACAGTGTTATTTAAGACACTAAATACAAGGCTCTGAATAGAAAATATATCGGCTTATATTCCATATCAAATTCTGAAACCAACAAATATCGTATTGGAAATAACGATATAAATATATCTTTCAAATTTCCACAACCATATCAGTATAATCATGAAATCCAACATCGAAATATTCCGAAGATAATTTCGATTCAAATCCATTCCAATACGTATATTGGAAATCATGATTATTTTTAAAACCACTTCAACTCCAATTTATTTATTTAAAAATATTGGATGTTAATTCTAGTTCATAACTAGTTCATTTTGATAAAAATATATTTTTAGCCTTTCAAATAGGGAATTTCCATCCCAGTTCTTTCCAATTCATACATTTTGATTTTACACAAATTATAGATATTTTTAATAATTTTATCAAGGCCCATACAGTCGATTTCCAATAACGGTTGTCAAACTGCACTTACAGCGACCTTTTCCAAATTTGATTTGGACATAATTCCAAATCCAACCGTTAGATTTCAAATTTCTAATACTCATTGGAAAGCTCTTTTCGATACGAACCCAATGGTCTCGGTTTTAGGAGAATCCGACGGTCGAATCTCCCGTAAAGTCAATTCGAAGTCAATGGTCGAAATTCGCGAACTGCCGTGGCGCGGCGCGTTCTATTTAGGCCATTTAATATATAATATATATATATATATATATATTATGTTTCGTCGATTTCCTTTCAAAACATATTTTATAAATCATTTTAAAAACGATTTCAACTTCATATTCAATTTTAAATCAAAATTGAATATTCCATATCATCAATGATAATATTTTCAAAACGTTATATTTTGAAATCACTTATTTTTCGATATTCGAATAAATGGCGCAAATCTAATCAACACGGCTTTATATAATTCAATAACTTCGTTATTCTATTCAACAAATGAATATTTTCTTCAACACATGAATATATATTTTTCAACACATGAATATTCTCAACACATGAGTATTTTGTTATTTAATATATTTGATAAAATTATGATTTTTATCGTTTAATTCTTAATCAGACTCCAACCGTAAATTAGTAAGAGAACGATTCCCTAAGTATTAACCCCGAAGGCCGAAACCAACATCAGATCAATACCCAAGAAACCACCCATCTTAGCTCGTTTCCAGTTAGTTTCTAATTTTATATATGATAAAGATGTAAATTTTATCGTTTAAAGATTTTAGTCAACATATGAATATTTTCAACACATGAATGGTTTCAACACATGAATATTCTCAACACATGAGCATTCTCAACACATGAGCATTTTGTTTATTCAACACATGAATTTAATTTATTTTCTAAATTGGAATGAGACCCAATCAATTACCATATAATATTATTTATATGGATTCCATACAACACATGTATATAATAGCAAGGATAAATAATCAACCATCATCCAAAGTGCACTACACAACTGTCTGTCAACCTATCGATCGACAAACAACTAATTATTGGTACTAGTGTACGTCAAATATCATCCCAATACCCGTGTGGGGTTTCACATCAACAAACACAGATTTTTATTTGTGCAATTGGGCGACGTGTAAAATTTATCGTCCCAATCAATATCGGTCAAATCAGTGTACATAAACAAATTGTCTTATTTGTAAATGAATATTTTATTTTATTCACATACACGTTAAAAATTATATTTTTAACGATAAATTATTTATTTCAACACATGAGTCTCTATTCAATTCATTTATTCAATAAAATGATATTTTTATTTTTCTAACATATTTTAGAAACTTTCGGCGGCATAACGGCACGATACTAGAAACGGGACAAGGCCTAGCCTTATCCCCGGTCTAATAACGGCCTACGCCATACACATTCCAATCTAATCAATTTCATTTCACCCAAATAACCAAATTCAAACCAATATTTCCATCAACTCAACAAACAAATCAAACAAGCAAACAAGTCGTCCACGGTCTGTGGACGATGGGTGTCGGGTGCTGCTAAGCACCGTCTGCATCCTAGTATATATTTTTAACTAGGAAAGAAAATTTAAAGTGAGAAATTCTAACCAAGATCTAAACCAAACGCCACGACTCTTCATATGTAGGAAATCTTCGCCGTGCTCGCCTTTTGTCACTTTCGTCGTCCGTGTTTGCTACAAATATAAAAATCACATTTTTATATTCTCTAGTGTATAAAAATCATATTTTTAATTCGCTACATGTATAAAATCATATTTTTATTTTCACTACTATATTAAAATAAAGTTCATATTTTCATTTCACTTCATATACTGTAAATATTATATTTTTAAAACGCTTTCTTCTATATAAAAATTCGACCTTTCACTATATAAAAATATCGTCTTTTATCGCTACTTCATATATAAAAATCAAATTTTTATCGGCTTACTTATATAAAAATCATACCTTTATATATTTAAAAATCTTACCTTTGCTAATTAAAAATAAAAATCCAATCTTTCTTTTCTACATTCAATAAAAATCGTATTTTTATATAATTAAAAATCATATTTTTATATAATTAAAAATCAAACCTTTGTATATATAAATATCAAGTCTTTGTCTATATAAAAATCACATCATTGCCTATATAAAAAATTATATCTTCTTCCTCCTTATATAAAAATTATATTTTTAACTTTCTCCTTATATAAAAATTATATTTTTATAACGCCATTCAAACGATAAAAATCCTATCTTTTCATAAATAAAAAATCCTTACTTTCGCTATAACCTCAAAGCCCTATTTTTATTTCTATAGACTAATTACTTTTAAGAAAAAAAATAAACAAGTAAATAAAATAAAATTAAAAACTTACTTTAACTTTTCAAAGAGGAAGGGGCTGCTAGGGCGCGTTGGTGAAGGAAACGGGGGCGGATTGGGGAGGTAGGGTGAGTTGAAGTCAAGAGGAGGAGAGAGCAGCGCGAGAGGGAGGTCGTGGGGGCGGGGGTTGCGCGTTCAGTGCGGCGACGGGGGTCAAGATCGAGGCAGTGGCTAGTTGCGTCGGGGTTTCAGTGTTGGAAAGGGGCGTGGGTTTCTCGAGAAGGAGCTGAAGGGGGCGCTTCCATCAGAGGTCGGAAGAGCGGTGGCCAACGCGAGGGGGCAGGCGGCGCCGCTTGGAGGTGATGGCGACGGGGTTGAGGGTCTGGGCGTCGCGGTTTTCAATTTTGAAAAGTGGGGCGGATTTTGACCGTAGATTTCAATTTTAGGGTTGAGAGAATATGGAGAGAGAGGGAGATTATATAGTTTTATAATTTATATTTTATTATTTTTAATCCCAAAAGGTAACTTTTTATTTTGAACTCAGAATCGAACCCACCAATTGTCGTACCTAGCGTATTACCCCCATTTTGAACACAATGGGATATGTTTATGTAAGCCAATTTGGCCGTTACGATCAGTTTTCGTTGAATTTAAAATATAAATCTTTAAATATTCAATTTAAATGCACATTTCAATTTACCGGGGCCACATACAGTCTCTAAAAATTCCCAAAAAATTATTTCTAGCTTCGTACCGACGATACGGTTCTAACAAAACTAATTTCGTCAAATTCTGAGACCGTTTGAAAAATGGCCATTTTCTGGTCGATCGAAATTGACTGAAACTGTTAAAACACGTTTAACTTCTCCATGCTCACATATTGATTCAGAAAATTATGAATTTTGAAACCTAGCGATAATTTGACATCCCGGATCCAACAAAAGTGGTTTCGTCGAAAACGAAGGTCGTTTGCAAAATTTCCATTTTTAAAGGCCTTTATATATATATTAAAATATATATAAATCCCGCAGCGACTTTTCTGAATTTTAAACTAGACATATCTCTCACTTTATAAAGTTAAATCTCAGCTTCATACATCCGCTAGAAAGATATGATTAAACAGATTCAAATATTTCTTGTTTTGTCCAATTCCGACTTAAAACGAATTATGTATATTCATTCGAAATTCGAAATCGAATTTTCAAACTACAGCGCCATTTCAGGCTCGTTATATAATTAAAATAAAATTATTCGTTTTAACTTCGTCGAAAATAAATTTTCTGTCGTTATTATTTAAAATAATTCATTTTAAATAATCAAAATTCACTAAAATCGCCAAAATAAAAAATTTAAATTGGCTCAGAATTTCCGGGTTGTTACATTGATATTGTTGATGCAGGAGTATATTTAAGACATGAAATGTTGCAAAAGCTTGTTTTCAAGCATTTGAGCATCATCTAGTGTTCTCTACATAATTTTAATTTAGAAGTAGTTCTATACATAACGAAATTATATCTACTTATAGACTTAAAATCCTGAAATCTTAGATTCAACCATTTTTGTCTTCTGCTTGTTATAATACCCCTTCAGAGAGTTCCATAAGTGAATAGGGTCGTTTCCAGTTAAATGTTCTATTTTTAGATCTTCGTAAATATGACATCCTACAAATATCAAAGTCTTCACTTTGTCCCATTGGAATATATTATTATCATTTTTAATGGCATTTTCTAAGCATTGAGATTGTAATTAGACCTCATCAATCAATATACATGACAAACAGTTGTCTTCGGATATGTCCATAGCTTTTAATTTAAGCTTAGCTGTGCTTGTCGTATTACCAACTATAAGTGAGAGATAAAAATGCATAAGCATCAAAATGGGGTTCATGGATATATAATCAATACATTTAGCAGAATAAAATACGAACCCATATATGATAATAGTTACAGTGAAAAAATTGAACATCACCGCAAAACAGTAAAAGAGAACTAATTATAATTTGAATAAAAAATTAAACGTCACCATAGCGAAATTGGGAGGTAGAAAGGGAAATTAAACAAATAATCATAAGATAGCATATTAATGACTTTTATTTACAATACCTTCGGTAGCTCTAGATTCAACCTCGTTAATTGAATTTATTACCATCAAGAATAACGTGATGATGGTGGAATTAAGGAAAAAAGAGTGAAATGTAAAACTGTCCTTGAAAATGAGGAAAATATCTTGTACATGGAATAAATGGTGGAGAAAAAACAATTATAATCAAGATTATGTGTTTTTTTAATATAAAATATAATATAATTAATGGGAGTATAAATATTAATATGCATGAAGAAGAAGAAGAAGAAAAACCAAAAAATAAACTTTCTGTCAGAATATCTTGTTTGATAGTTAAAAGAAGCTATATATCTATTAAATAATAGTAAATCAGAAGAATTTGATGCGCTCTCCTTGATTTTAGGAATTCTCTCTCTTTAGCTTAATTTTCTCCTGATATTTAATATTTGAATCATTTGGTTATCTTAAATTATTTAATTAAACCTCCCATTACAATATCTTTATTAATAATTCTATTGGTTGAACAAATATTTGGTCTTCATATTTAGTTCTTTTTCCTAAAAAATATCACTTGATAATACCGTGTTGTAGTCATAAACCGCAGGTGTGCTAAGCTTGTAACGTCCCGCATTTTTGCTAGTTAGATATTTAATTTAATTTATTTATTTTAAATATTAATTTAGAATTAGAAGTGGATTTATAATATATATATAAGGACTTTTAATATTTTAAATATCGTTTTTTTCTTAGAATTAAATTTGGGTTAATTTATTTCGAAACTATATGAAATTAATATCGTTTTAACCTGGAATTTCAATGTCTGAAACTGTTATATTGTGTGTGAAATATTACGTAATGTACGGTCTTCAAATTTTGTTTCAATTGAAATTCTTGTGGGTTTTTGTAAACTATGAACATCAAGCACTATACGTTAAAACATCGTTGGTCGTCCTCAGAAAATATTGTTCATCGCTTCTTGCTATAAAATAACCGTATCAAATTCTTTTCCAATCAAATCGCAGAAACCATGTGCTCCGCAAACAGAAAGGAAGAATTATGTCTAGCCGCACACGGTTTCTTTTGACAATTCACATGCTGAACAACTCCCTTTGTTTAATCCTTTCAAAATTTAATACTTCGTACATGCTGTTGTTCAAAGACGTGGCTTTGTTTCATTCTCGGTAGCAAATAGACAAACTAAAAATCTTTACAACTCAAACAAAAGATCAGCAAATAATACACGTCGTTTTCCTATCTGCAATCCTTGTCCTTAAAAGAAGAAAATGTGTCATGGAAGTCAAACTGAGGCTCTATTTGCTGGGTAAAACGTTGACTATATAAAAATATTTTTGGCTACACCTCTGCATTTTCGAGAACACCTTTGGCGTCCTACTGAAGCAACCCTTCCCTAATATAAAATATATACATATCTCGTATTATATAAAGCCAACAGTTTATGTCATTTCTCTAAAAAACAAAATGCCAAATCTTTCTGAAGCCCCTCTCCTTTCTTCTGTTTCTTTTCCAACGCGAGATCTTTTGAACTATAGTAGGCAAAACAAATTATCTTCTCTTCCATCCGGAAGCACCAATAGTCGCGGTTTCATTTGTAGCTAGCGAGACTGGGTATTATTTCTTCTAGGTTTTTGCAAGGACTGTTGGATGTCCGTACTAGCCTAAGGCGGAGGCGCGAGTGGGTACCAGTATAGGGAAGGAAGCAGCTTGCCAGGAGGATAATTATGGTAGCTGTTTCGGTAAATAATAATAATGGAGTATTGGTGAAAGCATTCGAAGTGTTCCAGGATACTGCGTGTGGAGGAAGTTTGGGGTAAAACTTGGTAACATGGCTTGTATATGGACTAGAGGAGTGATGAAGTCAGAGTTTTTCTTCGTGCATGCCTAACGCGAGTGGGAAGTTTATAAAGGTGGAGAAGAAGAAATATTGGGCTTTGTAAATTTTCAGGTGGGATTGCCGTGTGCGAGTATAGTAGAGTGGGATGGGGAAGTTTTCATGGTTTTCTGGTGGTAAATGGGAGGAGTCGAATGTCTATAGCAGTCCGAAAATGCCGACGATGTACCTTACTGGGAGCATGCGAGCTGCTTTAACCGAGTTGAGGTCGGATTATCTGACATGCTGGTGGAAGGATAGCATTAGAGAGGGGGTGTTGACAAGGTCGGCGGACTGTTTAGTGAAGTGGGATGGTTGCTGTAGCAAGGAAATAAGTAGAAGAAAGAATTTGCATGAAACTGGAATGGGAAGGTTCAGGATAATGCATGCAGAAAGAAACGGAGAAGATGGCGGAAGTTTTCAGGTGTGGGAAGTGGAATATGTACATTCGAGCTGCAGGCGGAACGTAAAGAAGTGGACGTGAACAAAGACGTGGCGAGCTTTGAAACTGGAAGTGGGCTAGGGCCTTATTCTTTTAAAAATAAAAATGAATTTGTCTGGATAGATAAATGAAGGGAACGTGTGCCGATTTCCAGGACACTTTATAACAAATGTATGTGAGAGGGGTCCGGTGTTATTTCTGGTTCGTGAGTAAGGAGGCAACCGAGATTCATTTCTGTTGAACGAAGGAATCAGACAATGTTTAAGATTCAATCGCGATAAATTAAGGCCGCTAATCATGTTTAAAGATAATAAAGGTAGCGGTTAATATATTTAATAATTGTTAGTTTATTATGTACGTTCAATCTTGTAAAATCCATATATCGTGCATACGTTAACAGAATCGCGTAGAATTGGGTTCATTGGAATCAGACTGAAGAGTACTACATTGTTGAGTCGGTTCGGTCAAAATGTAAATCAGTTGGAATCTCATCAATTTTCAATGTTCGTGAATTGACCTGAATTCATTGTCAAATCGAAATATAAGGTGAGTTAATTCTCACACTTCTAGAATGATGTGATGTGTTAAATTCATGTTATTAATATTTATTGTTAAATTGGTTGAATGGATGCTATGAGTGCTACGGCTGATTTTTCTTTGTTCATTGGTTGATTATTTGTCCATATTACCGCTTAAATGCATTAGATTAAATCTCTTATTTCATATGATATAATATTATAAACTGTTATGCAGGGAAGAACAGGCTGGAGGAATCTAACTAGAATCCTCAAATAAATCGTATGTTATTTGTTGTTTCCGCATAAATTGTTTATTCCACTTTATATTATATCATGTTAGATATAGACTACTGAACCTAATCGTTGTGTTTTAATCAATGGACGGTATTGACTAAGTAGTTGGCAGCGAATAGCCTAAAAACTGTCTTTTTCAATATTAATTGTCGTCACGCAAATGGACAAAATCAAAATTATATAATTTATTTTATAACTGAAGCAAAGATTTTAAATCGTATTTTATATAAAAATAGGAGTTTTATTATAATTTTATATTTATGGTTATAAACATTTGTGTGACATTTTAATAAATTTATAAGCAAGAAATTAGTGATGGGTTAGTGTTTTAAAGACAATCATTTTGAGAAAAAAACAATTGAGTGATGTTATTAAATCAATTGAGTTATTTATAAACGAAGTTAAAGAGATTACTTTAAATCAAATTCTTAAAAATTGAACTAAGTAAAGCATTATAACATGAAGAAATGGTGTGATAGAATTCAAAGGGAGTTCTACAAAAGGTACGATATGAATTGGGAAAAATATTTGAAATGGATTATTATTATAATTGAATTGTATAAAAGATTTTAAACTGAAAGGCAAGTATTTGGTAAATGTTAACCCTCTTTTTGGTCAAAGACGCAGCGGGCCAAATCGAAGCCCAAACGCGTAACCAATCAAGTTAGACAGATCGCATTCCAGGAAGCCCCGTAGAAGCTCGGCCCGAAGTAGCCGCATATCGGGCCAATCAAGTCGATATCTTACCCCGGAAGACTCGCTCTCCAAGTCAACTGAGAGAACCACTCTCGCGCAGGGTGCATCGACCGAGTATTTCGGATCTACATGAAATATCCAGTTGAGCTATTCAAATACTTGGCCCAATTCTCTAGGAAGAAAAAGTGGTCAACCATATCCGGACAAAGCTCTACTTTTGATATACCTCACCGTGGGTGCCACATCGGCCACAACTTTTGAGGATACGATTTATGAATAGTGGAATCGGTCTTCAGCCACTATTCTAACCAAGTGAGGGACTCCACGTGTCCGAACTTTCCCAGAAAGGCCGGGCCACGTCACAATAGCCCAAGCTGCTATCCCCGCCTATAAATACCTCAAAGCTTAAAGTGAAAAGGAGGACTTGGAGAGACTTCTCTGGCCTTTCTTTTTTCGGCTCATACTACTTCTTCTTCCTAGAAAAACATTATCTAGAAGAGAAAATAGCCGCCTTCTGTCTTTTCTCCAAATAGAAAAAGCATTGTACTTGTAATCAAAAGCAAAAGCAATATATAAAAAATGGACGTAGGCACCGTCTTTGCCGAACCACTATAAAAATTCTGTGTGTTTTCCCCGTTTCCATTACTTTTTCTACATTTATAATCAGTATTCGTGTGTTCTACACACGATTGGGGGTTGATTGTCACTAGTGACCAACTTTTGAAGTCAACACTTTGGCGCGCCAGGTAGGGGGAGTTTGCCTTAATCCATGGCGAACGAACAAAAGAAAGAAACAACATCCTCTCGTCCCGCAAACACCGATGCAACTAATACTAATGCTACAGAAGCCAGTCACGAAGTTTCCTCTCATGAAGATATGTCTCGATTTCTTACCCTGGATGACATGGATAAAATCATGGTCGAATTCAGAGACCATATGACATCTCAGGTTAAACTCCTCGAACGACCGTGGCAGTTGATGGATCACCTTCTCGGTCAACTAGAGACACGATTGAACGCTTCAACATCAATTTCTCCGCCGGCCGAGACTGGGGCAACAACTGATATTCGGTCTGCGCAGAATCAGGCCACTGATCAGGCTGCACCTTTATTTCATCCTGGTTTGGTCACACCAACCGACCGATCCCAGTCTGGAGTATCGCTTCCAATGACCAGCGCGGCTGTAACAGCAGAACCTCAGGAGGCTCGCAATCAAGATCTAGATCGGTCGAACACTTCGCCTCCACTCTTGGGAACAGCTCGACCTATCGAACCAGTCGAGCAGCCACCAGGTCCCTCAGAATCAACGCCATTCCCATTACAACCCGGAATCTTACTACAGACCAGTCTAACCACTCTTCACCTTCAACGAAGAACTGGTGCGGCCTTCCCTTCGAACCAGGAAAGCCACCCCACTATTCCGGTCCTCACAGCGGCAGAAGAAAACGCTATCGTAGACTGTACTAACCTCGCTCTCACTAGGGGCACCTCTGAGCTCCAAACATCACATGTTATGTTGGATCAGCCTAGGCCCTCTATTACGGGTACAGCTCGACCCACTACTCATCAGGTTCCAAAGGGGCCATTCTCCCCAGAACCACCTACTATGGCTCACTTTCCCTCACACCTTCACTCAATTCTCGGAAGACGGGCCCAGCCAACGACCACCCTTCCGAGCATGCTTTTGCCAGATCCTCGTGCAGAAGCTTCCCCGGATACGGAGCTAAATTCATGGCAACGACTCCTCGGAGATGGAAGCCATCTTGCAAGCATCATCCGACGCTTTACTCGGGGCACTTCCTCGCAGCAAGACATAGAAAATGTCAATCGCAGCCCTTTAACTAGGGAAACCAGAAACTCCCGAAACCCCCCCGGGACTTCAAGTTCTGTAACAACCCGGAAAATCAGAACCAATTTAAAAATTTTATTTTGAATAATTCTGTCAGAAATTTGGTTAGAATTTAAAATTTCCATTTTTAAATGTGAATAAAGCCCTTGAAAATAGTCATTTTGCAAACGACATCCGTTTTCGACAAAACCACTTTAGTTGGATCCGGAGTGTCAATTTATTATTAGGTTTAAAATTCCATAATTTTTGGAATCAATATGTGAGCGTGGCAAAGGAAGACGTGTTTTGCAAATATAGTGCAAATTGGATCGACCAGAAAATGGCAATTTTTTAAACAGTCTCCAAATTTGATGAAATCAGCTTTGTTGGGACCGTATCGTCCAAACATAGCTAGATTTATTTTTCTGGAATTTTTGGAATCAGTATGTGGCCCCGGCAAATTAAAATGTATGTTCAAATCTAAAATTGAATGTTTAATATTTTAATTTGAATAATAACTGACTGAAACAGTCGAATGGGCTTACGAAATATATTCCATTATGTCCGGAATGGGGGTAATTAGCTTGGGGCGATAGTCGTTGGGTTTGATTTGGAGTTCGTATGGATTAGAGGGTATTTTGGGAATTAAAGAATAAAATAAGTAATTATATAATCCTGACCAATCATTTTTTTGCTTCCAAACCCTCGTTATTCTGGAAAACCCGCTACCCCTCAAAAACGAACGGCGGAACCTGTTGAATTCTTCTCTCCTCCATTTCCCCTTAAACACTCCACGAAATCAAATGGTGCGGTTGGGGTTTTTATAGATCTGAATCTCCTCTACAAATCCATACAAGGTTGGATATTTATCGTTAAGTATCCGAGAAGAATCAACCTCCTGAAGTCATGACGTTCACTGCCAGAATTCTCCCTCCACCGTCGTTCGAACCAGACGAGGTCACCAGCGTCCAGCGCGGCCTTCGACACTCATCGACGTGCAACTCCCCGATCGTCGCCTAGTTCAACGGATTGCAAGTAAAATCCAACCCTAGTTCTGAACGATTTACTAAAGGCGCAGTTTATAAATTTTAAACTGTTTATAACACTGTAAAGTGTTGCGAAGTATGAATATCGTATAAAAATCATATCTTTTTCATACGATAACGAAATTTGATGAAACAGAAGACATTGGACTCGTGGCATCGTCTTCTACATTCTAGAAGAGACCGAAAAAAATTTAGAGCTCGCTACAATTTTAGGTGAAGCCGAAAGCAATGTGAGATTTCTTAATTCAATAAAATTGGAAATAAAATATATTAGGTTGTAGACAGAGTTGAGAAACTCCCGACACCCGTCGTCCACATACCATGGATGACTTGTTTGAGTTGTGATGTGAAATTTGGTTGATATTGTGAATGATTGATTATGGTTGAAACAAAATTGGATTACTTTGTGGAAAATTCATTGTGTTATGAAAAATGATCGAAATGTTTAGATCATTTAAGTAAGCCCCCTTGTAAACACCGCGAGGCCTAAGGTAGCGCGAGGAGCCGTACATTGGGACGGTGCCGGTTTTAATTACCCTGCCGTTATAATGCCGAAATTTTCTAAAATATTCATGTATTAGATTATGTTCATGTGTTGATAAAATATTCATGTGTTGACAAAATGTTCATGATTGCCATAAATTGTTCAGATAATAAAAATCACATTTTTATTATGCATATAAAGTGTATAAAATACTCAAGTGTTGAATAAAATGTTTAAACAATAAAAATATCATTTTTATTGTATGGTTGAGTCACTAAAAATACTAAAGTGTTGAATAAAATATTGGAACAATAGAAATACCATTTTTATCTTGTAATTGAGTCACTAAAAATACTCAAGTGTTGAATAAAATATTGGAACGATAAAAATATCATTTTTACCATGTATTGGAGTAACTAAAAATATTCATGTGTTGAATAAATTGTTAGAACAATAAAATTAACATTTTTTTGTGTATGTGAAGTTATACAAATATTCATATGTTGAATAAAATATTGGAACGATAAAAATATCATTTTTATCATGTATTTGAATCGCAAGAAATATTCATGTGTTGAATAAATGGCTAGAACAATAAAATTAACATTTTTATTATGTATGTGAAGTTATTAAAATATTCATATGTTGAATAAAATATTGGAATGATAAAAATCACATTTTTATCACGTATGTGAAGTTATAAAAATATTCATGTGTTGAAATAAATATTTATGAGTTAAAAATATTATTTTTAACCCGTATATGAATTGAAAATGGTTTAAAAAACGACGGACGAATTATATTTATAGATATATAAATATAAATTAAAATAAAACAAATAACGACGCTGCAGTTTGCGTTTTGGAATCATAATTTTAAATGATTATACCGAGAAATTCGACCGTCAGAATTTCCCAAAACTGGAACCATTAGGTCCGCTTTGAAAAGATCCAACGATTAGATTTTCAAATATGTGTAAATCAAATCTGAAGAAAAATAGCGCCATGACCGCGTTATGGTCTGAAGTGTCGTTTAATTAAATTAAGCTATTTTATTATAAATAAAAATAGCGATATATTATTATAAAATATTATAAACAATATGGAATGGAAATAAACCGAATTTACTTGGTTTATTGGATATTTGATGGTTAGATGTATTTGACATGAAATTATTATACTGAATTGAAATGTAAATGTCAAATAATTAAAACCATGGAAAGAATTAATTTAAAATTCTATGTATATGTGAATTAATTAAAAAAGGCCGAGTTAATTCTCATTTCAAATAATTGATCGACGATAAGGAGTCGAAGATATGAAGACGGTGCAAGACCGATGATCTTCACATCGAATGGATGGCTACTGATGCCTTTGATGGGAGTTGCTGCCTTGAAAGGGTTACAGTGGTGGTTGTCCGGATGTACTTGTTGATTGTTCGGATGTGCGAGGGCCTCTCTCCTGTATTGGACATATGGGACGAGGAATAAGGTGCCTCCGGTTTCATTCAGACCCGGAACGAACTTGTAAATGGACTGTGTGTCTGACATTGGATTTTATTCTATGCTGATTGATCTCTATCAAATATACATCTGTTTGGTGGTGAAGAATTTATTCTCTTGCTTAACACCCTTCTCTAAGACGTACGAGCTTAGAGGTTGTATATCGATAGACATCAGTCGCATGGCGTGAATTGCCTGTGCGGCATGCTGAGAGGCAGTGATTAAGGCTTTTGTTGAAAAGTAGAGCCTTGTGGTTGATGATCAAAGCACAACTTTAATATAGCACCGCTTTGTGTATAGCGTTAATTCGCGAGCTTCACTCTACGGTATGAACCAGAAACGGGAGAAGGACAGCAGGGAGGACATGCGTTTCTTTCTAGCTTGAAGTGGTGTCAGGGTTTTACAAGCCCAGACATTTTTACTTATGTGGATGATGGAAAGCGAGGTACCTTGGATATATCGGTCACTACATGGCCGACGGATGGATTTACGCCCCATAGGGCGGGGAAACGCATTGTTCTAGAGTTATAATCCTCAAACGTAAGGGAAGACCGGCCCTGAAGATCTAAGAGTTACTCGAGCTCTGATCCTAAGGCTCGGGCTAGAGAGTCTCGAATTCGATAAGGACGATCCCTTGCCTTGGTTCATGATGGACATCCAACTTCCAATACGACATGTGCGGTTTTGATTGTAAACCAATATATGGGGACATGATATATGGTACCCATGCCGTCTATGATTGATATTATGTTGGAAATTATTTTTGAAACATATATGCACTAGTAATAATATCAAATGATTTCGTTTTATACGTATCAAGCATATTTTGGCCATTATAAGGTAAAACTCTATCCTCCGGCTTGCATTGCATTGTGTGACCGGACTTGAGTCTTATAATGGCTTCATTTTTCCAAAAAGCATTGTGTTGTTTAAATAATTTACTTTATTTCATGCACTGGCTATCCAATGGAGTAAACCCGTTTCGCGTTAGCGGCGTGGTCCTGTGATTAGCCTTACTATTAAATAGGTTTAAGATTTCTCATACTAGTCCCATGACTGACTCGTAGTTTGTTTCACTTTGCAAACTCGGGTGCCCCTATTTTCTACATGGGCAACCTTGTATTTAGGTTTTAGCTGGCTCACTCTGGATAGCTATGGAACTGGAGATGGATTTTGTCATTTCTATTGTACTGTTTCAGACATTATTATGTATATTATGTTTGATTCCGCTGCAGACATTTTATATTAAGCTGAAACTGTATTTTGTACTAAGTATGATCCTATTATGCTGTGTAACTCTGATGATTATTATTTCCAATGTAATTTGATGTACATTATTTGGTGTAATTATATATTTCTATTCTGCTGTTATTTGTTTATGTGTTATATTCCAATGATTATCCTTGCCACCGTGGTATGGGGGTTTGGGTCGTCGCAAGTTCTCAGCTATCGAGCCATACAACGGTCGCACTGATCCAACCATCCACCTCATGCGATACATGCGACATATGGAAGTACTTGGCGCATCGACCAACGTCATGGCTAAGTGCTTCCTGCTCTTTCTCACTGATATAGCTGGAATGTGGTTTCGACAGTTGACAACATAGTTGATCAGCAGCTGGAACACTCTGGTCACTCGCTTCATCAAACAATTCAGAGTACATATCTCGCGACCGAAGAGCGTTATGTTCTTATCCACCATCAAGCAGCGATCAGGAGAAACGCTTAGATCCTTCCTCGAAAGATTCAACGTGGCAGCAGCATCAGTCGATCGGCCCGAACCATCGATGGTACTTATGGCAGCCATCGTAGGAGTTCAAAAGAGATCAGAATTCTCAAACTCCTTAACCAGATTTCCCCCCAAGGATATAGATGACTTCTATTCCAAGGCTGAGTGATTCCTCCAACCAGTAGATGCCAGTATTGAGATGGAAAACCTTGAGGCCTTAGCCGCCAAACAGCAAGGTCCACTCAACAACAACGGCCAGAATAAAGGAAGAGGAAAAGCCTCGGAAAAGGGCGAGCGTCATTGCGACCTCGGATCGAAAGTAAGTATGACCAGTACACCGAACTCAATTCCTCTTTGCTCGATATCTACTTTGACATACGAGGGTCCCTGCCCACTCCAAGACCACCTCAACGAGACCCAACCCAGATGGAGCTCGATTCTGGCAAACATTGCGTGTTCCACAATGTACCTGGACATAGCACAGATGAATGCCGCCATCTACGCGATCTTATTGAGGATCGAGTCAGAAAAGGGGAGCTTCCCGAATATGTCAAGAGTCGTGCCCCGGCCTTGCCGCCACGGCCTTATGCCCAAGCTCCCCAGGTCAATCCACGAGCTCCTAGAAAAGGAAGGGATCCTGGGACTAGCACTCGCAGCATTATCATAAATTAGATTTTTCTGATGTACTTCTTTCAATAAAAAGGACACCTTGATGTACACATGTATGGGGTTAGGATTTAGCTCCTAGGCATGCTCTGTAATCAATCAATGTCCTCTTAGAATTTATTTTTTCTGTAATAATTCTTTAATTGCTATGAATACTCATGTATGGGGTTAGGATTTAGCTCCTAGGCATGCTCTGTAATCAATCAATGTCCTCTTAGAATTTCTTTTTTCTGTAATAATTCTTTAATTGCTATGAATAATCATTTACAAATATGGATAATGTTCGGGAAGCTCTAAAGCCGAGCATGGATAATGCTCGCTCCCCCCTCCCCCCTCTTTTAATGTGGTCAGCGCGAAAGCCTACCACCATATCTTAATACCTACTCCCCTAGCCGAGTGTGGTATACTTCTTTAAAACGAGTATGGATGATACTCACCCCTTCTTACTCTACACCACGAGCTTCTGCCGCTCACTGGACACATTAATCTAACATGAGTCGAGCACGGAAAACACTTGCCCTAAGCCGAGTATGGTTAATACTCGCCCCCTCTAAGACGATTATGGTTAATACTCGCCCCCTCTAAGCCGAGTATGGTTAATACTCACCCTCTCTAAGCCTGGTATGGTTAAGACTCGCCCTCTCTAAGCTGAGTATGGTTAATACTCGCCACTAAGCCGAGTATGGTTAATACTCTCCACCTCTCAAAGCCAAGTGAAATAAAATGCTCGACCCATTAGCCTTCCCTAAGCCGAGAACGGTTTACTTTTGTCTTTGCAGGAACTAACTCTCATGAAGACGATCATCATCTTGGCCTAAATACGATTTTCGATAGTTGTCGATTTTTCGATCTTAATACGACCCAGTTCGGTCGTCGGTTTTCTAGCTTTAATACAACATCGGAACCGTCGTATTTATGGCCTTAATATGGTCTGGCGCGACCATAGCTGCTCAAGTAATTGTGCTTCGATTTATATTTCAGAACACACCTCCCTCTATCGAAGAAGTTGCATTCTGAGGGGCAAAGTGTTAACCCTGCTTTTGGTAAAAGACGCAGCGGGCCAAATTGAAGCCCAAACGCGCAACCAATCGAGTTAGACAGATCGCATTCCAGGAAGCCCCGTAGAAGCTCGGCCCGAAGTAGCCGCATATCGGGCCAATCAAGTCGATATCTCACCCCGAAAGACTCGCTCTCCCAGTCAACCGAGAGAACCGCTCTCGCACAGGGCGCATCGACCGAGTGTTTTGGAGCTACATGAAATATCCAGCTGAGCTATTCAAATACTTGGCCCGATTCTTAAGGAAGAAAAAGTGGTCAACCATATCCGGACAAAGCTCTACTTCTGATATACATCACCGTGTGTGCCACGTCGGCCATAACTTCCGAGGATACTATTTATGAATAGTGGAATCAGTCTTCAGCCGCTATTCTAACCAAGTGAGGGACTCCACGTGTCCGAGCTTTCTCGGAAAGGTCGGCCCACGTCACAACAGCCCAAGCTGCTATCCCCGCATATAAATACCTCAAAGCTTAAATAGAAAAGGTGGACTTGGAGAGACTTCTCTGGCCTTTCTTTTTTCAGCTCATACTACTTCTTCTTCCCAGAAAAACATTATTTGGAAGAGAAAATAGCCGCCTTCTCTCTTTTCTCCAAATAGAAAAAGTATTGTACTTGTAATCAAAAGCAAAAGCAATATATAAAAAGTGGACGTAGGCACCATCTTTGCTGAACCACTATAAAAATTCTGTGTGTTTTCTCCATTTCCATTATTTTTTTTCTACATTTTATAATCAGTATTCGTGTGTTCTACACACGATTAGGGGTTGATTGTCACTAGTGACCAACTTTTGACATCAACAGTAAACGATTTACTACATCAATGGATTAAGCGGAAACGATTATAATTGACAAGGATTTTCAAATGTAAGGAATGGTTTATGAAAATCATATTTGAAATCAATAGTAAATAAGACTTGTTCAAAGCGAGTTTACTTCAGGAACAAATTAAGTAAAGGAATTAGAATAAAAGTGGGTTTTCGAATGAAAGAGAATGGTTTATAAAACCATATTTAAATTAGATAGTAAATGGGAATGGTAATGATATATAAGATTTTTGAGTTTCAAACTTTTATCATCTTAAGATAAGAACGTAGACGGTCAAGGTATGAGAGGTAAATAAAATATCCCAACTTGAACGACTTCATTATTATCGAGAGATGATATTAGTTTGTAATGGTAAAGGTAATATAAAGGGGGTTTATGTTGAGTCAAGGAGTTTTGATTTCTGCCAAATAAATATGCGATGATCGACAAAAAGGAGATCTTCATTGGTTTAAGGAAATAAGGAGCTACATATGATATTATTCAATAGAGGTTGATTATTTGGTATGATAATAGTGTTCATTAATGTTAAAATATACTCTCAAATAATCAATATTTATATATGTACAAATAAATATATATATATATATATATATATACATATATGCACATTAATTGTGCAAACTGGGCATAACCGATCGACCGCCCAAATCGGACCAGTCGACCGTTTTTACCCAGTTTGCACAATAAACATGCACACATATACACATAACGTATATATATATATTTAAATTCCTGTCTGCTGCTCCATTTTGACCTGTCGACCGTTTTTAAACAGAAGCAACTATTCGAATAGTCACTTCCATTTCTTCAAGAGTTGCTTCTCTTCCTCTTCACCAATGATCATATCCATTGTTTGTAACTCTTTACTAATGGTTGCAACTGTTTATCTCTTATATAAACATCTTGAAATCATCATTTCAATTCACCAATTATTTCTATCTAATCTCTGTACTATTGATTTCATTCTTGAACTCTCAAGTACTCAAATGCTCATATTCTTCAAAATATCGTTCTTGAATCCTAGAATTTTTGTATTATTATTTTGATTCAATATGATATCATCTTCCAAAATCTTCATAAACACAAATACTATTTGAGGATAAGATTATAGGAAGGTTGTACAAGAATTGACAAATTCGTGAACACATATTGTCAACTACAAAGTATATTCATATTTTTTGAAGTCCTCCGTGTTGTAAGAGGCAAGTAGTGAAGTCCTCCGTGTTGTAAGAGGCAAGTGTTGAAGTCGTCGTGTTGTTAGAGGCATGAAATCCCGTTCGGATGCTCGGGTGTTGTAAACCTGTTTCCTCTGTGTGAAGTGAGGTTGTTGTTAGTGAAAATCCAGATAGAAGTCTGGGACTGGACGTAGGACAGTGCTCCGAACCAGTATAAAAATCTCTAGTGTGATTTTTGTATTTTTACTGCATTTACTATTATATAGTTCTGTGATTAGTTAGTACTTCATACTTGAATATTGTTCGTCATATTACACGATCCTTGTGAGTGTATTATACTTGGCAAGTACACGCGCACACTTTCATTTGCTTGATCATAAGATGATTAATCTCAATATTATTACAATCAAAATCAAGTAGGGATTCGATAAGAGCATTCCTAGCTAATCGTTGAACACGATAATTCGAGAAATCAGGAAATATAGTTAATATCTAAAGGCACAAATTCAGGGGGAGGCTATATACGGGGGAGACTCAGAGCTAATGTAACAACCCGAATTCTGACGGACCGATTTTTTTTCAAAAACCCAATCCATCAAAACCCGAGTTGGTTGCTCTGGTATCCTGCAGAAAAAGACAGAGACAAGAAATATGTCAGAGTTCGGAAAACACCTCACAGCAGAAGGAATAAAATATAATATATATATATACATAAACATAGCTTTACCTTAATTACAATACTGCTAAATCAGTATCTCCAAAGTTATAAGTCTCTATCAAGAATCTAACCTGCGAATGTTATGAGGAGGGGGTTAGAACATAAGTTCTATGTGAATGAGTTTAAACTACACTTCTTGAATAATCCTACATATACCGTTCAATTACATTTTATTGTTTATTAGGATATTTGTGTCGTTAGCGCTCAAGGCTTACACACACGTCGCACCCATCTACTCCCAGTAGATTAACCTAATATAATGTATATGTAGCTACCCCCAAACTGAGGTACACCCCGTGGTACCCCACATGCATGGTCCCCACTGTATCCTCGCAGTGATATACGCAGTCCCCTGTCCTATGTCATAGTAATGTATATTCCTCTTATATATATAATACAACACTACGCCCACATAGGATCACTCTAATTTGACTGCCGTTATCGAATAATGCCCACCAGTCTACGATACACCACCCAGAGCAGACATGGTTATATCTAGACTCTTCCACGTACGTATTATCTATCGTATTCAATATCTAACCCGCACACCCATCGTGTGTGCATGCCCGAGTTCCATGGCAGGGCTACACAAGAAACACGGAACTCGATCGGGAGCTTTCCTTATATTTGTGCAAGGCCCGCCTTTAAGAGCCTCCCACACAAATATCCTTAGGGTCTGTTTTCTATGGTGGCTATGGCCCCACCTCGACCCCTCCCATAACTAATAAAGACTACGAGAGCTAAGCGACAAGCCCCTAAGCAACCAATCTAAACATCCATGTGGCATCTCCCCTCAACCACCGTCCCACGATAGTGAGTGGTTAATGGTATATTGGGTCTAGCTCTAGTCTTTCTGCATCCTACTGGTTGTGGTAACAGGCACTCGACAACCTACTATCCTTGTTGGTCCTGACCCTCCACCTCCGTTGAGGCAGCCGTCGAATCACATTTTCCGTCACCGCGAACAGCATTCTGACTGCCCAGCTATTCTTGCAGTCAAGGCCCTCCCACCTAGTAGTTACGCGCAGACCCAACCTCTGCGGGCACAGCCTGAAACATCTGCCACCACACAGAGGACTACTAAGAGCACCGTTAACGTCTCAGGAAGCCGCATGCTTCCCCTTCCAGTCCGTTGGAGTCGCCAAAATAACGGATGTGCGCTCCCCTCGTATCTTATGACACCGTGATGATTTACCTTGTTAGGTTATTCAACGTATGGACTGCCCCAAGGGCCTTGATTTTATATGTCATTCGCCCTACGTCTAATCGATTCTTACGCGCTTGTGTTACCTCCTCAGTTTTCTCATTTAACTTGGTTATTCTTATTCATATTGACTACCTTTTCAAGTTTACCAAGTTACCCTCGCTTATTAATTCAATTTATACTTAACCCATTTAAGTCCATTAATAAGACCACAACATGTTGTTTTCCAACTTCATAAATTATTCCCTTTTAGGGTTACAACAACATGTTATACATAATTTATAGTTAAGTATGTCTTATCCACATATATACTGATTAGGAGAATAATCCCCTAAACACCAGCCCCGAAGACCGAAATCAACATCAGATTGGCACCCAGAGAATTACTCAACCCAACCAACATATATGACTCTAATTTACTTCTTTTCCATTCATATAACTTATATCATCTTAAATTTCACACTTCTCCTTCCCAAACTACTTAATTTATAATTAAGTATATCTTCACATATAAGTTACCTTATTTTCCTCTATCGTTTCTTATAACTTACCTTTATCCCATAAGTTATACTTTCCACTTGTCCCTAGGACAAGTCTAACCTATTATCCTTCCTTTTCTTATTCAAATTCATTCATAATAAGTTATTTGCCATTCCCCACTTTTTTCATTAATTTAGATTTACTTAATCCTTTCCATTTATTTAACCCGTTACCTAAACTTTACCCAATTCAATTAATTTATGATGCCATAACGGGTCCCCTTTGGTTAAGCATTATTTATTTATGTCTTACATGTCGCCTATGTCCCACTTAACCTCTTTTATTATTGTTTCCATGTCTTACACATGCTTTACTACGGTAAAGTCCGCCTTAGTCATGTTTTACTTCACGTATCTTACTACAGTTAAGTCCACATTTACATGTTTTACATGTCTTGTCTTACTACGGTTAAGTCCATATTTACATGTCATATTTTATATGTCACCCACTTGACCCTCTAACCATACCCATGTCACGCACATGTCTTATTATGGTTAGTATTCCTTAATTCATTCATTCGATGCACGACCTCCCACATTAGACCGAACACTTTGTGGCTGCTGGATTTGCCGGGTGGTTTTAGACAGTCTTACACCACAAAGCGGGTCTAACGTCATGTCACCAACCGTTACGCCTACAATTCATGCCTTTGACCTCTCACATTAGACGTCCAATTGTGGCAGCTGGATTTGCTGGGCGGTTCCAGCTCTTACACCACAATTGCGCCTAACCTCGTGTCAAAGGTTCGTTAACATCGTATTTCACCCAAACCCTAATTTTCATGTTATGTGTTTCCAATTCAACATATAGTCATGTTTACAATTTTGCCTATTCCAACTTGTCACTAATTACATATTAATTAGCCTTAATTACAAATTTCCAATTATAGGCAATTTCATCAATTCCATGTAATCCATACCCAAATATGCCAATTTCTTTTATATTCCAATTATCCAAAATATCCAATAATACTCAAGTTCATAAAATCAATATTTTCCCAATATATTTCCCAACGTTCCCATGTTCGTACATATGACCTAATTCACCTTTTAGGCTTATCTTACCAATAATTTTCACCAATCCATGTTATCTAAGTACATGTTGTTAATATTAAATTGTACTAATTCCATATCCAATTTAAATCATGCCAAACTACATAAATTTAAAATTACCATACAATTATGTCCATAATTCTATTCAAATCATACATAAATCCTTCCAACCCATATTATGCCTAAACAACCCCTTTTTTTTCTTTTACTTTCTCGTTCTCGTTTATAACGCATAAATTCATGATAGATGTAGGCTCGAGATAGCCTAGCTATAAAAATAAAAATGGGAAAGAAAAAAAAGAGAGAACTCAATCGTAAGCATAAATGAAATAACTGATCTTATTAAATTATCATCATATTCATTATGGGGAATGGCAAACGATAGAAGTACAATTATACAACAACTGTATTTTAAACCACTCACCTTGACTGGATTGGAGAAATAAACAATTGGTTGTTGAGGTAGAACGTTGGTTTAGGCTTCTTATTTGATTATTGACGCAAAACGTGAATTGTTGTTGAAGAACCTTGCTACTTGATTTGATTAAACTCCAAAATTTATGAAGAACTTGCAATTTAATTTAGAGTTTAGAGGCGGCGGCTATGTTGGGTTGAAGTTTGGCGGCATGGAGGTGTCTTATAAGAGATAGAATGATTTTAGGGTTAGGTTAGGTGTTCTTTTATAGGTGGGTTAGAGCAACTAGGACCTTAGGATTAAATAAAAATACATCTAAACCGTCCACCTCACCCTAGAAAAGAACCATCCAGAACAACCCTTTTCACACTTAGTGCTCCTTTAAAAAAAACCGCTTTATTTCGTTCTAATTAATGCATTACATACTATTTTTAACGTATAGCTACCTCTTTCCTTCATGCATTCAATTATTCTTTTTATTTATTTATTTATTTGTACTTATACGTGAACCTTTATTTGCTATATTCTTCTCCTAATCAATTAATTGATTTCTTTCTCTTTTTGCCTACTCTTTTTGAAAAGAAACTGTATGTCCTTAAACCATTTTCTTTTATTTATTTACATCTAATCACATGTGCATGCGTTTCTGATTTGAATGTTATTTAATAGCATTAACCTTCCTCCAATTGTGGCTTGCTTATGGCCTTGTTAGTTTACTTTTTAAATTTCAAAAGTTGATCCCCTTCACATTTAATTGCTCCATTTTAATGTTTACAACCTTTTTCTATGCATGTTTTAATTGCATATTTGACATGTTTTGCATTCCATATTCTCTTTCTTTATTTGCATGACATTAATTTATTTTTATTCAGGTTCATGCATCATCCATTTATTTAATGCAATAATTTCACATATCCTCTTTCCCTTATTGCATTAATTTCAAATAACATGTATACATATATGCCCCTTTTTGTTTGTCTCTATGTTCGCGCGCAACTTCAAATTTGAATCATGTTCATACGCATTCATCTCTTATGCGTATGCTAATTTTTATATGCGAACAATTGTCTATTTTATTTGGAAATTATCTTGCTTAATCAATTAATGGTTTATTTCCATTCTTTCAATTAAACCTCCAATTAACTTATCCCCTTTCGCACTGAACCAATTTGCTAAGCCACTATTTAGCCGCCCCTTAAAAAAAAATGGCACTGGTGGGGATTGAACTCACAACCTCTTATGTACAAGTCTCATGTATTAACTAATTGAGCTACTAAGTCTTTTGTTAACAAGACTTAGGACCAAGCTACATATTATTCTTTTCCCATTGCTCTTTTTCATGTTTTGTTGCATTTCTTAAATTAAGGATAACTTCTTCGTTTTAAATCAGTTTTCTACAAACTATAGGTCTAAATTGACCAGAAAATCGTCACGAACGTAATGACGCTAATTTCATGACCAAATTCTAGAGTCTCTTCAAATTCTCCTTTTTATTTGTTTTTAAATGTTCGCATGTATTTCTTCGCATTTCACTGTATTTCTTCTTATTTCAAATATTGCATGTAATTTCTTTATTAATCTTTTTCTTTATTTCACTGCATAAACTTCTTACATGCAATTACATTAATATTATTTAATCTTTCCTTTAAATATATCCATGCATATATACATATATCTCATTTTTTATTATATTAAAAATGCGGGGTGTTACATTCTCCCACCCTTAAGGAATTTCGTCCTCGAAATTCGATAAGGGTAAAATATATAATTCCTCGCATAATATCAAACCATCAAGTGTGCATCCAATTTTTGCAAACATTGTGCACATGTGCAAAGTAAAATACATCATAGTAATGCATGTATGCCTAATTTGGTACAACCTATATGTATGCAAACTTTCAAAAAAAAAATTAAACATGATGCTTACATCCTAAATATACTTGTAGTTCTATATGAATGCAATATTTTTGAAAAACCAAAACATTTTTCATCCAGATTTTCCCATACTCTTATAGAATAAGAGCATAGTTCATCCAATTGTTGCATTCAAAATCCTACCAACCATTATTAAATTCAAAATTTAGAAAAATCTAATTTACCAAATTCGATTTCTTATGTTACAAAAAGGTATAAAACGGAAGAATTTACATTTTCCATTTTTCTTTTATGTACCTTTTCTGGTTGCACTTGGATTTTTACATAGCTATTCTATAAAAAATTCCTATTTTCCTATCCAAGCACATTTACATAAGAAACTTTTTTTTTCAACTTATCTTTTTCGAGCAACAATTCTAGTCTTTATAATGCTTATGCATTCTACGGGAATTTATTTTTATTATTCTAGGATAGTCCTTATTATTTACTTCCTAGCCTCAAACTCGTTCTTTCTAGACACTAATCCTTACCTACTCCATTCGTTTTAAAACATGGTTTGGTCTCTCTTTTTTTCTAAATTTTTCTCCCAAAAATTAAAAATGGTAAAACTTTATTTTCTTTACCAAAACTTGCTTTTACCAAACCATAAAAACATGCCGTAACAAAAATGCAAAACATTTCTCAAACATCAAAAACTGGAGTAGACAAGGACAACTATTTCTTAATCGGGTTTCCAAATTACCTAGGCTTTTCTAGACACATCCACGAAATCATTTCTTCCAACTATATATATATTCCTAATCCATTTTCCACTTTATAAGGTTCCCCTACTAAACCCACTAATCTCAGTTAATATTGTATGGGATACATCTTTCTTAAGACTAATCATTTTATACACTTTCCACCCAACATACCTAACGGTCTCAAATTTCCTTGCTCATTCTTTTAGCGTACAAAACAGTTATCCCAATTCTTTCCATATTTTACTCTTTCTATTTAGTGGGCTTCTTTATAGATCTAGGTTTATATATAATATATTTATATTTTGAAAATACGAATACGCTCTCTCATTATCTATATAGGAATCGTAAACCTATGCTCTGATACCAAATGTAACAACACGAATTCCGACGGACCGATTTTTTTTCAAAAACCCAATCCATCAAAACCCGAGTTAGTTGCTCTGATATCCTGCAGAAAAAGACAGAGACAAAAAATAGGTCAGAGTTCGGGAAACACCTCACAGCGGAAGGAATAAAACATAATATATACATATAAACATAGCTTTACCTTAATTTCAATACTGCTAAATCAGTATCTTCAAAGCTATAAGTCTCTGTCATGAATCTAACCTGCGAATGTTATGAGGAGGGGGTCAAAACATAAGTTCTGTGTGAATGAGTTTAAACTACACTTCTTGAATAATCCTACATATACTATTCAATTACATTTTATTGTTTATTAGGATATTTGTGTCGTTAGCGCTCAAGGCTTACACACACATCGCACCCATCTACTCCCAGTAGATTAACCTAATATAATGTATATGTAGCTACTACCAAACTGAGGTACACCCCGTGGTACCCCACTCGCATGGTCCCCACCGTATCCTCGCAGTGATATACGCAGTCCCCCGTCCTATGTCATAGTAATGTATATTCCTCTTATATATATAATACAACACTACAAAAACATAGGATCACTCTAATTTGACTGCCGTTATCGAATAATGCCCACTAGTCTACGATACACCACCCAGAGCAGACATGGTTATATCTAGATTATTCCACGTACGTATTCGATATCTAACCTGCACACCCATCGTGTGTGCGTGCCTGAGTTCCGTGGTAGGGCTACACAAGAAACAAAGAACTCGGTCGGGAGCTTTTCTTATATTTGTGCAAGGCCCGCCTTTAAGAGCCTCCCACACAAATATCCCTACGGTCTGTTTTCTATGGTGGCTATGGCCCCACCTCGGCCCCTCCCATAACTAATAAAGACTACGAGAGCTAGGCGACAAGCCCCTAAGCAACCAATCTAAACATCCATGTGGCGTCTCCCCTCAACCACCGTCCCACGATAGTGAATGGTTAATGGTATATTGGGTCTAGCTCTAGTCTTTCCGCATCCTACTGGCTGTGGTAACAGGCACTCGACGACCTACTATCCTTGTTGGTCCTGACCCTCCACCTCCGTTGAGGCAGCCGTCGAATCACCTTTTCCGTCATCGCGAACAGCATTCTGACTGCCCAGCTATTCTTGCAGTCAAGGCTCACCCACCTAGTAGTTACGCGCAGAACCAACCTCTGCGGGCACAGCCTGAAACATCTGCCACCACACAAAGGACTACTAGGAGCACCTTTAACGTCTCAAGAAGTCGCGTGCTTCCCCTTCCAGTCCGTTGGAGTCGCCAAAATAACGAATGTGCGCTCCCCTCGTGTCTTATGACACTGTGATGATTTACCTTGTTGGGTTATTCATCGTACAATGTATGGACTACACCAAGCGCCTTGATTTTATATGTCATTAGACCCTACGTCTAATCAATTCTTACGCGCTTGTGTTACCTCGTCAGTTTTCTCATTTAACTTGGTTATTCTTATTCATATTGACTACCTTTCAAGTTTACCAAGTTACCCTCGCTTATTAATTCAATTTATACTTAACCCGTTTAAGTCCATTAATAAGACCACAACATGTTGTTTTCCAACTTCATAAATTATTCCCTTTTAGGGTTACAACAACATGTTATACATAATTCATAGTTAAGTATGTCTTATCCACATATATACTGATTAGGAGAATAATCCCCTAAACACCAGCCCCGAAGACCGAAATCACCATCAGACTGGCACCCAAAGAATTACTCAACCCAACCAACATATATGATTCTAATGTACTTCTTTTTCATTCATATAACTTATATCATCTTAAATTTCACACTTCTCCTTCCCAAACTACTTAATTTATAATTAAGTATATCTTCACATATAAGTTACCTTATTTTCCTCTATCGTTTCTTATAACTTGCCTTATCCCATAAGTTATACTTTCCACTTGTCCCTAGGACAAGTCTAACCTATTATCCTTCCTTTTCTTATTCAAATTCATTCATAATAGGTTATTTACCATTCCCCACTTTTGTCATTAATTTAGATTTAGTTAATCCTTTCTATTTATTTAACCCGTTACCTAAACTTTACCCAATTCAATTAATTTGTGATGCCATAACGGGTCCCTTTTGGTTAAGCATTATTTATTTATGTCTTACATGTCGCCTATGACCCACTTAACCTCTTTTATTATTGTTTCCATGTCTTACACATGCTTTACTACGGTTAAGTCCACCTTAGTTATGTTTTACTTCACGTATCTTACTACAGTTAAGTCCACATTTACATGTTTTACATGTCTTGTCTTACTACGGTTAAGTCCATATTTACATGTCATATTTTACATGTCACCCACTTAACCCTCTAACCATACCCATGTCACCCACATGTCTTATTATGATTAGTATTCCTTAATTCATTCATTATGACGAACGGTGCATGACCTCCCACATTAGACAGAACACTTTGTGGCTGTTGGATTTGTCGAGCGATTCCGGGCAGTCTTACACCACAAAGCGGGTCTAACATCGTGTCACCAACCGTTACGCCTATTGCCTCTCACATTAGACGTCCAATCGTGGCAACTAGATTTGCCGGGCGGTTCCGGGCAGTCTTACACCACAATTGCGCCTAACCTCGTGTCAAAGGTTCATTAACATCGTATTTCACCCAAACCCCAATTTTCATGTTATGTGTTTCCAATTCAACATATAGTCATATTTACAATTTTGCCTATTCCAACTTGTCACTATTTACATATTAATTAGCCTTAATTACAAATTTCCAATTATAGGAAATTTCATCAATTCCATGCAACACTTGTCCTTACAAGAAGAAAATGTGTTATGGAAGTCAAACCGAGGCTCTCTTTGCTGGGTAAAACGTTGACTATATAAAAATATCTTTGGCCATACCTCTGCATTTTCGAGAACACCTTTGGCGTCCTACTGAAGCAACCCTTCCTAATATAGAATATATACATATCTTATATTATATAAAGCAATCAATTTATATCATTTCTCTCTAAAACAAAATGCCAAATCTTTCTGAAGCCTCTCTCCTTTCTTCTTTTTCTTTTCCAACGCGAGATGTTTTGAACTATAGTATAAATTCAAAGGCAAAACAAATTATCTTCTCTTCCATCCGAAAGCACCAACAGTCGCGGTTTCATTTTTAGCTAGCGAGATTGAGTTTTCTTTCTTCTAGGTTTTTACAAGGACTGTTGGACGTCCGTACTAGCCTAAGGTGGATGCGCGAGTGGGTATGAGTATAGGGAAGGAAGCAACTCGCCGGAAGGATAATGATGGTACCTGTTTCGGAAAATAATAATAATGGAGTATTGGTGAAAGCATTCGAAGTGTTCCAGAATAATGCATGCGGAGGAAGTTTGGGGTAAAACTTGGTAACACGGCTTGCATACGGACTGGAGGAGTGATGAAGTCGGAGTTTTTCTTCGAGCATGACGAACGCGAGTGGGAAGTTTATAAAGGTGGAGGAGATGAAGTATTGGGCTTTGTGAATTTTGAGGTGGGTTTGTATTGTGCGAGTAGAGTAGAGTGGGATGGGGAAGTTTGCATGGTTTTCTAGTGGTGAATGGGAGGAGCGCATGTCTGTAGCAGTTCGAAAATGTCGACGCCATACCTTACTGGGAGCATGCGAGTTGTTTCAACCGAGTTGAGGTCGGATTATCTGACATGCTGGTGGAAGGGTAGCATTCGAGAGGGGGGTGTTGACAAGGTCGACGGACTATTTGGTGAAGTGGGATGGTTGGTGTAGCAAGGAAATAAGCAGGAGAAAGAATTTGCATGAAATTGGAATAGGAAGGTTCAGGATAATGCATGCAGAAAGAAACATAGAAGATGGCGGAAGTTTTCATGTGTGGGAAGTGGAATATGTACATTCGAGCTGTAAGCGAAACGTAAAGAAGTGGACGTGAACAAAGACGTGACCGGCTTTGAAACAGGAAGTGGGCTTGGGCCTTATTCTTTTAAAAATAAAAATGAATTTGTTTGGATAGATAAATAAAAGGAACGTGTGTCGATTTCCAGGACACTTTATGACAAATATATGTGAGAGGGGTCCGGTGTTATTTCTGGTTCGTGAGTAAGGAGGCAACCGAGATTCATTTCTGTTGAACGAAGGATTCAGCCAATGTTTAAGATTCAATCGCGATAAATTAAGGCCGCTAATCACATTTAGTGATAATAAAGGTAGATGTTAATTTATTTAATAATTGTTAGTTCATTATGTACGTTCAATCTTGTAAAATCCGTATATCGTGCATACGTTAATAGAATTGGGTTCATTGGAATCACAGTGAAGAGTACTACATTGCTGAGTCAGTTCGGTCAAAATGTGAATTAGTTGGAATCTCATCAATTTTCAATGTTCGTGAAATGACCTGAATTCATCGTCAAATCGAAATATAAGGTAAGTTAATTCTCACACTTCTGGAATACTGTGATGTGTTAAATTCATGTTATTAATATTTATTGTTAAATTGGTTGAATGGATGCTATGAGTGTTATGGTTGATTTTTATTTGTTCATTGGTTGATTTCTTGTCCGTATTTACCGCTTGAATGCACTAGATTAAATCTCTTATTTCATATGCTATAATATTATAAACTGTTATGCAGGGAAGAATAGGTTGGAAGAATCTAACCAGATCCCTCAAATAAATCGTATGTTATTTGTTGTTTCCATATAAATTGTTTATTCCACTTTATATTATATCATGTTAGATATAGATTATTGAATCTAATCATTGTGTTTTAATCAATGGACAATATTGATTAAGTAGTTGACAGTGAATGGCCTAAAAATCGTCTTTTTCAATATTAATTGTCGTCAGGCTAATGGACAAAATCGAAGTTATATAATTTATTTTATAACTGAAGCAAAGATTTTAAATCGTATTTTATATAAAAATAGGAGTTTTATTATAATTTTATATTTATGGTTATAAACGTTTATGTGACATTTTAATAAATTTATAAGCAAGAAATTAGCGATGGTTAATGTTTTAAAGACAATCGTTTTGAGGAAAAAAACAATTGAGTGATGTTATTAAATCAATTGAGTTATTTATAAACGAAGTTAAAGAGATTATTTTGAATCAAATTCTTAAGAATTGAACTAAGTAAAGCGTTATAACATGAAGAAATGGTGTGATAGAATTCAAAGGGAGTTTTACAAAAGGTACGATATGAATTGGGATAAATATTTGAAATGGATTATTGTTATAATTGAATTGTATAAAAGATTTTAAACTGAAAGGAAAGTATTTGGTAAACGATTTACTACATCAACGGATTAAGCCAAAATGATTATAATTGACAAGAATTTTTAAATGTAAGGAATGGTTTATAAAAACCATATTTGAAATCAATAGTAAATAAGACTTGTTCAAAGCGAGTTTACTTAAGCAATGAATTAAGTAAAGGAATTAAAATAAAAGTGGGTTTTCGAATGAAAGAGAATACTTTATAAAACCATATTTAAATTAGATAGTAAATGGGAATGGTAATGATATATCAGATTTTTGAGTTTCAAACTTTTATCGTCTTAAGATAAGAACGTTGACGGTTAAGGTCTGAGAGGTAAATAAAATACCCCAACTTGAACGACTTCACTATTATTGAGAGATGATATTAGTTTGTAACGGTAAAGGTAATATAAAGGGGGTTTCGTGTATGTAAAGATATCTCCAAAGGAAAGGAAATACAATAGGATTTGAAAATATATGTAATGATAATTCTAAAATAAGGTAGTATAAAAATGTTTGTGAAATATAGTGATATTTTCACTAAAAAGTAAATATAAAAAAGTATTTTGGATACGCCTTATGAAAAGATATACTCGTCAAAATGGATGGTTTCCGAGGAAATAAGAAAGTGTTTGAGATAAAGGAGTTAGATAAGTATATTTATTTCAAGAATATGAGTATTGATTACTGTTTTCCAAGTAACGAAAAAAAAAGATTTGTTAAAAGATATATATATGTATACACAATCGATCTCTAAGAATCGTTGTGTTATTTTTAATAAATGGTTTATAATAAAGAGGCAAGTCGTGAAGGTGTTTGTAAAAGGATAAGTATTTTCAAGTAATGAAAAGGAAAGAAGTTTGTTAATCGATGGAATAATTATTAAATGTATAGCTTTAATAGAAAGGACCTGAGCTGCCAATGTACTAATCTATACTGTTTTGTGTTGATAGATAAAACCCCGACTATAAATAAATATTAGACCTTTTTAACAAGTGGTTTCGAAGAGACCGGATGGGAACTAGACCCAAAACCACTTCGAATCAGTTGTACGTTCGCGACTAACTTGAAGGGTTATAAAGATGGAGAAATTGAAGACCGTTGATCTTCATGATCGGAAGAACTACTCATTAAATTTCTCTGGTTCGGCCGCTAGAGTTATGATGACTTGTGATTCTGTCGTAATTGAAATCCTCGGATTGTAAGGACTTTTCGTTACTGATCCTTGGGGTAATTCTCATATAGGATGCAGTAGGAGGGTGCCTTTGGTTCATCCTATTCCTGGATGACTTGTATGGACGAATGTCTGACAGAGTATTTCCTAAGGGTTACGTACGTTGATTTTTACAAATATACCATGTTTGGCGGCGGAGAAATTCTCTTGCTTAACACCCACAGTATATTTGTGGATGTCAATTAGTGATTTGACAGATCTGACAATGTGGCAGTCAAAGTAAATGGTGACGTGCTGTTCTAAAAGAGAAAACGTGACCTCAAGCCTCATCAACCGGGAAATGGAAAAAATCGGGTAGGTCACATGGTTAGTTGGGTCATTCCCAAGCAGGGTGTATTATCACCATATAGAGATTCCATTTTCTTCTTAAATCTTTCGATGTTGTCCCGTGGGAGCGGTTGCTAATCCCAACCGGTGGGTGGTAATACATTCGGTCCACTCAAGCTAAAGGAGTGACCAGTCATGTTTAGCCTGGGTTGTAAGACGTTCTTGTTGAACCCCACTATATATCCCTCTAGAGTACACTGATCGGAAAGGTGGTCCCATACATTGCAATAGTTGGAATCCAATCTCCAATAAGCACCATGGTGTTTTTGATTTTATATTAAATATGTAGAGCGTGAGATGCGAACGTTCTGCCACTTGGTTATTTATTTTCGGTCTGATAGACACTATTATAATATCACTAGATTTTGATATATCAAAAATATTTTGGATTATAGTAAGGTAAAAACCGTCCGTGTTTATATGTGGGCTGGTCTTATTTATTATATTTTCTTTCAAAAGGGTTTTCTAAAGTTAAGCCAATTGTTTGATGTGAATTCAACACTGAAAGTATTCTAGATTGATCCGGGTGTTTTTGCTTTGCTTCAAAATGTGTTCGGGTCAGACCGAACATATTTTCCAGGTTAGTTTTGCGCTTGGAGTTTCAGGAGATAGAAGCAGAAGGCTTCACCATTAGTTATTTAGAGTATTATTTCCAATGTATCTGATATATGATGCACTCTGATGCTTGGTATGTATATACAGTTTCTTTTTTTATAAAGAGATTTGATATATTATATTTTATTCATTTCGTTGTCAGATTCTGATGTTCTTTTTCTTTCTTCTGTTCTAATATTTCCTTCCTTCTCTCTCATCCCCTAACTTCTTTCTCTTAACATTCTGCTTTTCTGTATAATTTGGGTTGACAGTGTAGTCAAATGTCGGCTCAAATAGTATGGAAAAGTGGGATGTTACAATGCTTTAGAGTAGCTTTGATTTTGACTAGGTATATTTCATTTAATCTTGCATAAAACTTGCTTGACCGGGTATGTAGGCTATTGCTTGATGTTCTAGAGAATGCCATATTTTCGTACAAATACCATTTTCTTTATCCGCTATTTTTTAAATCTCAATCTTGCTATATCTTCACGGCACCCTCCTTTGTAACACCCCGTAATTCTGCGACATTAAGATTCTCAAATTAAAGTATAATTAATTTTTAAAAGAAAAATTAAAAGAAAAAGATCCATGCAGTTGTTTAATTTAAGTATTGTAACTAACATGAAAAAGAGAAGTAAGGAGAGAACAATAATTATTATTGTTCTAAGACTTATTAACAAAAGCCTCTGTAGCTCAGTTGGTTAAGGCATTGGATTTGTAGCATGGAGGGTCGGGGGTTCGAACCTCGGCGGCGGCATAATTTTTTATCTTTGTTTTAGAGAGGGCCAACTAAACATGCAAATATATGTACGTATACAAATTCAAAATTTGAAAGGATAAGAACGTACATATAAGGAAATAAAGAAAATATATATATATATACATATGAGAAATATAAATATAAATATAAATATAAATATAAATATACAAAAATATATGTATACGAAAGATAAAATTCAAGATAAGGCTACAGTCAATGAAATATGGCAACATCATTTGAATTTTGAAGATAAAATGAAAGTTGTGCGTATATATATACGCGTAAAATGGTCGTTAGAGGAATTGTATACATATAAGAATATTTCATGTGAATAAAACAGTTAAATAAATTCCAGAAATTCAAAAGTTTGAAAATCAAACTTTTACGCCAAAATAGCTTGTGGGACCCAATGCTGACTCAGCACTGCGTGTATGATAAGGTTTGGCTAGATTCATCTACGTACCTGGACTATTTTCTTAACTAGGTTCAATGCTGACTCAGCGCTGCGTGTACGATAAGGTCTTGAGCAGCTATATAAACAGCCCTAGTCTTCATTCTCTTTGCACCAAATCTCTTCTATCCTTATGCTGCTAAGATTCATGGCTTCTTCCCCTCCTCTAAATTTTCTTAAATAAATAAAATAAAATATGATTCAAGACGAGGAGATGCTGCTAAAAGACTTTTAAGGAGGGATTCAAATCAAAGTTTCAAGTGAAGAATTCAAAGGCTAGCTCAAACAAGTTTCAAGCAACGACGCACGAATCATAGCCACGCTTTCCTTCTTTTCTAGATCTATTTTCTATAAGTTGGTTATTTCTAGATCTGAATATTTTGTTTTATTTGTGACATGAAATTAAAGGAATAAAGGAATATGCCAAATCTCTCTCTCCCTCTCTCTTCGAATCTGTGTTTATACTCTCGGACTGAATTAAGAACTGTTATGATTCGAGGACAAATAAGACTGTAACCGTGACTATGACTATAGAACTGTGGCCTTTGAAAGCATATGCCTTTGGACTATGACATAAGCCTTTGATTTTGGGACATATAAACATTGCCTACGACAATGACTTATGACTATGGGAATTATTTTCCCTTTTGGACTATGAACATCGCATACGACTATGGACATTTCCTATGACTGCGACTGTGACTACAAGGATTATTTCCTTGACTAGGCCTATACCTTTGATTTGGACATAAACTATTACTTATGACATAATGAGGACAACTGTGATTTTGACACCCATGATTTATGATTAGGAAAATATTGCTTTAGTTTTGTGATTGAGAAGTTGGGTCTAAACCCAATTATTTATTCTACCTGTTCCTTGGTTTTTCTTTGGTTTTAAGACAGTGGGAATTTACCTATTAAGTTAGGTCTACCCACGTTCTTGAACCTATTTTGCCTATTCTTTGGTTTTAAGACAATGGGAATTTACCTATTTAGTTAGGTCTACCCATATTCTTGAACCTACATTGTTATCCAAACCTTTTTATGCCAATTATTCCTTCTTGTCATTTTGATTCATTCCCTTTTTATCTACGAATCTAGATTTATTTATAATCTAGGTTGAATCACGATTATTCGAACGGTGGGAATGCGATTTGGGGAAAAACATGGAAATGAATATGAACGTAATTGTAAACTTGGAAATTGGCATAATTTGGAATATGTATTATGACATGCATATTAAAATGAAAACGGGGAAATTTGACATGGATTAGGGAATATGTGATTTTGACATATTAAATTTAGCGTTAGTAAGTAAGCTAAATTTTAGGCATAAAATGTAAACTAGAAAAATAATTCTAGTTTTGCCATAAATTGTGAATTAGGATGTTAAACCAAGATTGGGTTAATTAAGGTTGATTTGGAATAAGTATATTAGCACAATTTTGAATTTATTCATAATTGTGAGCAATTGTCATATTTAGAATAAATTATGGTTAGCGACACTAAATTTGGTATAATTTACATACCAAAAAGTATAAATATGATAAATAAGAGAGAATGGGCCATAATAATAAATGTGACAATGTACATAAAAAGAGTAGTAATGAAATAAGTAAATTAGGAGTAATTTACTTATAGAATTCGTCATAAATGTTAAATTGTTCATTTACCACAAAATATGTAACTTGGTTAAGTTTTGGCCATAATTTATAAACTAGGATATTTAATCTAGTTTCGGCAATGAAATAGGAAATGGCCTAAACTGCATGTTGGGTTAGGACTTGGGCCTAGAATATAAGTATACTAGTAGGCTTGACAAATAAATATAGGCCAAATTTGTCTAAAAAGGGGAAATGGGCTTTTGAAATAAATTGTTAACAATTTATAAACAAAAGAAAAGTATTTTGATAACATCCCTTTTTATAACACATAGACCAGAAGGTTCTAGGGTGACAGAGAGGATAGTGTCTAGGCTTGGGTTTGGAAAATACAAGTTTCCTGCCCTCCCTGGCTATCCCTAACTGATCCGAAGGACGGGATGGTTGTTTTCAAAACCAGATTTGGAAATTAATCAAAAACCCTTTGAACTTAGAAAACATGAATATGCCTAACCCGAGGTTAGACTGAGTTGCGGTGTAAACCTGCCCGGAACCGACCGGCACATCCAGTAACTGCAGCAATATCTGTCTAATGTGAGAGGTTGCGGCTTTAATTTATTAATTAAAGCTAGAACAAGAATGGGTGGGTTAAGTCCATAGGAACACTTAACCGACTTAACAAAGTTAAGCTAGAATGGGAAGGTTAAGTCCATAGGAACACTTAACCAACCTAGCACGGTTAAGCTAGAATGGGAAGGTTAAGGAACACTTAACCAACTTAGCACAGTTAAAGCTAGAATGGGAGGGTTAAGTCCATGGGAATACTTAGCCAAATTAACATGTTGACTAGACTAGAAGGTGGGGTTAAGTAAAGTTAATACACTTAGCCAATTTAACATGTTAATTAGACTAGAGGTTGGGGTTAAGTAATACACTTAGCCAAATTAATATGTTAGCTGGACTAGACCATAGGGTTAAGTAAACTTGAATGCTTAACCATCAGAATATGATAAATGAATAGGGTTAAGTAAAAAGCATAAAGGGATAACACTTAACCAGTGTAATAGGATAAGGGAAGAGGGTTAAGATAGCTTGAATCGACTAAAGACACTTAACCAACCCAACCTGGCGAGAAAGAAAACTAAGTAGTAAACCTCAGTTGAAAAAGGGACTAAGTAGTAAAACTTAGTTAAGAAAACAAGGAATTTGGAAACTAAGTGGTAAACCTTAGTTAGTAGAACTAAGTAGTAATTCTTAGTATAACACGAAGGAGCGGACATCCATCTGGTTTTAAGAAGGCTCCAACGAATTGGGTTACGAAGCCCGAGGCTTCGAGGGGACGTGAGGGTACTCTTGGTATCCCTCTGTGAGGCTGCAGATGATCATCCTGGGCTCACAGAGGTTAAGGTCTGCGTTAGAAGAACCGAGGGTATGCCTTGGTTGCAATATATATGTGGCAACCTAAAGACTAGGATGGACCAGCGTGATTCGGCGAGAAGACGGTAGCCCTGTGATAGCAACTCGTCGTCTACCATCCATCTTGAGTCAATCGAGATACGTGAAGCGGAAAGGCGGAGAACTCCAAAAGACCATATACTTGCTATCTAGTTATGGTTGCGGATGGCCATAGGATAGTGGGGCACCGGGGGCCGGCGTATAGTTCTCATTTTACAAGGTGTGCCTTTCATTAGCTGAGGGAGGGGTCAAGTGGGACCATAGCCACTGAAATAAAAACAGACCATAGCATCTGCATCGGCAGATATCTGAAAGCTCCTGACCGAGTTCTGTATTCCTTGATTTGCCCTGACACAGGACTCGGACCGCACATTACAGGACATGTGCATCTAGACAAGCGATAACGATTCGTGATACATGCGTGGGGAAGTATAGGAACATATATCACTCTAGGTAGTGTGTCCTAGACTTGGGGGCATCGTTCGACAGGTAGCATAATCCCTAGTTGGACTAGGTGGCATAAATCCTGAATCTGAGAAGCGTTCAGCAGATAGCGTAAGCTCTAGTTGAATATAGAAAGCACTGGATAGAAAACCCTAGATTAGATCTAGGTAATAAATAATAAATGGATGCTCGAAGGCAATGGAAAATACTGGGATTGGGATCACGTTATCGTTACTAGTTGGGACACTAGTTAGGTGGTGCAGAGATATAGAAACCAGTATAACAAGGAAATAGCGAAGCTGCGAAAGTATTAAAGCGTATCCAGTTTATCTTATCTTAGCATATCTTGTGATTACCTTGTCTAATCTTGTTGACCCTATCGTCATGGTGTAATCTTGTATTCAGTTAATTCATGTCGTTTTGTTTTCCATGTTCACATGCTAGAAGTTACTGAACTTACTCAGGCTTTATGTCTGACTCTGTTTTTCTTTCGTCTTCTTTTCTTCCGTTCCCCCCCCCCCTCCCCACCCCCCCCACCCCCCAGGTAGTAGAGGAGGGAATAGTTTAGCTCAGGTTAAGTTGGACTGCCACTCTTTCCCAGCTTGAAGATTTGTCGAAGTTTGCTTGGATTCTCTTTTCAGATGCTATGGCTGGCTCTTGCTAACATCGGGGAATATAAATGTTGTTTTTATGCTTCTTTATGTTGTAAGACAGAAGATACTCTGATATTGTAAAGAAACCATTGTACAAACTATTTTATCAATAAAGCAAAGTTTTATTTTCCGCTGTTTAATTTCTGTCTGTCTTGTAATTTATCTGCATCTTTTATCCTAAATGCTCCACAGAACTTAGTGCATTCCCTTTGTGAGTGACACTAACGGACGTGTGGTGTTACACGTGATATCAGAGCTGAAGGTTACCAGATCAGATAAAAGATTTAAAAAAAAAAAAAAATTCAAAACGGTCTTTAAAGAAGCATTTTCAAAATAAAAGTTTTGTTTTAAAGGCATATTCCCCAAAGCCATACGCACTATCTTTTCTTCCTCTATTTGAATTCTTGTCTCCTTCTTTCTTGACTCTCTGGGGCTCCTGGCTTTCTGGGAGGTAACCTCATCGAAGGGCGAAGTAGTGCCCGACTTCCATCTATAGCCGTAGTTTTTTTTACTTACGGCCAGTCTTCTTTCAAGTTTATAGGGTTTTTCCGTGCGATAGAGGCAACTTTCGAGAGATTTGCCAACATGGTTACACGCGGAAGTTTGGCAAAGGAGCACGACCCAAGGATGAGGAAATTATGGATGTAGACTTGGCTCACGAAGGAGGAAGGTATTATAAAACCTAAGACAAGAGGAAGTATCTTTACTATGGTATGATAGGGCATATAATTAAGGACAAAGGACAAGATTTTCAGAAGGGCAAGTACATGCTGAGCGTACCTAGGAGATAGGTGGTAAAAGTTTCTGTTGGAAGAATCTAGTTTTTCTGTTCGGATTTAGCGCTTCGCATTTGTTCATATTTGCTTCCATAGTTGAGTCTCTGCACCTTAGTACTTGTATAGTAAGAAGATCCCAATCAGTCTCAAACCCAGTGGGTGGTTCGACCCGTTTATTTTTGGTTAGTAGGGGTTTGAATAGCAATCGAGTTTGCTTATATCATATCACGTAGATTGTCTAAAGGAGATATTCCTTGGGTGCATGTCTAATATTGGTTTAGGCCTTTGGGGCTTGTATTTGAGGAATGTCAAGTTCGACTAGGATGGTTTGCGTGAGAGATGGATAGTTGTGGCAGGCGCTCTAAAAAGCGCGTAGTGACCTTTTGACCCTTATAATTATGGCATGATGGATAAGATAGGAGGAGAGACCTCTGATCATCCTAGTATATACACTTGGTTGACATTTGTTCATTTTGGAGATGGGGCTTAGAAACTTCGCAATCGTGGAGTAAACATTGGTTAAGATATAGTGGAGTAAAGCTCGAGAAGGCTAGATACTAGCATCATACCCTTTTTCTTAAGGGTGCATCCTTGATTTCTTTGTTTAGGAGCTTTACGCATAGTTGTTTCTCTCTTTCCAAAGTATATCCTCTAGGTCGTATCTGCGATCCTTAGGTAGAAGCCAATGGATGTAAACATGTATTTGAAACATGTTATGGTTGAATGGTTGCAAATGGTTGCTCATGGATGCATATGCATACGTATTAGGCACTAGATCAAGTTCGGATGCTCTCATATTGCATTTACATATATGCATTTGTTTATAAGTTGAACTTGATATGATATCATATGGACGTTGCATATGGATGAATGGCTGTGCACGCATGTAGTATTTACATGACTAGGGATGTTTGCATGCATGATTGGACGCATGGCACTAACATGATTTGCATTAAGGAGGTCAACTGAATCAGTAGACCGCCTGATTTTGCATTAGATAGAGACATATACACACACTATGCATATGAACATGAAAGCATTAGAAATCTTTTAAGGACAATGAATGCCTGTGATTGAATGGTTGAGTAGATGGGTGATTGTATGGTAGGACACATTCTTCCTAACTTGAAGATTTCGGGGACGAAATCCTTTTAAGTGGGGGAGAATGTAACACCCCGTAATTCTGCGACATTAAGATTCTCAAATTAAAGTATAATTAATTTTTAAAAGAAAAATTAAAAGAAAAAGATCCATGCGGTTGTTTAATTTAAGTATTGTAACTAACATGAAAAAGAGAAGTAAGGAGAGAACAATAATTATTATTGTTCTAAGACTTATTAACAAAAGCCTCTGTAGCTCAGTTGGTTAAGGCATTGGATTTGTAGCATGGAGGTCGGGGGTTCGAACCCCGGCGGCGGCATAATTTTTTATCTTTGTTTTAGAGAGGGCCAACTAAACATGCAAATATATGTACGTATACAAATTCAAAATTTGAAAGGATAAGAACGTACATATAAGGAAATAAAGAAAATATATATATATATACATATGAGAAATATAAATATAAATATAAATATATATATATACAAAAATATATGTATACGAAAGATAAAATTCAAGATAAGGCTACAGTCAATGAAATATGGCAACATCTTTTGAATTTTGAAGATAAAATGAAAGTTGTGCGTATATATATACGCGTAAAATGGTCGTTAGAGGAATTGTATACATATAAGAATATTTCATGTGAATAAAACAGTTAAATAAATTCCAGAAATTCAAAAGTTTGAAAATCAAACTTTTACGCCAAAATAGCTTGTGGGACCCAATGCTGACTCAGCACTGCGTGTATGATAAGGTTTGGCTAGATTCATCTACGTACCTGGACTATTTTCTTAACTAGGTTCAATGCTGACTCAGCGCTGCGTGTACGATAAGGTCTTGAGCAGCTATATAAACAGCCCTAGTCTTCATTCTCTTTGCACCAATTCTCTTCTATCCTTATGCTGCTAAGATTCATGGCTTCTTCCCCTCCTCTAAATTTTCTTAAATAAATAAAATAAAATATGATTCAAGACGAGGAGATGCTGCTAAAAGACTTTTAAGGAGGGATTCAAATCAAAGTTTCAAGTGAAGAATTCAAAGGCTAGCTCAAACAAGTTTCAAGCAACGACGCACGAATCATAGCCACGCTTTCCTTCTTTTCTAGATCTATTTTCTATAAGTTGGTTATTTCTAGATCTGAATATTTTGTTTTATTTGTGACATGAAATTAAAGGAATAAAGGAATATGCCAAATCTCTCTCTCCCTCTCTCTTCGAATCTGTGTTTATACTCTCGGACTGAATTAAGAACTGTTATGATTCGAGGACAAATAAGACTGTAACCGTGACTATGACTATAGAACTGTGGCCTTTGAAAGCATATGCCTTTGGACTATGACATAAGCCTTTGATTTTGGGACATATAAACATTGCCTATGACAATGACTTATGACTATGGGAATTATTTTCCCTTTTGGACTATGAACATCGCATACGACTATGGACATTTCCTATGACTGCGACTGTGACTACAAGGATTATTTCCTTGACTAGGCCTATACCTTTGATTTGGACATAAACTATTACTTATGACATAATGAGGACAACTGTGATTTTGACACCCATGATTTATGATTAGGAAAATATTGCTTTAGTTTTGTGATTGAGAAGTTGGGTCTAAACCCAATTATTTATTCTACCTGTTCCTTGGTTTTTCTTTGGTTTTAAGACAGTGGGAATTTACCTATTAAGTTAGGTCTACCCACGTTCTTGAACCTATTTTGCCTATTCTTTGGTTTTAAGACAGTGGGAATTTACCTATTTAGTTAGGTCTACCCATATTCTTGAACCTACATTGTTATCCAAACCTTTTTATGCCAATTATTCCTTCTTGTCATTTTGATTCATTCCCTTTTTATCTACGAATCTAGATTTATTTATAATCTAGGTTGAATCACGATTATTCGAACGGTGGGAATGCGATTTGGGGAAAACATGGAAATGAATATGAACGTAATTGTAAACTTGGAAATTGGCATAATTTGGAATATGTATTATGACATGCATATTAAAATGAAAACGGGGAAATTTGACATGGATTAGGGAATATGTGATTTTGACATATTAAATTTAGCGTTAGTAAGTAAGCTAAATTTTAGGCATAAAATGTAAACTAGAAAAATAATTCTAGTTTTGCCATAAATTGTGAATTAGGATGTTAAACCAAGATTGGGTTAATTAAGGTTGATTTGGAATAAGTATATTAGCACAATTTTGAATTTATTCATAATTGTGAGCAATTGTCATATTTAGAATAAATTATGGTTAGCAACACTAAATTTGGTATAATTTACATACCAAAAAGTATAAATATGATAAATAAGAGAGAATGGGCCATAATAATAAATGTGACAATGTACATAAAAAGAGTAGTAATGAAATAAGTAAATTAGGAGTAATTTACTTATAGAATTCGTCATAAATGTTAAATTGTTCATTTACCACAAAATATGTAACTTGGTTAAGTTTTGGCCATAATTTATAAACTAGGATATTTAATCTAGTTTCGGCAATGAAATAGGAAATGGCCTAAACTGCATGTTGGGTTAGGACTTGGGCCTAGAATATAAGTATACTAGTAGGCTTGACAAATAAATATAGGCCAAATTTGTCTAAAAAGGGGAAATGGGCTTTTGAAATAAATTGTTAACAATTTATAAACAAAAGAAAAGTATTTTGATAACATCCCTTTTTATAACACATAGACCAGAAGGTTCTAGGGTGACAGAGAGGATAGTGTCTAGGCTTGGGTTTGGAAAATACAAGTTTCCTGCCCTCCCTGGCTATCCCTAACTGATCCGAAGGACGGGATGGTTGTTTTCAAAACCAGATTTGGAAATTAATCAAAAACCCTTTGAACTTAGAAAACATGAATATGCCTAACCCGAGGTTAGACTGAGTTGCGGTGTAAACCTGCCCGGAACCGACCGGCACATCCAGTAACTGCAGCAATATCTGTCTAATGTGAGAGGTTGCGGCTTTAATTTATTAATTAAAGCTAGAACAAGAATGGGTGGGTTAAGTCCATAGGAACACTTAACCGACTTAACAAAGTTAAGCTAGAATGGGAAGGTTAAGTCCATAGGAACACTTAACCAACCTAGCACGGTTAAGCTAGAATGGGAAGGTTAAGGAACACTTAACCAACTTAGCACAGTTAAAGCTAGAATGGGAGGGTTAAGTCCATGGGAATACTTAGCCAAATTAACATGTTGACTAGACTAGAAGGTGGGGTTAAGTAAAGTTAATACACTTAGCCAATTTAACATGTTAATTAGACTAGAGGTTGGGGTTAAGTAATACACTTAGCCAAATTAATATGTTAGCTGGACTAGACCATAGGGTTAAGTAAACTTGAATGCTTAACCATCAGAATATGATAAATGAATAGGGTTAAGTAAAAAGCATAAAGGGATAACACTTAACCAGTGTAATAGGATAAGGGAAGAGGGTTAAGATAGCTTGAATCGACTAAAGACACTTAACCAACCCAACCTGGCGAGAAAGAAAACTAAGTAGTAAACCTCAGTTGAAAAAGGGACTAAGTAGTAAAACTTAGTTAAGAAAACAAGGAATTTGGAAACTAAGTGGTAAACCTTAGTTAGTAGAACTAAGTAGTAATTCTTAGTATAACACGAAGGAGCGGACATCCATCTGGTTTTAAGAAGGCTCCAACGAATTGGGTTACGAAGCCCGAGGCTTCGAGGGGACGTGAGGGTACTCTTGGTATCCCTCTGTGAGGCTGCAGATGATCATCCTGGGCTCACAGAGGTTAAGGTCTGCGTTAGAAGAACCGAGGGTATGCCTTGGTTGCAATATATATGTGGCAACCTAAAGACTAGGATGGACCAGCGTGATTCGGCGAGAAGACGGTAGCCCTGTGATAGCAACTCGTCGTCTACCATCCATCTTGAGTCAATCGAGATACGTGAAGCGGAAAGGCGGAGAACTCCAAAAGACCATATACTTGCTATCTAGTTATGGTTGCGGATGGCCATAGGATAGTGGGGCACCGGGGGCCGGCGTATAGTTCTCATTTTACAAGGTGTGCCTTTCATTAGCTGAGGGAGGGGTCAAGTGGGACCATAGCCACTGAAATAAAAACAGACCATAGCATCTGCATCGGCAGATATCTGAAAGCTCCCGACCGAGTTCTGTATTCCTTGATTTGCCCTGACACAGGACTCGGACCGCACATTACAGGACATGTGCATCTAGACAAGCGATAACGATTCGCGATACATGCGTGGGGAAGTATAGGAACATATATCACTCTAGGTAGTGTGTCCTAGACTGGGGGGCATCGTTCGATAGGTAGCATAATCCCTAGTTGGACTAGGTGGCATAAATCCTGAATCTGAGAAGCGTTCAGCAGATAGCGTAAGCTCTAGTTGAATATAGAAAGCACTGGATAGAAAACCCTAGATTAGATCTAGGTAATAAATAATAAATGGATGCTCGAAGGCAATGGAAAATACTGGGATTGGGATCACGTTATCGTTACTAGTTGGGACACTAGTTAGGTGGTGCAGAGATATAGAAACCAGTATAACAAGGAAATAGCGAAGCTGCGAAAGTATTAAAGCGTATCCAGTTTATCTTATCTTAGCATATCTTGTGATTACCTTGTCTAATCTTGTTGACCCTATCGTCATGGTGTAATCTTGTATTCAGTTAATTCATGTCGTTTTGTTTTCCATGTTCACATGCTAGAAGTTACTGAACTTACTCAGGCTTTATGTCTGACTCTGTTTTTCTTTCGTCTTCTTTTCTTCCGTTCCCCCCCCCCCCAGGTAGTAGAGGAGGGAATAGTTTAGCTCAGGTTAAGTTGGACTGCCACTCTTTCCCAGCTTGAAGATTTTTCGAAGTTTGCTTGGATTCTCTTTTCAGATGCTATGGCTGGCTCTTGCTAACATCGGGGAATATAAATGTTGTTTTTATGCTTCTTTATGTTGTAAGACAGAAGATACTCTGATATTGTAAAGAAACCATTGTACAAACTATTTTATCAATAAAGCAAAGTTTTATTTTCCGCTGTTTAATTTCTGTCTGTCTTGTAATTTATCTGCATCTTTTATCCTAAATGCTCCACAGAACTTAGTGCATTCCCTTTGTGAGTGACACTAACGGACGTGGGGTGTTACATCCTTCCTCAATCTAATTCCTACTTCTTCAACAACTTCAACAACCAATTTGTGATCCTAATTTTTAAACGCCAAATCAGTGAATTTACCTTTTTGCGCCTTATGTATAGTGATATATTAAGCATGGATCGAAACTGAAGGGATATGGACTATTTTTCTAGGGGGAATGGACATTATTTGGTGAATTTTGAACTTGCAAATGATTGTCAGAGAATTATTGACAATATAAAAAGTGAACTAAAAATTGTTTTAAGTGGTGAGCGGTTGTTAATGGAACAATTTTTGGTTAAGTTCAGTCCACAACATCGATCATTATGTATAGTTTTTGTATATTAGCAGCGCCTTATTTTTTTACACCATGCAGTATTAAAGATACAGGATTATTAAGTCCTTAAATGTTACTTGCTAACAGTCAACTCTTTGTGATTTGGTTTTTTATATCTAATCAGGTACACGAAGATTACCATTTCCCCCTTCAATCATAGGATTATTAGGTTCTGCCCGGGTCAGTTTGGGGAAGGTGGCTTTGGTCTTTTGATTTAGTGTTAAATTGTACACTACTTGATGTAGTTATAACAATATGCTGAAGTACTTCTGCTCTGTATTACATAGTGATGAGTGGAGTGTTGGAATTCAAGTAGAGATGTTACATAGTGATGAGTGAAGTGTTGGAATTCAAGTAGAGTTGTAGTTTGTATAGTACTTTTGTAGGCTTTGATTGTTCTTTTAAAAAGTGAGCAAGAAGTTCATATATGATATTGTGCTAAGATTTATGGGTGATTTTAGACTTCAGTAAGAATACGAGAAGTGAAAGTGTTTAGTATTTTTATTTCTTTCTCTTGAGCCACAATTTATAAATTATGAAACATTCGTACATTTCAAATGCAAATAAATATATATAATACACAATATTTTAGAACAAACAACCCAAGCGCTAAGCGCGTGCCGTTACGCTCGTTATATATATATATATATATATACATACACACACACACACACACACATATATATATATATATATATATATGATTACCTATAAATAATTCATTGATTACCTTCTAACATTTTATATTCATATCCATATATTAATATAAACACATAACACAAAATTTAAACTATTTAAATAAATTTAGTCGGTTAATTTATTAATATTTCAAATAGATATCAAAGAACCATAATTCAATATGTATACTGTAACACCCCACCTCCGCCAGGGACACTCTTGCAAGTACACTGGCTTTGGAGGGGTGTTGGACAAGGTAAACATGCATGAAGATATCACAAGACAGAACATATAAGTAAACAGAGTAGATAAAGCAGCGGATAAAACTACTATTTCAAAACCATAGTCAAGTTACATCAAAGTACTTAGTCATCATTTTCCAACAAAACAAAGTCTAGAAAACATAAACCGAAAAATAACATATGTAAAGTATTCCCCAAAGATAACACTAGTGTCTCCATAGCTAAGCTCAAGCCCAAACCGTACATGAGCTATCAGAGAAGCAAGCCAAAGATCCAAGCTAGGTGCTAATGTTCCCACCCTGAGAACCTGGGGGGGAATGGAAGAAAAGAGGCGAAAGGAAAATAGGTCAGTCAAAAAGACTGGTAAGCCCTACCTACTATTAGTATAAAAACTAATAAAGTTAACTGGACATGTAAAACAGAGATGAAACATAGGGTGATAACTGGTATGGTGAAAAGTTAACAAGAGTGGCATCGCATATACAAGGTTAAGTTGCACCAAGTGTGCTAGTATTCTAATCCATGTCAAGTATAAACAAGAAATGATCCCTTGGCCCAAAATTGGCCCAACATCATGAGATGACCTAAATCAAGGTCCAACTACTCGGTCTAGTCGATCGGCTCCCTATAAGCCTAACTCATCGTGTATCGGTGTCATACGGCTTAATCATGGAATGTAGTTAACTGTGCAAGGTCCACCCTAGGGTGTATCCAGCCCTAAGGTGTAAACCACAGACACAAATCAAGCACGCACAGTCTAAACCTATTGGTGCCCATGTTCAACTCCAGACTTAATGTGCACGACCATGGTCCGCCTGAACAACCGGTGCACCATTTAGCCGTCTCTTTTGGTCTCTTACAATCAGTCCAGTAATCGTGCCCCACCCTAGCCTAGTCCAGGGTATCCAGATACTCCCAAGGAGGTTACTGCTGAAAAGGACCACGTAACTAGGGTTTTAAACGGGTTAAGTGTGGTTAACCCTATCCTAACCATGTATTGAGTTGGTCAAGTGTATCCAAGCAATTCATGACTTAACCCTATCAATACATCGTGTTCAACTGGTTAAGTATATTCAAGTAGTCCATGACTTAACCCTACCAATCCATCGCGTTTAATTGGTTAAGTATTCAAGTAGTCCATGACTTAACCCTACCATGTGGCATTAATTAACTTAATGCACTCCAACCTCTCACATTAGACTTTGTTGTGGTCACTAGTTAGTCGGGTGGGTCCGGGTAGCTTTCCACCACAACCTAGTCTAACCTCGGGTTTTAAGTGCGATATGACCAACTACTCACATTGGGTCCTATTGTTTGTAGCCACTAGTTAAGCCGGTCGGTTCCGGGTAGATTTATGCTACAAACTCCACCCAACCTTGAGTTGGCCACTTTCATGTTTTCTACATGTCATGTCCACGTTCATGTTTTCAAGCATAATCACATGTCATATTTTCATGTCATGTTTCATGTCTTTTAAGTTTACCCATAACGTAACCCCATTGCACGTAAGTTCGCATCCACACAAATAGATCAAAAAGGGGGAACATAAGAATATGACAAGATGGCGAAGGCTATCACAAGTTAAACATGGTGTTACTTGAGGCAAAGGTGTTCAACATACTAGCATATGGCCTCAACATGTATGATAGCATAAAAGGTGACTTGGCCTCAAACATATCAAATAGCATAAGGGTGCTTTGGCCTCAAGCATGCATAATAGCATAAGGGTGATTTGGCCACAAGCATGCATAATAGCATAAGGGTGATTTGGCCATAAACATGTATGATAGCATAATTAGCAAATAGGGTGGTAACATGATAATAGTTGACATAGGGTGACAATCCTAACTTGTGCATAGCAAATAGGTTCAATATCATCATATGCATGTTAAGGAACATGAGGGGTTAAGGTTTGTTAACATGCATAAGCCATAATCCATTTCATAGCATTTTTCCCAAAAGTCAACATGAACGGTACTAGGTTCATGATAGGTCCACAATCATAGATCAAGAGAGGCATGAATAGATCTATGCATACAATGATAGGTTCAAGGCAAATATTGCACTTAGGTCCAATTCCAATCTACACATGTATGGCATTAAACTTAGCATATAGGGTGATACACTTGTGATTAGCATATAGGTCGCATCATGGCAAGTTAACATCAAGGTCATGAGGGTTTCTATGTTGCATTTATGCACAATCACCACATAAAGCTCATAGCTTTCCACCCAAAAGTCAACATAAATGGTACTAGATTCATGATAGGTAAACATTAGGTCCACAAACATAGATCAAAAGGGTTATGAATGAATCTATGCATGAAATCCAAGGCAAGCATAACACAAAAGTCTCATTTCAACTTGCTACATGTCATATTAAGTTCATAGTTTAGATCTAAGAGTAGAGTAGGCTTATAAAGCGTGGCTACGAGAACTAGAACACAATAGAACAAGATAGAGACGTTGTAGAAGCTCTAGGAATGATGTAGCAACACAAATAGCCTTGAGAATAAGTAGCTCCTTTGATTTGATGAAGAAAGATGACTCCTTTTTGCCTTAGAAGCTCTCAAGCTCTCATGAGGAAGATGATATGAAGATGGAGGCCATGATTAGGGAGCATTTTGGCATAACTTCGTTGTAGGATTGATTTATGAGGGTTTAGGCTAGGTCTAGGGGTGCTTATATATATGTTTAGGTTAGTTTAGGCCATAGGATTAACCCTAGTTCAGATCTGAGCCATCAAATCACGTCACTAGCCAACAAAACAAGATCCAAGAGCCAAAACAGGTGCACCAGGCCAAACTGGCCGACAACCCAAGTCGACAGGGGTGTCGACTGGGCAGTCGACACCACCTAGGGTGTGTCGACTCCCAAGTTGACTCCCCAATCGACTTGGGGCTGGCGAGAATTTTCCCGCCTATCCTGCTTGGGCTGAATTTGATTCTGAATTCAAATTTGAACTGTTTTTGAACTTGAAATTTTCTGAAAACTTTGACGGGCCATAACGTGGTCATACGGACTCCGATTTTCGAAAACTCGGACTCTATTTCGCGTATTTTTCCGAGACGAACGCAATGGCACAGCCCGTTTCCCTTGATTCATATTTTAAAATTTAATTCTTCCTTGATTTACGTTATAACATGTTATTCAAAAAAAAATACGGGTTGTTACATTCTCCCCACCTTAAAGGATTTCATCCTCGAAATCTTCAAGTTAGGAAGAAAGTATGCTACCATCCATCATCCATCTACTCAAAACATCATCCACGAGCAGTCATTGTCCTTAAAAGATTCTAAATGTTGTATGATCATATGCAAAAGGTGTGTGTACATGTACTTATCTAATGCGAAAATCAGGCAGTTACTGATTCAGTAAACCTCCTTAATGCAAAGTATGTTAGTGAAATGAGTCCATATGTATGCAAATTCCTAACATACTTATAATCTCTACATGAGTGCACATAACATTCATCCATATGCAACATCCATGTGATAGCATAACAAGTTTCATCCATGAATAAGTATAAGCACTCATGCATATGCAATATGAAAGTGTGTGAGCCGATCTTAGTGCCTAATGTGTATCATGCATCCACGAGTATCCACTTGCAAACACTTGCAACCACTTGCAAACATCAAGCATAACATGTTTCAAATACATGTTTCATCCAAAGGGTTTCTACCTAAGGTTCTCATGACAAGGTTAACGAGATAACAAGATAAACATGGATAGCAAAAGAAAGATATGCTAACTAGGAAAAGAGATTGAGATTGTATACTCAAAAAGGAATGGATAAAGCCCACGCATCTTCTCCTCGGTTTCCCAAGTTGCATCTTCATCGGCTTCACTCCACTGAACCTTTACTAACTTGACTTCTCGATTCCTCAGCTTCTTGATCTCCGTTCCCAAGATACGAATCGGAGCTCGCCTCAAAGTTGCCTCTTTTTCTACCTCCATGTCTTCAAGAATGCTAGGCTCAACTACCTCGGCTGACTCATGTAGGCACTTTCGGAGATGCGAGACATGAAAAACATTGTGCACTCCAGCCAGCTTCTCTGCAATTCTACCTTATGAGCCATCTTCCCAATCCTCTCTATGATAGGGAAAGGTCCTACGAACCTTGGTGTCAGCTTCCCAACTGCTCCAAAACGAACCACATTTCGCAAAGGAGAAACCTTCACAAAGACCATATCTCCAACTTCAAACTCTAAGTCTGTCCTTCGCTTGTCTGCATAGGATTTCTGTCTGTCTTGGGCCGTTTTCATCCGCCTTCGAATCAACTCGACCTTCTCGGATGTGTCCCTTATCATGTCGGGCCCAAGTATAAGCTTATCCGTCGTCTCCCCATGTTGGTGACTTGCACGGCCTCCCATATAAAGCTTCGAATGGTGCCATCCCTACGCTTGCTAGGTAGCTGTTATTGTAAGCAAACTTTACGAGACGAAGGTGGTCCTCCCAAGTGCCACCAAATTCAAGAATGCATAGCCTCAATAGATCTTCTAGTACCCTATTCACCCTTTCGGTCTGGCTATCCGTCTGTGGGTGATAGGCTGTACTTAGATTCAATCGCGTACTCATCGCTTCTTGCAAACTACTCCAAAATTGGCTAGTGAAGATTAGGTCACGATCGCTAACTATGCTAGAAGGAACTCCATGCAATCGCACTATCTCTCGAAGATAAACAGATGCTAGCCATGATGCGGTCCTCTTGCTCTTCACTGGAATAAAATGGGCGCTCTTCGTTAGTCTATCAACTATGACCCATATCCCATAAAGCCCAAATAGTTTGGTCAACTTGACGGACATCTTAACCCCAACTATATATCACAAACAGGCGAGTCATACTCCTTATGGGGTTTGCAACAGAACTAAGATTGAGAATAAGACCGAGAGGATATACTTAAAAGATAGCATGCGAGTAAGCTCTACAGAATAATAGGGATCAAGGATATACTCTTAGAAAGAGATATAATGCGCGTATCTAGTCTTCAATCTTCTAAGCCGCATTTTCTTGAGCTTAATCCTATCGTGCCTTGACCGTCTTTTAACTTCACAATTTCGTAGCTCTTAATTCTTATTTCCAAAATATGAGTTAGAACTCATTTCACCGTTGCCTCTCGTTCCACTTCCACTTATTCTTTTCCTAAAATACTTGGCTTAAACATAACTGCGTGCTCATGGTTTCATGCAAGCTTTACAAAATTCGTTAGTGAATCCTGGATCTCGTTCACATACTATACGGTATTCCACGCAGAAGAACTATCTCTTGAAAACAAATGCCAATCCACGTTGCCAAATGTACTTTCTAGGGTGATTTCTATAACCCATGCTTAAGCGAAATATACCATCCGCCTTAGTGGCGAACGCTACTCGATTGGATTACAAATTTCCAATAAAGGTGCCAAGGGATTCTAGATAACTAATCATGACGGAACCCTAAAGGTCACATGAGATTTCGAGGGTATTACCGAGGCGAGTCATGAGCCTCGCAACCCTATGTTCAAAATCAAGAATGGCTCCATAACTGGACAACCAATCCATGCCCAAAATCAACTTGTATCCCATAAACCCGAGAACACAAGCATTACACATGAATTCTACGCTCAAGATAGAAATCCTCAAATCCATACAAATCATAGATAAATGGGCGGAACCCCCAATTGGATTTGAAACACTAACGGGGTTTTTAACTAGACTAGTACTTAGGTGCAAATTTTCAACAAGATCAGAAATAAAACTATGCGATGCGCCAGAATCAAATAAGGTATGAACAGGGAAATCAGAAATGTAAACATGACTTTCTATAGAATTACTACCTCGATCAAGAGATGGAAGAGCGTTGAGAGCCTGTAGTTGTCCTCCAGGAGGTCCTACTCGCTGAATTTGCCTTTTCCCTTGTCCCCACTTTTTCGGGCAATCCTTGCTATAGTGTCCAGACTCTCCACAATGAAAGCATACGCCCAGCTTCCTCTTCTTCTTACAGTCTTTGGCTATGTGCCCAGTGATCCCACAGAAGTTGCACTTTCTTGTCTCTCTTGCCTTGTTGTTGTTGTTGCCCTTGTTTCCCTTCTTGTTGTTCTTGTCTCCTTTCTCGGAATCTTCCTTCTTGCCTTGAGACTCATTTGCCTTGACCTCCTTCTTGCCACTATTATCTTCCTCTTGAAGCAGGGCCATATTTACCAAACTCTCGAAGGTCGCCCCCATGGGTATGTGAGACATGGCCAAACCGTGCAATGGCTCGTTCAATCCTAGAGCAAAGTGTAGGGCCTTCTTTGGAGCTGTGTTAATCAAGTCTAAACCGAACCGAGCAAGCTAATTAAACTTATCCATGTATTCTCTAACGGTCATGTCCCTTGCTTTAGTGATAGGAACCTCTCCATCTGAAGGTTCTCTTCTGTCGATGATAGAAACCTCAGTCCAAACCTTCTCCTAAAATCATCCCAAGTTTGAATTGGCCTAGTAGTGGTGGTGACTACCCACCAATATGCAGCTTCCCCTTTCAACAGCCATACCGCTAACAGAACTTTCCTACGGTCTTCTATATCAAAGATAGCAAAGAGGTCTTCAGTTACCCTTAACCAGTTTCTTGCCTCAACAAAAGTCTCCGTCCCAATAAAATTCTTGCCACCCATCGCCATAAAGTCCTTGCAAATCTTCACGAAATCCACTTGTGGATGCTGAGGAGGAGGAGGAGGAGGAACCACAGCTACAGGAGGAGGAGGAATGTTAGCCACGGGGGAGGAGGAGGAATGTCCGCGGGGCCGGCTTCATTCGCCCTTGCCTCCATGTACCTTCTAAACCAAATAGGTACTAATACGCCCTCCAGAATGGCAAAATTATCGGCCATACTGAAACGAAGAAAAAGATAGATTCAGAACGAGAAAACAAAGGATAGTGCTAATGGCTTTTGGGGAATAGCCTTTTAAAATAAACTAGACTTTTCTTGGAAAAATACTTCTTTATAATCGGTTTTGAAAATGTTTTTCAAAAGGTAAGTTTTAAAAACCTTTTGGTCAAATCTTGTAAACCTTATGCTCTGATACCAAATGTAACACCCCACCTCCGCCAGGGCCACTCTTGCAAGTACACTGGCTTTGGAGGGGTGTTGGCAAAGGTAAACATGCATGAAGATATCACAAGACAGAACATATAAGTAAACAGAGTAGATAAAGCAGCGGATAAAACTACTATTTCAAAACCATAGTCAAGTTACATCAAAGTACTTAGTCATCATTTTCCAACAAAACAAAGTCTAGAAAACATAAACCGAAAAATAACATATGTAAAGTATTCCCCAAAGATAACACTAGTGTCGCCATAGCTAAGCTCAAGCCCAAACCGTACATGAGCTATCAGAGAAGCAAGTCAAAGATCCAAGCTAGGTGCTAATGTTCCCACCCTGAGAATCTGGAGGGGGGAACGGATGAAAAGAGGCGAAAGGAAAACAGGTCAGTCAAAAAGACTGGTAAGCCCTACCTACTATTAGTATAAAAACTAATAAAGTTAACTGGACATGTAAAACAGAGATGAAACATAGGGTGATAACTGGCATGGTGAAAAGTTAACAAGAGAGGCATCGCATATACAAGGTTAAGTTACACCAAGTGTGCTAGTATTCTAATCCATGTCAAGTATAAACAAGAAATGATCCCTTGGCCCAAAATTGGCCCAACATCATGAGATGACCTAAATCAAGGTCCAACTACTCGGTCTAGTCGATCGGCTCCTTATAAGCCTAACTCGTCGTGTATCGGTGTCATACGGCTTAATCATGGAATGTAGTTAACTGTGCAAGGTCCACCCTAGGGTGTATCCAGCCCTAAGGTGTAAACCACAGACACAAATCAAGCATGCACAGTCTAAACCTACTGGTGCCCATGTTCAACTCCGGACTAAATGTGCACGACCATGGTCCGCCTGAACAACCGGTGCACCATTCAGCCGTCTCTTTTGGTCTCTTACAATCAGTCCAGTAATCGTGCCCCACCCTAGCCTAGTCCAGGGTATCCAGATACTCCCAAGTAGGTTACCGCTGAAAAGGACCACGTAACTAGGGTTTTAAACGGGTTAAGTGTGGTTAACCCTATCCTAACCATGTATTGAGTTGGTCAAGTGTATCCAAGCAGTTCATGACTTAACCCTATCAATACATCGTGTTCAACTGGTTAAGTATATTCAAGTAGTCCATGACTTAACCCTACCAATCCATCGCGTTTAATTGGTTAAGTATTCAAGTAGTCCATGACTTAACCCTACCATGTGGCATTAATTAACTTAATGCACTCCAACCTCTCACATTAGACTTTGTTGTGGTCACTAGTTAAGCCGGGCGGGTCCGGGTAGCTTTACACCACAACCTAGTCTAACCTCGGGTTTTAAGTGCGATATGACCAACTACTCACATTGGGTCCTATTGTTTGTAGCCACTAGTTAAGCCGGTCGGTTCCGGGTAGATTTATGCTACAAACTCAACCCAACCTCGAGTTGGCCACTTTCATGTTTTCTACACGTCATGTCCACGTTCATGTTTTCAAGCATAATCACATGTCATATTTTCAAGTCATGTTTCATGTCTTTTAAGTTTACCCATAACGTAACCCCATCGCACGTAAGTTCGCATCCACACAAATAGATCAAAAAGGGGGAACATAAGAATATGACAAGATGGCGAAGGCTATCACAATTTAAACATGGTGATACTTGAGGCAAAGGTGTTCAACATACTAGCATATGGCCTCAACATGTATGATAGCATAAAAGGTGACTTGGCCTCAAACATATCAAATAGCATAAGCGTGCTTTGGCCTCAAGCATGCATAATAGCATAAGGGTGATTTGGCCACAAGCATGCATAATAGCATAAGGGTGATTTGGCCATAAACATGTATGATAGCATAATTAGCAAATAGGGTGGTAACATGGTAATAGTTGACATAGGGTGACAATCCTAACTTGTGCATAGCAAATAGGTTCAATATCATCATATGCATGTTAAGGAACATGAGGGGTTAAGGTTTGTTAACATGCATAAACCATAATCCATTTCATAGCATTTTTCCCAAAAGTCAACATGAACGGTACTAGGTTCATGATAGGTCCACAATCATAGATCAAGAGAGGCATGAATAGATCAACGCATACAATGATAGGTTCAAGGAAAATATTGCACTTAGGTCCAATTCCAATCTACACATGTATGGCATTAAACTTAGCAAATAGGGTGATACACTTGTGATTAGCATATAGGTCGCATCATGGCAAGTTAACATCAAGGTCATGAGGGTTTCTATGTTGCATTTATGCACAATCACCACATAAAGCTCATAGCTTTCCACCCAAAAGTCAACATAAATGGTACTAGATTCATGATAGGTAAACATTAGGTCCACAAACATAGATCAAAAGGGCTATGAATGAATCTATGCATGAAATCCAAGGCAAGCATAACACAAAAGTCTCATTTCAACTTGCTACATGTCATATTAAGTTCATAGTTTAGATCTAAGAGTAGAGTAGGGCTTACAAAGCGTGGCTACGAGAACTAGAACACAATAGAACAAGATAGAGACGTTGTAGAAGCTCTAGGAATGATGTAGCAACACAAATAGCCTTGAGAATAAGTAGCTCCTTTGATTTGATGAAGAAAGATGGCTCCTTTTTGCCTTAGAAGCTCTCAAGCTCGCATGAGGAAGATGATATGAAGATGGAGGCCATGATTAGGGAGCATTTTGGCATAACTTCGTTGTAGGATTGATTTATGAGGGTTTAGGCTAGGTCTAGGGGTGCTTATATAGAAGTTTAGGTTAGTTTAGGCCATAGGATTAATCCTAGTTCGGATCTGAGCCATCTAATCACGTCACTAGACAACAAAACAAGATCCAGGAGCCAAAACAGGTGCACCAGGCCAAACTGGCCGACCACCCAAGTCGACAGGGTAGGGCTGTCAATGGGTACCCGAAAAATCCGAAATCCGTCGGCATTCGTATCCGAAAAGCGGATAAATATCCGATATCCGGAAAAGCGGATGCGGATGCGGATATAGGCATATCCGCATCCGAAAATTATCCGTCCGCTTTTTTTCCCGATTATAGCTTAAATTATGTGTATTTTAACATAATTAAATAGACTAATTTATTCATTTGCAAAATTAAAAGTCTACTAAACACATGTTAGTTACTCAAAATTATATATTATCATCATATTTATTTACTTTTAGCACTTTAGTAATCAATTAGGTTGAAAAAGCTTAATATTAAGCTAAAAAATTCATTTATGTTCATTGATTTATCGATTGTTGGCGGAGCGGATAATTATCCGATATCCGTCCGTATCCGCGGATACGGATATCCGATATCCGAAAATGGTTTCGAATGCGAATACAGATATGGCACTATCCGTATCCGAAAGTATCCTTTGACAGCCCTACGACAGGGGTGTCGACTGGGCAGTCGACACCACCTGGGGTGTGTCGACTCCCAAGTCGACTCCCCAGTCGACTTGGGGCTGGCGGGAATTTTCCCGCCTATCCTGCTTGGGCTGAATTTGAATTCTGAATTCAAATTTGAACTGTTTTTTAACTTGAAATTTTCTGAAAACTTTGACGGGCCATAACTTGGTCATACGGACTCCGATTTTCGAAAACTCGGACTCTATTTCGCGTATTTTTCCGAGACGAACGCAATGGCACAGCCCGTTTCCCTTGATTCATAATTTAAAATTTAATTCTGCCTTGATTTACGTTATAACATGTTATTCAAAAAAAATTCGGGTTGTTACATATACCACTATTGTACTAATAAAAATAGTAAGAAAAAAATTATTCTATTATGATATATAAATCGCATAATACAACAATAACAAGTTTAACTTTTTATTCATTTACCAGTTTAACTTAAAATACTTATATACAAAATTTTAAAATATATTTATCATGCATTGCATTGTATATTCTACATTTAATTTAAAATACATATATTTAAATTTACCACAATTATTTATAAAACCCACCTCATTTACTCATATTATTTGCGCTTCAATCCATACACTTAAATTAATTTTGCGGTCTTAAGTTTAAAATAATAAGATAAATGTAATCAAATGACACTTGTTAGTTCAGCCACTAATGAAAATTTCGATAATATGCATCACACTCACATCAATAAAATATGATAAAATTGCATTTTCATTAAAATAAAACACATAAGTTACACGACATGCAATATAACATAAACAACAAGAAACTTTTGCAAAATGCACTTTTTAAATTTTAAAATACACTGATTTTCTTTTTCAGAAACATGCTTAAGAAACACTATTACTTTTACTTCCAGCCAGTTTGTAAATAATTACCATAAAACAGAAAATATATTCACTTTGGCAAAAAAAAAAAAAAAAAAAAAACCTGCACTTCAAAAAGGAAAATTCACAAAAAGTTTGTTTATAAAAACATAAGATTAAATAAAAATTTAATTTTTGAGATAAAATAGAAAATAATAGCAAAAAAATATTAGCAAATATATTAGTAAATTCGCCATGCATTACAAAATTATGCTTTTCTTTATAGCAAAAACTTTAATTTTAAAATTCCTACAACCTCTTACCAAAGTATCTTAGTTCGCTTCTAATATCTTATATTTGACTTCATATATTAGATTAATCAAAAATTAGACTTAGTAAACTATTAGTTGTTGATATGTCAAATAAATCATAAAAATATGATAATTTTGGTATTTGCACAATATTCATGTTAACAAAAAATGGTATAAATTCATTTGAATATACAAATACCTCGGTCACATAACATAATTACATACATAAACAATGACTACAAATTTAATTTATGGTTCATCTATATCGGTACATTGATGCATTGAATTGTAAAATTCTTATTTTATCTAAAATGCCTATATTTTGAAATTTCTGTGGTTGCTTACGGGACCCACATCATTGTCGCATAATTTTGTACATTTACATCAATGTATTTTTAATTAACCATGTAATCTTGGTTTTAATATATTTGAATAAATTAGATTAATAAACATTAATTCATCTAACAAATCCTTAAATGTGACAGTTTCGATTTGCATATCACATTCATGTTTAAAAGAGGCATGCTCCATGGCACCCCTATTTGGGAATACCCTAATTGCACCCTATTCGTAGCCACTAATTTATATTAAAATAAGTTATTGCGAAGAGAGAGAGTTAGTGGAGGGAGAAAGAAAAGGAATTGTGTGGTGAAAATTGGGGGGCTAAAAAGGTACTACACTTTTTGGGCTCTTGATCCTATCTCTATTTAAAATAGGCAGCTAGATTGATTTTTCATTTTAATATAAAGATATACTAATGTATTTACAAGTGTTACAGATCACTTTAACAGCCGGTCGACCTTACCAATAAACAATACTACTGTATTATTCATTTATCTCAATAAATTTATCTACATTGTAGAATTCTTCTTTTAACTTTAAATATTTATATTTAGACATCTCTATAGTTATGTACAAGTTTATCGACTGTTTTCTAATATTTCATGTTTAAATCCATGTATTTAAATTGTTTATGAAATTTCAAAATTAAAGGATTTATTAATCTACATATTCGTCGTATATCTATACAAACACGAACTAATAAAAACAACAACGAATTTTTTTGTGCAACTATATAGATGTATAGATCACATACATATATTTATGTACGTAAACAATAATAATAAAATTAATTTGTTAGTCAACTATGATCATTCATGCACATAAATAGTAAATTTATCATACATAATGTTAAAAAAATTATTTTTACTTGAAATAACTCCACATTAAAATCTCCGTACTATTTTCACAAAATAATTAGCAATTTATTCATACTATTTACTCTTAAGTCAATATATTTTTACTAATTGCATAATTTCAAATTATATATATATATATATATATATATGAAAGAAATAAGCTAAATAATATTTGTTAATTCATTTAAAATAATTATAATATGTTTATTTCAACAAGAATACTTGCTTATAGTAGTAAGAGCAATAACATTATTGTTTTACTTTAGAGATATAAGTTACATAACACATACCATATATAAACATTAACGATAATAAAAAAATTGTATTACATTTATTTTGTAAGATTCATCGTATGTCGCCTAATAAACCCCAAAATTAACATTAAAATTTTAAAAATTATATTTTACAATATTATCGTGTGCAACGCATGGGTTACACACTAGTATATATTAAATAATAGTAAAGCAGAACATTTTAAAGCTCTCTCCTCGCTTCTAGGAGTTCTCTCTTCTCCTTAAATCCCTCCGGGTATTTTCATTTTAAATTACTATATCATTTTACATTTATTTACTTATCTCACATTATTTTACTTTTTCTATCATTTCACATTTTGACATGGACATTTCAAAGTTTACATAATTATTTATAAACAGTTAGCTCCTAACATTTTATATTTTAATCTACTGATTTAAATTAATTACAAACCACAAAATTTAAGTAATTTAAATAAAATTAATTGATTAATTATTTTAAATACTAAAAATGATAAAATTATGTTTTTTGGCTCTAAATACACGCACTTCAAATTTTCTGTAATCATTTAAGTCTCTTTCAATTCTTTTCTAACATCTTACATTTAACGCCATATTTTACAATTAATTACATAATATTAAACTATTTAAATAATTTTAGCAAACTATGATTCATTGATTCGTGCAAAAAATCACATCAGATTAACCATATTCATATCAACAAAAATAAGAAAATCAAATATATAAATATGTCAATCAGTACATAACATAAATTATACAGATAATTAATTATCGCTAGTTGAAAGTTGAACTCGTTTACGTCAATATTTTTTACCATGCATTGCATTGTAATATTAATATCAAACGCGTACATTTTAAAATTTATTTAGTCATTACAAAACACTTTACAATATCACTAAGATTGTACATTTAAATTAATATGTTCAAATTAATTATGTTATTTTGAATTCAGTCAATAAATTGTTGTTATTTCACCTAATTAATGTTAAGTGTGATGTTTTAAAATGTATACCTGGTGCATATCAACAAAATGAAAAAAAAAATTCAAATATAAAGTTAAATAAGTCACACGGGTCAAATAATATAGGTAAACAATAACGAAAAATTTAATATATCATACACTTATCTCAATAAATTTATCATAAATTGAATAAAGTAATTTCCGCTTTAAATGCCTGCTTTTTAACATTTTTTAATGATTTGCTGAAAATTCTTTCATGATATTTTATATGAGGTTTTTAGCCTCAAGGACAAAATAAACAAAAAAAATTGTTCCATAAGGACAAAAGACTAAAATTTTATTCATAAGGACAAATTTTAGTGTAAAGGGAGGAATTCAAGGGCCCTCTATAATTTCATACTTTACACTAAAAATTGTCCTTATGGAACAATATCTTGTTCATTTTGTCCTTCACACTATTTTCCTGATTTTATATTTTAACATTTTAACGGTCAGTTTGATTAAATAACAATAAAATAGAACTTTTAAAGCTTCTTTTATTCATTCTAGAAGTTCTCTCATTTTTTCTTAATCCTCTCCAGATATTTTATTTTTATATTAATTTACCACTTTACATTTATTTACTATTTCTCTTATTGTATTACCTCTTCTGTCATTTTATTATTTGATATGGACATTTCAAAGTTTACATAATTATTTATTAACAGCTAACTCTTGATATATTATATTTAAGTTCACATATTTAAATTAATTAAAAAATCCAAAATTAAGTAATTTAAATAAATTTAATTAACTAATATTTCTTTTATATACTAAAAATGACAAAATTATGTTTTTTGGCTCTTACACTTCAAATTTTCTATTATCATTTAAGTCTCTCTCAATTCTTTTCGAACATTTAACATTTATTACCATATTGTATAATTAATTACATAGTATTAAAATTATATAAATAACTTTAACAATATATTATTCACTGATTCACCTAATAAATTACGTCAAGATGAACCATATTCATATTAAAAAAAATGAAAAAAATCAAATATATAAACACATAATCACATAACATAAATTATACACATAAATAACTATTAAAAAGTTCAAAGTTGAACTCATTTATGTCAATATATTTGCCACGTATTACATTGTAATGTTAATGTCAAACGCCTACATTTTAAAATTTTATTTAGTTATTTACAAAACACTATACTCTATCACTTAACATTGTACATTTAAGTCAATATGTTTGAATTAATTATGTGATTTTTAATTTAACAACTGAAGTCAATCAATAAGTTGTTGTTAATTCATCCAATTAACGCTAAGTGAGATGTTTTAAAATGTATACCATGTTCATGTCAACAAAAATTAAAATAATAAGTTTTTCTTTCAAATATAAAGTTAAATAAGTCGTACAGTTTATAGAATTATGTAAACAATAATTAAAAAAAATTATACATTTATCTCAGTAAATTTATCATAAATTGAAGCAAGCAATTTCCACTTTAAATGTCTGCGTTTTAACAATTCTACAATTATTTGTTGAACTTCATCAATTCTTTCATGATATTTTATGTTTCAACCTGTATGTTTAAACTATTCATGAAATCTTAAATTATAATTATTTAAATAGTCTTGGAGAGTATTTAGTCAATTTTTTAATAGCTCTTAAAATATACGTCAATTTTACTATGTGCATTCATATTAAAAAAAAGTAGTTTTCCATGGAATATAAAGATGTATAAATCATATAACATGAACTTTGTATATCAACAATAATGACATTGTTAATTTGTAAATTAGTTATGTTCATTTATATCAAGAAATTATCATATATTATGTCATAAATTTTTATTTTTATTTTAACATCAATAAGTCCATAACAAATTTATATACGCTTTTGCAAATTTCTTTTAAATCTTTAATGCCATGTTATATAGTCAAACTAACTTTGTAATTTTACAGCTAACTTATTTAAACCAATTCTATTAAATAATATTTGTTAATTCATCAAATAAATTACCAACATATATTAATTTCATCATGTATATCTATGTTAACATAAATGATTAAAAAAAAAAATCTCAAATACATACACATATATATATTGTTAATGTAAGCAATAAAATATAAATTACATACAAGTAATAATAAAATTTTAACTAACAGTTTATGTATTTAACATTAAAATTTACCATATATTGTATGATAAAGTTCCAATTTTAAAATTAAAATAATAAATATTATTTTTTTAATAATATTACTGTGTTGGGGTTACACACTAGTATATATTATTACGTTATGTGAGTGTGTGTGCATGTGTATATATAAATATTTATTTTTTGAAAATTGGTACGCTTATATTAATAATCAGTAAAGTACATAATCAGGTTAGTATACTAACCTGAATACAATTAGTACAAACAATATGCAAGAAAATACATCAAGCAAGCAAATAGTTAAACGTAAAGTGAAGTTGTACCATTGATGAGGTCGACAACTCTAAATCCAGCAAGTGCGATCTCGCTGCACTTCTAACCCATATCCTTTATTCCTGGCTCGTGCACGGCAATATTAGCCATGCACCATTGCATAAATGGAAATCATCAAATTGTCTCTCGCCATACCAAGTGCAAAACCCATAAACATTTCAGGACATTGCATAAACGGGTACACATGCAAAACGTGAAATTGTCTAGGAGTTATAATTGGAAGCAGTGGCGATATCCAGCGAATTGCGAATTGGTATGCTCCAGAGAGAAACCAAATAGCATAGAAAATTAAAATTGGTTTACCAAGCAATATAATGCAATACAGACGCACAAACCACCGTTTTGCTTGGAGTTTAAGTGTGATAAACAAATGTAAATAAGCTGTAAGACCAATATCACCATGGTGAAGATCTGTAATAATCCTTGTTTGTCTGGCAAACCACAAACCAGCGAAGAAAACCCAAAACTTTTGACACTGAAACGCATAGAGAATCCCAAACTTGCCAAGAATGAAAACCCACAAACATTCATACCTTATTGCTCTAAACTGAAACGGAGAGTAGGGCCAAATTAAAGAAGATCGGTTGGGAATAAAGCCAAAGAAATGGAATAATTAATGGCTAATTAATAGATGGTAATAATGGATGATCATTAATATATTAATAGATGATAACAATGTTCCTATTAATATGAAAAAGTTACTTGTGGAATACAATATCATAGATATAGTTGCATTTATTTTTATTAAAAAAAAAGGTTAATTAGTGTTTGAACTTGCAACCTTGTTCACATTATCAATTCAACTACATAGTACTTACAAATTTAATAATTCAATGAAAAAATTTACATGCACCTCACCAAAAAAAAAAAAAAAAGTGATAAGTTCAACCATTTCAAAAGATACGTTTTCCAAAAAAAAATACTTTATATAAACATATATTCTAAGATCATACAAACCTTCACCTATAAAACAAAGTTAAAGATAATGTTATAAGAAAATAACCAATCATATTTAGAATTTACATTACAAAAATTCATGTTGATTACACATTAAATAATAAAAGTAAAAGAAGTCATTAGAGAGATAACATCTTTTGTACACACAAAAAATATACAAACAAGTACAATGAACTCACCGTTTAGTTTCACAAGCTTTAAGCATTACAATAACATCCTTGACAAATAACATCACGCAGGCGCACCCCCACACACACTGACAGTGACAGACATAAGTTTGATAATTATTTACCAATCCACAGGATAGCTTACTAGAACATCCCGATCATAAACATTTTGAAAAAAAATGCACTATCATTATGATGCTCAAGTTAGTGAACAAACATTTGCCACAACACTCTAAAAGGTTACGTTCTCTACAAAAGTCAAGCGAACTTGAACTTGGACTCACATATGCACTGACATTTGATATCTACTACACAAACAGAAATCACCTCACCATCAACACTGCTAAAATACAAGAATTCCACTCCTGATTTTTCATATACAACGAATCATGGTAGGAATAGGTCTAAAAAAATTGATAATATTAGTAGCCTATATCTATATAGCTTATAAAGGTTCAAGAGAACCATGTTTTAGCCTCTCCATTCGAGCTTGTAATCCAGACAATGCTTTCTCATCCATCGGGTGTATATTATTTTGTACTGGGGGTTCGTTCTCTGTGGAAGTTATTTCGTCATATGCATTGCCATTCATATTTATCATTGGTCTTGGTGGTGCAGCTTCTGTGTTTCCACTAGTTGCTGCTGCTTGCATGCTTCTCATTCTTTCCCTTATTGCATCTAATGTTCCCGATGGCAGTTCCAGCCCTGAAATGGTTTCCAATAGAGAGCACAAACAAAGTAACTTAACTTGGAACTAATTGTTGTATTTTCTGATATTTCTACCAAAATATTATAATGATTTTTCTATAAAAAGATCCACCCACCTTGAACAAAAACAATATGGAAATAGGTCATAATTTTAGATTCAATTAATTTGGGTAAGATAGGTAGGAGAAAACTTTGATCAATGAAAATCATCGTTAAACTCCATATTCTCAATACTTTTTTTTTTTCTTCCCGTTATTAATATTGAAGCTTCCCTTATCCATAACTGATAGTGGTTTTCTTTCGTAATAGATTAACAAATAACCAAAGATAATGCAAAATTTTACAATGAAAAATGTGATAGTAATGTGAGATATACCTGCAGATGCATATCTATCATTATGATCATACATATTAGCCTGTGCTCTATAAGAGGTTACTCCAGCTGTAACACGATCATCTTCCATAGAAGTTATATTTTCGGATTTACTGTTATGCATCTTTGTAGCTACAGGAGAAAGTGGAGCGAATTCGGGAGATGAATTATTTAATGCTGAAGGAGGTGGGGTTGCCAATGGAAGGCTTGAAGGTGTTATCCCAGCTGCTGCATTACTTTCCATCTGCATGTAACTCAACAAACAAAGAATGTTAAGAAATGACTTGAAATTTTGCATAATTTATCGGTTGGTTGGGCATATTACACCTCAGTAATTCGCCTTACAACTACCGCATTATAATTTATATCTTTTGGTATTTTATAATGTATATTCTGTAAAACCATTTCCAGTCAACATTGCAGATAAGATGAAATTTTAAGTACCATAATGTCTGTAAATTCAACAGTAAGTGCATTGTGGAGTTAATATAGTGTATGCAACTTTAAAAAACTTTTATCATTTGGTTAGAGCGTAGAAGCAGTGATGCAAGAGGTCATGGGTTCGATTTTGTCGGACCCCTTTGTCAAGATAGTATGTTTCATACTATCCAAATTTGTATACAAGTACCCCATTTCCCCCAAAAAAAAAAGTTGCACAAAAAAAAAATGAAGTACATTTTTGGAATTGACGCCCGTTTCATGGCAATATGGTTTGAACTAACCTGGGCCAATCCATCCCTTATATATGACCGGAAAGCCTCACTAGCATTTTGAAGCTGAGAAAATATGTCAACCTAAAGTAACAAAATAGAACATCAGTAATAACATAAAAATAATGATGAACAGGTTTAACACGGGTACAAAAATGATCTCACCTTAGGGTAAAGTTGAGTGATCCGATAAAGCTCGTATAGACCAATTTTGCAGGTTTGTTTATCACCAATCTTCTTGAATACAGCAGCGAGCTCTTGCTGTTTTTTGGTAGATTAAAATATATACGGTTACACTGGGTGCGGTATTATATATTTCTTTACACAGTGAGACTATTTCCTCACTCTTCAGATTCCACCACAAATCTCTACTTTGAAAACGAGCAAAACATTTGGAGAACTAATTCAAAGCCTAAATATTTAATTTATTCACTTACACAAAACACAATTTCCAAGATTTGAAAAGATGAAACGAGCCAACGTTAATCATTTGCATTTTCATTTACTTGACACTATTGAACATAATTGACGTTTTATCTATATATTTTTTTACTTTCATATATTGAATATATACCTTGTTTTTATTTTATTTTATTTAAATTTTGAATCAGTATTAGGCGAAAAATAATTAAATTTCTAGCCATAGCTTTATGAATGCCAACACATAACTCAATGTGACTTCAACACATAACTCAATGTGACTTTAGCTTCTTCTTCTTCTTTTTTCAGCTATGCATTTTATAACATAATAGGTCAAGGAGATTCTCAAGCATGCACACTTTACTATGAAAGGTCAAGGATATTTACAGGCAATGCATTTTATATGTGCCGCACTATTGTGTTATCAAAACCAAGGGAAAAGACATGCAATACAAGGCAAGAGTGTACCTTTAGTTGAGCATCTGCAGAATGTGCTGTCGGACTATTTGATCCAGTATCATTACGATTCGTTTGCCCCATGGGGCCAGATGGTGTCAGCATTCTGGCAGCGGCAAGTGTCTGAAATGAACACAAATTGGTTATAGGTTAACAGTATGGATGCACGCTTATGCATGTCTTTGGTCGTTATGGGTATTTGATGTATTTTATTGTTGTTATCGTCGTTGTTTCATTTTTAGACAGGTTATATTCCAACAATGATTTTAATGTGTACAGATTAAGTGTAGAAGCTATAATTATATATAAGCAAGAAACACACAAAATGGCCATGTATATCACGCCACTTGCTTATCAATAGACTCCCATTAAAACCTAGGACTTGCAACAAGTCCTTGACAGATTCTTTCAAATGCTACATATAGATTCTAATTTAAATTACTACTACTACAAGAACTAAGTCGTTAATCCGAAACAAGTTGGGGTTGGATAGAGATGGAACCCGAAACTAAATAACAAAGTCAATTTAAAGGTTTAAAAAAAAGAGACCTAAAGGTGAAAACATAAATGAAGATAAAATAAAGTAAAATAATTAAACCAATAAAAATGAATAAATAAAAACCAAGGTGGTGATGATGATAATGGTACTAGTAGTAACCAAGGTGGGGATGATGATAAAGGTGAAAACATACTCAAGATCAACGTTGTCTTATGCCCCTATTCACTAGTCCAGTAATCTAAAACTTGTAACACACCCCCTAAGCTACTCATAAATTCAAAATTCTGGTACATGAATCGCTATCTTCCATGCGTTTTAGTTCAACACCAGCTCTTCGGTTATATTATAATTTCTCAAGTCACTTTTTGCTACCTCCTCTTATATCATCATTGCTCGACGTTCACCTTTCTTTGAGCATTCAGTGCGGCATATAATTCCAACGTGCATAGGTGCATCGCGAGGTCTCCGTTGAGAATATCCAAACCATCTTAAGCGGTGTTGAACTAGCTTCTCTTTAATTGGTACAACTCCATGTTTGTCTCAAATATCATCATTTCTAATTCGGTCACATCTGATATGCCCACCACAGCTCCATCGCAACATACATATCACTACTACACTTATCTTTTGAACAAGTTGCATTTTAATAGACCAACATTCTGTACCACAAAACATCGTAAGCTTGATTGTTGTTCTGTAGAACTTTGCTTTAAGCTTCTATGAGATTTTTTTATCATAGAGAATGTCAGATGCTAGTCGTCATTTTACCTATCCCATTCGAATTATAAAACTAACATCCTCATCAATTTCACAATCAAATTGTAACACAGATCCTAAATATCGAAAGGATTCCTTCTTGGGTGTTACTTATCCCGCCAGGTAACCTCTCCATCCTTTAACCTGACACCGCTGAATTCGCACTTCATATATTATGTATTCTGTTTAGTTCTACTAAGCCTAAAACCCTTCGATTTTAAAAGTTTCCTCCATAACTCCAACTGTTTATTAATATCTACCCTACTTTCATCAATCAGCACATCATCAGCAAACAGCATACACCAAGAAATCTCATTTTGTATACCCTTCGTGGCTTCATCCATCACTAAATGCAAAAATGTATGGATTCAAGGCTGACCCTTGATGTAATCCTATATTAATGGAAAAGTCACTGGTTTCATCATCGCATGCTTTGACACTAGTCACAACCTCGTTTTACATATCCTGGCAAGGGTAATACACTTTGTTGCGACCCTCTTCTTTTTCAGCACCTACCACCTAACTTCCTCGGTACTATGTCATGAGCTTTCTTCGAATCAATAAATACCATGTATAATTTATTTATTTTTTTGGGCTCCCTATATCTCTCCATAAATTGGCTTACATTTATATTGTAATAGAATATCCAATGTTTTATCATACATAAAATCTACTTTAAATCAAGTCATACATAAATATTTTATCCAATAGAATACCCAATGTTTTCCAAACTCAAATGAAATAACATTATATTCCAACTAGTAAAATGCTTTTATATAATGTAATAATTAATTATATTTACATTAAACTACCAACGGAATAAAATAAATAAGTAACCTTTATTACTGTAGATGATATATACATTTTCTATTTTAACATTCCCTTATGCAATACAATTAATACGTGGGTTGTACATTAGCCTATCTTCTACGAAAAAGGTTCTTTTGCAAATGCTTACTGATGACCCATCTTTTGGCAAGGCCGTCAAGGATTCGAATATCAATGGTCAAGTAGCTCAAGACTTGAGCAAAGTATGTGCACAAGCTAGCAAAGCCAAGATGGGCAGACACATCCCTCTCTACGGGATCGACCCTATCCGGTTCGGTAAGGAATGACATTGTGAAGAGTTCAGATTGACATCTCTCAGATTGGCGTATTCTTGGATTGGTAAAATTGAGTGCAGTAGAAGACCTCGCTCGATAGAGTCCTGGCTCGAAGATGCTCCGGATCGATAAAGAACTTCGACTCCGAAGGAGTTCTGGCTCCTGATCGAAGGACCACCGACTCGGCTATGTCTAACGTAGACATGTCGAGCCGGGGAAGGGCCCTTCCTGTATACATGTTCTTGCTTCGAGAATACCACTTTCAGGCCGAGATATTAGCTAGAGACATGTTCCATCGCTACTATGTGGTCTCTCCACCATGCTTCAGGCACGGATCTAATGCCACGTGTCTACCACCGACCTAGTCAACATCGATCCGGCCCAGTTTCCTCCTGAAAACATGCTCCAACGGCTGCAAGACCCCTTCCACTTAGGGGTGAGCGTTTGGTTGGTTTGGTTTATCCGATTATAAATTTGTCAAACCAAACTAAAACCAATAAAAATGAAAACCAAACCAAACCAACCAAATTAAAATTTGGTTGGTTTGGTTGGTTATCCGATTTAACCGAACTAAAAAAGTTTTACACTTTGTGTTTGAAATATTCACTAAAATTTGAAACAAATTATAAATATATGATTATAGTATTATTATATTTGATTTTTATGCCTTTTTAATATTAATTTCGACACATAGGTGATGATTAATATATACTTAAATAACTAAACTAACCTAAAATATTTATTATAATACCGATAATTTTGAAAATATATTAAAAATTCGGTTAATTTGGTTAAACCAATAACCAAACTTAATATTTTTTCGGGCCAATTACAAACCGATTTAATTTCAAAACCGAACCAAACCGACCAAAATAAATTGGTTTGGTTGGTTTATTTGGTTTAACCGAATAATGCTCACCCGTACTTCCACTCGCCTCCTATTTTCTCGGATTGAGTGCCACAAGTATGGGCCGAACCGGCCCATATCCCAACCTATAAATAGACTTCCTAGAGCATCATGAACATGACTTTTGGTCATTCTCTTTGCATCCAAGCAATTGCAACAGCACTACTCCCGGGTTATTCATCAAATTCAATCATTGTAATTCGAGATTATCATAATCTCTTGCATTATATTCAAAATTGTTATATTATACAAAGATTATAAAGTGGATACATACTCGTTAACGCCGAACCACTATAAATTTATGTGTGCTTGCATACTTTCCTCATTTTCATTTATTTTTCTTCATTTATTTCTCTACACATTTTCTATTTGGATGTTGTGACCAAGGTTATCACGACGCAAAGTCGAGCCACTACCGTCTAGAAGACTAGTCGATAAATCGCCCGACTAGTCGTGACTAGTCGACAAGTCTTTTATATACATATATTTATTAGATTTAAATATATAATATAATTAGATATAATTATAAATTTATAATAAGTTCAAATTCAACAAAGATAACATAATAATATGATCAAATTCAACAAATATCCATAATAGATCCTAGTCACAACACTTTCTTTTCTTATTTTCTTTTTATATCCCGGCCCAACTCGGCCCATCTGCTCAAAGGAAAACCCATCTTCCTTATTTCTCTTCCCCAGGTCCATTCCTTCCTTTTCTTTCCCCTCTTGCTTCACGTGATCGAACCAAGAAAACTATGGATTTGGCACCCAAAAAACGTTGATCAACCATACCGATCTTATATTTTCTATGCTCCGCTTCTTGCCTTCTTCGTTCCTAATTTCTTGCCTCTTTTTTTTATCGATGTGCGATTTAGGGTTTATATCGATCTGGTCTATTATGCGACGAGGAGCAATTTGATTGTATCGATGTCGATTTAGGATTTTTTGGGTTAATCCATGTCGATTTAGGGTTTTTTGGGCTGATCGATGTCAATTTAGGGTTTTTTGGGCCGGTTAAGCCCAACATCGTCGAATTGGATAAGTCGAGCATCGTCGAATCTGCTCGGGCAACTTGCCGACTAGTCGTCGACGTGATAACAATGGTTGTGACACTGTTTGGCGTCAACACTTACACCTCAAAGCAGGAGCAGACGCACGTTATAATAACTAGAGGTACCAATTACCCTCCGTATTGCGATAAGCAGTATGAAAACAAAAGGGCTAGATTTCATTTTGCATTGCAAGTTTCACAGCCCTCAAAACCCTTCTCTTTGTAGTATGATTTCAACACAACCGATGATATCACTGCTTGATTCCAGACAATCCCTCCATTTTTATTGTTATTTGCACCTGCACGCCCTCATTCATATGTTTGTGCATGCACCACCTCCATGTTCATTTGACAAAAATTCTCCTCCATATAATCAATGGAGGTGTGAAGAGTATTATTTCTCGTTGTTTTTCCAATTGGTACTGTTTTAGCATCATGAGAATTTGAGAAGCTTCTGTTTTGCCATCATTATTCCCTCCCAGCCTTGATCACTATTTAAAACTTCTCTCATTCTGATCAAGCACCATTATAAATTTTGTAAAAACCTTCATCCGTGTCTTATATGTTATCACTGAGTTTCATTTAATCCTCTTAACCACGTACATTCAATTATGTCTTCCTAACTCCAGTGCTCTGATCTTCTTTGTATAAGACCTAGTTTTTGTAGACCAATATTTATTTTTCTTGTTCATGTTTGTGTTATACTTGCCATTTCAAGCTGCCACCGATTTTCGATTTTCCACTTATTTCTTTGGCATTTCCGTTCATTCTTTTCATTTATGTAAACTTATAGCATGTGCATTTTCTACTTTAAGCTCATACATATGTATCCTTGCTTAATGCAGCAAACCTCTACAAATTATGTCAATTTTATTAAAACTCATCTGAACATATCTTAGGACTCTGTCATATGCTTTAGCGAAGTAAATTCAAACCATATTGTATTCTTTGCTACATGCTCTTTATTGATTTGACAACTGTTTGAGAAAATGGTTGGTTTCTAAAATGAAACATCTGAATCCAAATTGTTTGCCACATGTTTACATTTGTCTGGGACTCTTGCTCCTTTTGATAAATCTTTTTGGTGGATGAGCAACATTGATATTCCAATAGTTAAAGCAGTTTTAAGTGTTTCCATTTTTACACAAAATTTAGAATACACGTACTTCCGTTTTTACACAAAATTTAGAATGCACGAACTTCCCTTCATAGTTTCCAGATATGTAACTACCCTTAACAGTTTTTTTTAGAACTTACATTTGCTTTTTTAGCTTGATCATTTCTTTTTGTTAACTTTGTCATCCAAAACACTTTAAAGTGATGTTGATTTTAGGATTCTGTACTAAAAGATAATTACAATGACTACTTGCATATATTTCCGAAACTGTCCCGAAAGCACTCAAATTTTCGCGTTTGCTTGCTGAAATTTTGCGGAATACTTAGTTCAACGTATCTTTGTGTGAGCGCGTGCGTGTAAGTGGTGTTTCCCTGTCAGAAATTAATTTAAACTAAAGCAGCTCTGTAGGGACAGCTGTTCACAATTTTGATAATACAGATGACGGGGGTTAATAATCTTGGGAACATGAATGGTTAGGGTTTGAAGCAGTACATAGAAGACGAGGGTAAATTCGGGAAAAGAAAGGGCTACGTACAGACCAAATTGAGGAATTCACATTATTATTGGTAAAGATATATAATAACCATCATTTTGCTTCATGCGAGCTTGACACGCATGTTATCCAGCAAAAGATAAGTGTTTTATAAATTTATAGCATGCACTTGGAACTCGTCCTTTTGGAAAAACCGTAAAGGTAAAATTAAGAAAAAAACATGTACTCTGCTCCTAAGATTTGAAACATGCATGCACTGTGCTTCATTTTTTGTCTCAAATATGGTTTATAATCTTTATGTAAACGAGATCATTACGCTCTGGAAAATATATTATAATTTGGAACAGTAAGGGTTTTAAAAAAAAAGTAAAGATGACAATAATAACTCAGCTGTGCCTAGAAAGTGTGCAAAACAGTGGTAACGTTTTGCAAAAAAATCATTGACAGCAAACCAAAATTTGAGAATATAAGCTTATTTTAGGCTCTTAGCCATGCCCTGGCTTTTCATACATCGTTTCTTTAAATAAATAAATAAACAGCTGTAGATAAGGGTAACGTTTTGCACGCTTGTATATGCTGATTTAATTTACCTGAAGGTTGAGATCTATGTAAGCAAGAATTATAGGTTGAGGTTCCATGTCAATCGGAACCATGGAGAGATGACCCTTGATTGCAGTACCACGAAGCTTAACAAGTTCATGCAACACTGTTTTTACCATTCGCAATGGTTTATCATCAGCTCCACTCCTAGATAAAACTCACATAATGAGGAATAATCATACAGAAAAATTTATAGTTGTTTCATAGAAAAGACATAATAGTAATAACTTGTGAGAACCTTCTCCGTATTTCCTCCATTCCTAAATCTTGTAAATAAACGTGAATGCTTTGGAGAATTCTATCGAGATCAACTTCATATATTGTAGTTTGGAGGACCTGAACATTACAACAGCATGAAATTTCAGAAAACAAAGTAAAAGCCGAGGCACTCCACTATAATGTGGTTGGGCCAATCTATTACAACATGGTTAACTATGAAGTCATGCTACATAGTAATAACTAATGATCCACTTTGATTAGTTGAATTCCATAGCACATTTTTAAAAGAATGGCAATGGTTTAAAAAAAAAAGGCCAACCAATTTCGGGAAGATTTGCTTCTTTAGGACACTAGGTGTTAGCTGGGTGACTAGGGGGATGCCTAGGTGTACTAAGGACTACCTACATTCTATACACAGGAATTAACATTGCACTACGCTACTTAATGAATTAAAAGGTTTAGTTAATTGGATGAAGCGGCTAGGTGGACTAGGGTAAAAATGTAAGTTTGGATTTTGATTAACAGGTTTTAACACATAGAAATTCAAGTTGTGATGGAAAAAA